>VYXC01007872.1:84978-169071 GCA_013397175.1 Platysteira castanea
TCCGATCACGTGACCGCAAACGCGCTCCTTATAGGCGCGCGCCGGGCGCGAGAGGGTAGCTGGCTGTGGCAGCGCGCGCCGCGGGGTCCGTGCGGGAGCGGTCAGCGGTGAGCGGGGCCGGCGGCAAGGAGCGCGGCAGGGAGCGGGGCGCCGGGCTTGAGAGAGGGGCGGCAAGGACGAGAGGGGGCTGCTCTTCGTCTCGGCTGAGCCGCCGGCGGCGGGGTTGGGCCGCAAGGTTCCATGGCCGCGTTTGGGTGTTGGCGGGCTCCCGCCTCGCTCTTCCCCATTGGCCGCCGCGGCGGCGCGCGGGGAGGGAGGGGCCCTGCGAGCTCGGCTGGCGGGAGCGGGAGCGGGGGGATGGTGTAGGTGGGTGCCCAGTTCCCCCCCAGCCATTTCGGGTGTGCGCCTGGGACACCCTCGCCATCCCTGCGGGAAGGCGGCTCATCCCCGCGGGAAGGCCGCTCCCGTGTCTCGGGTGCAACCCCAAGAGGGGCTCTGGAGGAGCCTATTGGCCACGCCGTGCATGGCTGACTACTTCAGGCTGCCATGAAAGCTGATAATCCAAAATTGTAATGTTCTCTAACTAGTGTCTCCCGAACTTCAGTAGGAGACAGATGCTGTATTAATTTTACTGTTTTTTCTATTGCAGTTGATCTTATGAATTCCAAAATGAAACAGAAACTGACCACAGAAAAGTCCTCAGGATCTTTGCAGGTATAGACTTTAAAGCCGTGAAGCTAGTACCTCTGTCTGACAGAAGCTTCTCTGTGCACTGAAGGAATATAAAGGGATCTGTTGCAATGTGCTTCTACCTGGCTTGTGTCCATTTGCCTTGAGTAACCTCCTGGCAGACAGTGTGGCTTGGGAACATGCTGTCCTGTTTGGGCATATGTGCTTATGACTACTTTTTTTCCTATTGCTCAGCAAGTCCTTTTTACTTTGACACTGAGCTTACTGTCTCTCCGTTTGGTTTTTCAGGGTTGGCTTGGTTTGTTTGTCCTGACTACGTGCCTGTGCTTACTGAATCTGTCTGGCTTATGCTAGGGGGTTGTAGAGTAGGTTTTGTAGTCTGTTTTTTGAAGGTGGGAGCTTATGAAGAGTTACATCTGTCTTGTGTTGAACATGTTTTAACTGAAGTATTCAAGCAGATAGTTCACTTTCTAAAGTCACTCTCATGAATCACAGTTGCCTTGAAATTAGTGGAAATGCTTAAACAATTTAGGTTTTTAAGAGTTAATTGATGAGGTACAAGCCCTAGTAAGTTTTCTTGGTAACTCTTTTAAGGTAGGCCCTAATCAGAATGGTGCAAAACTGTATATAATAGACATTAATAGTCCTTGTAGGATGAGGCGTAGTGACTGTAATGAAGACTTAAGATATTAATGAAAATTGCCAATTGATAGGTCTGATTTATGGCAGTCTTGTCCCATAATGTCTATAGGGTCTAAATTCCTCGGAGTGGTTTTTTACACTCTCAGTGGGTTAACTTGAGTATTGGCCAGTAATTTCTTGGCAGAGTATACTTCACCCTAATCCTAAATAGCAGCAAGCAGTGTCTGACACACGGTGTGATTCTTGTTCCCACAGCGGTTAATATTTGTCCTTTAGTGGAACGGTAGGATAATTGGTGGCAGAAACTACCGTGGGAAAGGCGAGCTCTTGTCCTGTGAAGTACGGTGTGAATCGGTAACTTTCTCACGCTGGTGTAGCATTGTATCCTGGCTGTTCTTGCTTGGTTGTCTGCCATTGTTTGCTATCCCATGGTGGCAGTGTGACCAACCCAATCAGAAAGCTTTGATGCAGGAAAGAGGTATTTATGCATGATAGGAAGGGTGATAAACATAACTGGTTAGACAAAACAATAGCCTGTCTGGATCGAAGCAAGGAAGCTTTTGATCCATGTTAATGGGTAATCAAATAACAGATCTATTTAAATGAACACTACTCGGTGTGTTCACAGATTACAAAAACAACTGCTGCCTCAAGTGATGTGACTTCACCACTTAACCTTGCAACTGCCGTCACTTTTCTTTTGTCCCTGTCCCCAAAAGTCTGGTATTGCTGCCCTCAAACTCAAGTTTGAGGGTTCCAGCTGTGGTCATTGCACAGTAACTGGCCTTGAAATCTAGTCAGAGTACTTCTGCCATAACACCTGCTCAAGTTCCTTTATGAAGGGTAAATGTTTCCTAAGGGGAAGGGATTGATGACAGCTTCATGTGATTAAGATCTCTCTTTGCTACAGATAACTAGATCCCCATCCTTACAAAAGCCTTAATATAGCCTACAGTGTCAGTTTTTTTGTCTTGAAAAGATGAATTGTGTGCTACCTTAATGGAAGCATGATGGATTCATAGTTTTCGGTTAATGTAAAGAAGAGTGACAACTGTCTAAACCATATTTGTCTTTTCAGAAGTACCTCACAGATACCACATGCAGTGCTGCCCCAAGACAGACTCTTAAAATGATTCAGCCTTCAGCAGCAGGTAGCCTGGTTGGCAGACATAATGAGGTATGAACTAAAAGATAATCTGTAAATACAGAATTATTTCTACTAATCGTGAAATGTTTTTGACATTTTTTTAGCTGAAAACTAATATATTTGATAAAATAGTTTTCTAACTAGTCTGACACAACTTAAGTTTACTGTTGTTGTAGTAAAAAACCCATCATTCTAGGTTTATAATGTTCTAGCATTAAAACCTAGCAATTTCTGAGTTCTTTGGGAAACTTTGAGACATTTCTTTTGCTAAATCTGTGGGTATTAAGGAAGATGTCTACTAGAACTATAATGTGAAGAAAGCAGGGCTTAGACTTACTTGCAGTCATGAGTGTGTAGGCTTAGAAGTTTGTGTTTTTGTGAAGGCTGAGATGTTGCTCTAAACTTAAACCTGCCCATGTTTTATGCAGAAAAAATCTTCAGTCAGAAGGAAACTCTGGAATAACAAGTTTGCCTCAAAGGCTTGTAAAGCTGAGGTGTCTGTGGACAAGGAACAAGAAAATGAGAATGATGTCATTCAAGCTGAAGATCTCATGATGAAAGGTATGTGGTAATTCCTGAAGTGTTTTCTTGCACTTTAAATGCTATGCTGCTGTTGGAATACTACTTGAAATGTATTTCCTTTGTCATTTAGATAAAGGCTTTGTGGGTTTTTTGTAATGCCTAACAGGAGTTGATGAAACTTCTCCTTTATATTAAATAAAGTATAGATGTCTAGTATTTAAGAATGAGTTCATGATAACCGGGAGTTGAGAACCATTGTGTGCAGCAGTGTTAAGGAGTCTTGTAGTTTGTTATTTTGGCTGGGCTGTAAGTTTTCCAGTGAGTATTAATTAAGTTGAAATGAAAGCCTGTTCTGGCACAGTGTGTTATGTGCTCAGTTTCTCAGAACCACTATGCCCAGTGTGGACAGTGACTTGGAAGTAACACTTCTGTCTTCCATAAAGCACACATGAAGAGCAACATTTGCAAATGTGATCATCTTGCAGAGCCTGCTGCCATGCTTGAGGCAGCTTCTTGAAGGCACTCTGTACAGCCATTAATGCAGTGTAGGATCTGTTTCCTGTAAGCCTGTGTCACTAGTTGTAGTTCTACAACTAATCTTTGAATACACTATGTGGAGTGAGTTCTTAGTATCACGGCTCATAGAATACTTGTGTAGAAGTCAGGTATCTTAAGGTGCTCTCAAGAAGTCAATCTTACCACAGACTTACTGTGGCCTCTAATTTCAGGAAGTCCTTCATCTCAGTATTGGAAAGAAGTGGCTGAAGAAAGGAGGAAGGCTCTGTATGAAGTGCTTCAAGAAAATGAAAAGGTAGCTACTCAAAGATACCTAACTGCTTCATCACTGGCTATTGTCTTCCTCTTCTAACATTTTGTTATTTGAACCCAGTTGCACAAAGAAATTGAGCAGAAGGATGGTGAAATTGCCCGCCTGAAAGAAGAAAATGAAGAGCTCATGTCCCTTGCTGAGCATGTGCATTATATGACCAGTGTGATTGAGGTACTTAAAGCAATTTCCAGTTAATGTTGTAGAACAAAAAAGTGAGAAACCAGCCGAGATGTCTGTAATGAATCACGACTTCTGTTTTATGTGCTCACATGACTCTTCGTTTTAAGTTGCTCTCTGACCTGTTTCCTGCAGGATTGCTCTAATTCTAGAGTCATAAAGCTCCTTCTAGGGGATGAGTTTTTCCCATCTTAGAACCTGCAGGAGTAATGAGAGTACTAGGATTGATGGTTTCTGAAGGGAGGATTCAACCTACTCTAACAGAACTCTACTCTAGCATTTGCATGTTGGAGATAGTGGTAAGGGAAGGAAGGGTTGATTTTTCGCTTTTTTGGGATGACTTAAATTATGTGCTTAATAAGTTGGTACTGGCTGTGTCTTGCTTGAAACAGAATCACAAAGTAGAGTGGTAAGAGGGAGCATGATGTTCTTTAAAATCAAGGTTTTCTTGTCAAGGCAGTGCCAGTTTCATGGCCCAGAAAGGGCTGTACTCAAAGTCTCTAGGGTTCATAAACTTTTACATTTCCTAACAGTTCCCTCTGACAATTCCTTGGGGCAAGTAGTTGTTTCACTAATTCCATAGTCTTCTACTGGGAGTAGATTGTTTGTAAGAGCCTCTGAAGCTATAATAAAGATAGAGATAGCCATCGAACCTTGATGTTCTAGCTTTCACATTGTTTTTGCAGGGATTAAACTCTAAGATGGGGTATGAAGCTGGGTGCCTGGCAAATACTTGGATTCTGTGATGACTAGACTGGGAGGTGGAAACAAAATATTATTGCAAGCAACTTGATTAATCAAGAGCTAAACTTCATCAAGTTAATTTTCAGTCAGTGCAGTTACTTAGATCAGCCTTGAAAGACTACCATTTTGCTACACTTGAATTTTTTTGGTGTTCAGGGAGTACTGCTTGTTAGTGATAAACCCATGGGCAGAAATTATATTACTTGAGGACTTTAACTAATGCAGTTGGAAACCTTTCTACAGTTTCTCAGCAGTTAAGATTGCTTATTAGTTGTAAGCTGCTCAGTTCTGAGGCTTAAATGAACCTTAAGGGATACATCAAACAACCAGGAGCTTCAAAACCAGCCTCTTTACAGTCCTGTTTATCTTCCTTAGATCAGGTTAGGTGAGGAACTTCTGGCTTGATCAAGTGCTAGAAACTGCTGGATCTTAAAGTCCATCTAGATGTAAGAAGCTTCATTACCTCTAACTAAAAATTATGGAGTAAATTGATTGTACAGTAATTTTTCTAAAATTAAACTTATATGGCACTATAATAAGTACTTAGCTTGAGAAGCAGTTCCCCATATTTTAGGTTGCCTGAGATAAAACCTGTCCCACTGAAGAACCTAAGAAAAACTTAACGGTCAGCAAAGTGTATGTGGTCTGTAAGTTAGAGGTAGTAATTTGAGTTGAACTTGTGTCTTAAGATTTTTGTAACTGAGGAATGTTTTGATTGTTGACCAGCCTCCAAATGAAGGTAATTAGTTTGCTTACTTTAATATACAGAGTCTTATTTCATTGGTTATTAAGTGGAAAAAATATTAAATTCACTGTCTTTTGTTTCTTTGAAGAGGCTAACTGGGCAAGCACCTGACAATCTTGAGACACTGGAGAGTCTGGCTCTAGAGGAATCCAGCCAGGAAGATGAAGAGCGTAACTGTGGAGATGAGGCAGACAGCCCTTCTGAAGAAGAGCCATCACAAGTATTGTCTGGCTTAAGGGAGAATAGATCAGATCTTTCTTCAAAGGAAGCAAACCCTTTGCAACTGGAATGACAACCTGTAAATAGGCTTATGTATGTGGCTTTTAATTGCAGACTTCCTCTTGAAAGGATATACTAAACCTCAGGTATAGAAACTCTTGTGGGAACAGTACAGATGTTGGTATTTTTAACTGGAATTATGTAGCAGTGGGAGTATCTGAATACTGCATGGAAAATTTACTACAGGCTGCATGTAGTTGCTTGTATGAAACACAAATACTGTGTATTTCAACTGTTGTGTAAATATCTTTCTTATCAGTTGGTCTGACATGATACATGAAAATTGATAAATAAATCTTTGCATTACCAAAACAGCCTCTTAATTGAGAGCGGAGTGGCTAATCCTAGGTTTAAATCAATTGTGACTACTGTAGATGGAAGCTTTTGATTTTTTGGGGGGAATGCCTGAGCAGTTTTTAACTCTTTAGATTTGCAGAATTCTGGAGAACAAAGTTACTTTTGGTGGATAGAGGGTGGGGAAAAAGTAAAAACTTGTGTGCTGTTAGTGAGGCTTCAGAAAGTCAAGAATGGGTAATAAGTAAAAATCTGAAGTTCAGTTAGATTTATGATTTTCAGGTTTTTAAAATAATTTCCTCTGCCTTTTAAGGAAACCTTTTGCAAGTTGTATAATGAGAGCTTAAGCAGGAAGTGTGAGACCATTTCTTTTAGTAATACTTCATTGGCTTATGAAGAGAAGGTCGGGTGTTCTTGGTCCCAGTAGCAGCTGTGCTGAAAACTGGGTGGAGACAAAGCAGCCTAAACTCCAGAGCTATTCTGAAAGGAGGCTCAGGGTGTTTTCAAGGTATTGCTCTGGTATTTAGCAAGAGATGTGACACCCTTTTACCGAGGTACTTGTGTTCTGAAGGGTTTACAGGAATAGAAGGTAGTTCTTTAAAACCTTGAGCACCTTATCTGACATCTGCATGGAGTGGGGATGGGGCAGGAGAGTAAGTGGGATACACGTTTTCCAGTACTGAGTGAACTTGGAGCAGTTGTTCTGTATAGCAAGGTCTTCTAAGGAGAGGCTTTAACAATGGTGGCTGTTGCCGTATCTTGGGAGGAGCTTAAAGCTGAGGAGGCAGAAGTGATGAGAAGGATCCTGTTTCATGGATCTATCTGGCCTTGGCAAAGCTGGTTGCTTCAGAGTATGTGTGAATGACTCTGGAGCGATCAGATTGGCACGTTTATATTCCTCCTGTCTCACTCCCTGTGGCTGTTGATAAGTTAACAGGAGTTTAACAACTGATTTCAGTTGTAACATCCAGTTAGTGTCAGAACCATTGTAGGAGGTAATACTCCTGGTTGCCATTTTACCTCAAACATGCTTACCAGAAAATGAGGCATCACATTTTCTTGTGAACATTATAAACACAAGATTCTCTTCCAATGTGTGCTCCAGAGGGTGCTTAGATGTATTCCTTTCCATCACAGTACTGAAAAGGTGATAAAGGTGTGTCCTTTATCTTGCACTGATGCTGTCGTCTTGAAGAAAAAACAAAACTGGGTGCTGGGCAAATGCTTTGTAGAGCATCCTTGGTTTTCTCTTAAGGAGAAATGGGTAATGCTTGTCAGGTGACTTAGACCTCTCCTATCTCAGATTCTAAGCAACTTTCTTCACAAAGTAGTTCAACATCAGTAAATTAGGAAACATAAATTTATTTTTGATAAAATTGTTTTTTGCAGTTCAATTTAGTTTAGTTATTCATTGTTAACTGTAACTTCTTTTAGAGGTGGCTTTATTTTTAAACATGAGACAAGGCATTTGTAGAGGCTGTAGAAGGGAAGAAAGGACTGTGGCATAACTAGCAGACCACAATGAGACAGCAAGTGCAGCTTTTCCACTATTTTACATCCTGTTCTGTGAACTGGTGTAGTACAGGTAGTGTTGGAACACAGAACTGCCAGAAAGAGACAAATGCACAATTTGTGTGCAGTATCTGCATCTGTTTTTCTTATCATCAGGTTGATCAAGAAGAATGCTTATTAGGTTTAAATTGTATGCTTTTTCTGGATTTATTTTATTTAAATAAGAGATGTGACAGTCCCTTGATATACTGGATCCTCCTGTTGAAATAGACAGTGTACAGATAAATCATGGAAGTTCTGCAAGTAGGCTCTTGGATGTATTGCAGCATTTGACCCCCCTGTAATAGAATAAATTTTTACATCAGAAAGGTGTGTGCCACTCAGTAATACATACTAATGTTTTAAACCAAAACTACTATGGTTTTATTAACTGCAGTTTGTTTGCAGAGAGGATAGTTTGCTGTATAAACTGAAAAAAACTACACTGCAGGAGAAGGCCAGGTGTGAGAGCCAAACTGTGCCATACTGGTAAAACCTATATACATGCTTTATCTTTGTCACAGATGCATTGAACCTTGATCAAACACTGACTGTGCTTATTGTATCAGACATTAGTGTATGAAAATGTTCTCAGCACTTTTATGATGCTGCAATAATTGCTGTTTAAAAATGTTCTAAATGAGTTTGTTTATTGTTCTGAAAATTCCTGAGTGCTTTTTTGAACATGCATGCAGTAGCACTGTGCTAGTAAGTCTAGGAACTTTGTATTTATGTGCTAAAGGCTTGTCAAATATGTAGAAATAACACAGAGATTTGTTTGTGATTAGTTCTCTTACAACCATCTGACATTTTAAGTATATAGGGAAACTCAGTTATCACTGGAACATGTAGCAGCTGAAGATCAACATCGCTACAACCTCTATATCCAGCTAAAGTAGAGAGAACATTCTATCTAGCACAATAAAAGTATTGGTTCTGGAACCTAACCTATAGAATGTGATTCTTTCCAGGAAATCATAAATGCGTTTGTGCTACCAGCATGTCAACTCCTTTTCATTGCTGAGGTGCAGACACAATCTGGTCTTTCTCTGAAGTGTGTTCAGGTTGTGTGGAAGTGGGATGTGTCTACTGCATCCTAGCACTTCTCCCATCACATGTGCATGTCTGAACAGGGCTGAATTTCAGCCACGCAAGAGTAAAGTGTGGGGAGGTGGGTCATTTGCAGCTGTCGGATGTTTCAAGAGTGAGCAGCTGTGCAGGGGCAAGCAAACCACGGGGCAGGTGGATTGTTTATGTGAGGAAGAACTCATAACTGGTTTACACTAAAAATTGTTACTTCTGCTAAACACCCATTGTACTTAAGACAATGTGGAGAAATTAATTAGACCATAATAGCTACTTGTTTGGGCAGCTGAAACTCACTTGGTGTTTGGCATTGGCTTGCTTACATGAGGGCCTGCAGCACTGTCCTGTGTTGCAGCTTACAGTGTGGCCTCTGCCTAAGTAATGAAGTTAGTCACAGGCTTCTTTTTTTCTATGAAAGTGTGATGCATATTCATTTACTTTTCCTCAAGGGCCATCTTGGATTGTCTTCAGAACTGGATGTGAGAACTTAATAAGATGATGTGCAAAATTTGCCATGGCTGTGCTTTTCCAGCACTTCCGTGTTCTGTATTGCATTGTCATCAATGTTTTTTTTAGTAGAAGATGGTTATTGTGTTATTCATTTTCTATTTCCATTCATGTAACAACACAAAGCAGTTCAGCAACCGGTAATAGTGTTCTGAGGAACCCTAATTTGCTGCTGTTTGTTGATCTGCTGGCAACAGTAATGTAATGGGTGTAATGAAATATAATCAAGACGTGTTCGAAGTGAAACCCTTGGGTGTGAGGGGATACCTGTATCCTACCCTCGGGGGCACTGCAGCCATTTGAAGCTGGGTGCTGCAGATCCTCTCCTCAGGATAATCCCACTGCAAAGCAGGGAGCCATACTGAAGATACACTGTCTGGCAGTTGTAGTGACTCCTACTTTTGAAGTCCACATTAATCTGTGTATCACAGACTGCAGGATAGGGTGAAGCTGTAGAGGATAACTTTCCTGACGGTCTAATGGATTACAAGAGGCCTTGCCAGTAGCAGTGTGAAACTGGGCAGCCTAACCTGCTGCTGTCGCTACAGTAGTCTAGGGGTGCTACAGGTGTCTATTTATGGGCCAAATGCTGAGACGGTGACAGCATGGCAGGGGAGGTAAAAGCCACTACAGCGTAAGGTAAGGATACCTTTACCACCAGATAAAGCCCTTTCCCAAGTGCACTTCTGCTGAGCTCCCCTCTCTTCCTTTTGCACTGCTGCTGAGCTAGTTTGGTATGGAAACTTTTTCCTAACATACTTTCCTGGGGTGGCCCTGACCTTTTAAATTTGTCCAAGGAGGCCTGCTGCAGCCCTAAGAGCTTTTGTAATTACTGCCTGCTGCTTCCTTCTTTACTAGTCAGTAAGCATGAGCCTTGTGATGCTCACCTCTGTAGGATTTTCCTACTCCACAGAGAAGGAGAGCATTAACATGCCAGAAAGAGGGGCAGCGTTGGCAGCTCTGCAAGCATAAAAATGTACAAGCTATGAGACAAAGGGTTGGTCATTTTTATTTGCCTTCAGGTTTTGGAAGCTTTAAGGTCTGTTCACCTTGTCATGGTTGTTATGAATCCTGTTAGAAGATAATTATTCGTGTATTTAGTTTTCTAAAACAGTATTAATGCTCCAGGTGAAACTTAGCTTCTATACATCTGTATCCCAGGTTCGAGCTTGTCATTCTTGGATACCACAACAGGAACTTAGTCTAACTGTCCATACTAAAATCCTGTGCATTTCCTCAATGTCTTTTTTCAGAGCACAATTTACTCCTTCCTATCTGGTTCTTTTAATGGTTGTAAGGGTGTAGCAGATCAGCTTTAGGCTAATAAGCTTCTCAAAGGGTGTCTTTAAACTACAGTGAGATGAGATACATGCTCCATTTGGTGCAATACCTCTACATGTGAGCTGCCCCCTGTTCTCTGCAGCTTTGGCTCCCTGCTCCATAGGCAGTTCTGCATTCCCCAAGGTGTGTGCTGTAAGCCTGAATGTTAGAAAAGGGAAAATGAATGGAAGGAATGTCTCCTCTCTGAAGAGAGTCTTTCTTCACAAAAGGAAAGAGTAATCAGTGGGAGCGTGGTAATAATCCTGGGGCCTCTGCAGCATATTTTCTGGTAGTCCCTGTGGAGCCTTTCTTGGTAAGTATCTTGAATGATACACAAAACTGGCTTGCTCTGAACTTAAACTATGAGCCTGACAGTGAAGAGGCTGCTGATGGAAAGAGTGACTATACATATGGACTGATGTGTTTAGTAATTAAAAAATAATCTTTATTATAACTTAAATGTGATAGGAAATATGGTGAGTACAAATGCCACAAAACTAAAAGAAAAAAAAAAAAAAGAAGATACAAAAGGACACCTTGAAAGAATTCAACTGATGGGACAGGTGTAGTATAAAAACCATAACATGGCTATTTCACCTTCTGCAAAAAGAGTTTATATCCCTCAGTAAACAAGTAAGCATTTTGCACTGTACAAAATGTACTTCTTTAATTAAAGGAAGAATATATATATTTATAAATATACAGATATGTACATTCTTGTAACATTCACAGTAAAAAAAACAAATCAAAATGACCCCTGCCTGCCAAAGTGTTTGGCTCACAAGGTTTCCTTTTGATGTGAACTGTTTGCAATATTTTCTATGTCGTCTATGCAAATTTGGATACTTCAATTGACATCTAAATAGCATTTCATGCATAATGAACACAGTACAGGAACACTCTTCTGTTAAATTCTATTCACCTCCTCTGTTAACTTAAGGCTCGTAATCAACAGTTTGAAGCACTCGCTGTCTTTCATCCTTGCAGTGCGGGGAGGGGAGGTGCATTCACTTCCCCCTCTGTTTATTACTGCCTCCGAGGTCCACTTAGTTTGTTCTGTTCTTTATATTGAAATCACTCTATAGAAACTATGCTCCACTAATTAGAATGTATGAAATCTAATCCTGCCTGCAATTTGCAGGACAAAATGGTTTTGGGGACTCGTGCAATTAGCTGTATTCAATCGTTCTTCCCAGAATAAATAAATGCACTTTACCTTTTCATTTCGTTTTCAGAAACCTACGTGATTGTTTGATCCCCCTCATGAATCGCTGGATTAATGATGGTTTGTTGCTGGAGGGCAAGAGAAGGGAATAAAAGACCAGTGGAGGCATTTAGAATGAGTCACCAAAGTGACGCCTCCCAGGGTTTACATCACGCTGTTTCTCGAGGCAAAACTTGTAGAACTTTCCCTGTATTTCATTACCAAGACACCACTGAGAAAGCTGAGCAGCGTTTCCTGCCACTGGAGTGTTGCTGGGGACACTGCATGGCAACAGACACTTCGCCTGGGCTTCGAGGGAAAGCTTCTTTGCAGTCCTGCTCAGGTGGCCTCCCGATTGTCCTTGTTATATATGGTATCGCACATCTCAAGCTTTCACGACAACTTCAAGAAAGTAAATATAATAAGAAAATATATGGAGATGCCAAATTCTAAAAACCCCACAGAAGTCTGTTGAGGCTGAATAACTGCAATTTCATCGTTTGTTTAGAACCAGTCAAGAAAGTATTGTTCCTCAGCATCCAACTGTTCCATCATGAGCTGCGATGAGGAGCCAATAGGAACCCTAAAGCTGGATTTTAGATTTTGCTTTTCTTTAAGAAGTCTGTAAATTGCTACATTTGGGAACATTCTCATAGAATTCTTCAAAATCTTTCTTCTGCTCCCCACACTGAAGTGCAGCTCCACCCCACTTTAATGCCTATTAAATATTAGCAGGTTCTTTTCCATCTAAAAAGCTGTGGCAGCTTCAGTTCCACGGCGGCTTCCAACTTTAACAAATTCCCGGGGAAATTTGTCCAGCTGTTCATATGCCAGTCTCCCATCTTCACCTGAATGCAAAATGATATAGCATAATAATGTATTATGTTGTCGCCCTAGAACATTTAAAATAATGCCTTCTCTGTTGTTAGAAAGTACTGAATGGCCAGTAATTTCTACCCCTTCTTAAAATCTATCTTGTTAGAAGCAATTTCAGAAATTACTTGGAAAAGTGAAACATGCTCTGAATGTTCAAATTATTATTTTTTTTTCTCATGTTACTTGCTTGGTTATCTAAAGCCAAACAGAAGCAGATGTGGCTTGTATGATTAAATGGCATTATCTGTACACTTGTCTTACTGAATGACCGATTGACCTAAGCTTGTCAAGGTCTCAGCTGCTGATGTGATGTACTTGAGGTAAACGATGTTTATCCACTTCAGCCTTGGACAATATAGAGTTTATCCACCTCCCACTTCCCGGCACTTTAAAGAAGTGAGTCTATCCACATCTTTACTTCTATACTGCTAAAAAAGAGGAAGCAGTACATTTGCTAAATGTAATTGTGTCTTTCAACCCCTTTTTCCTTAGCTACTGCCATCTATATGCACTTTCATGAAGATAGCATTGAGCCTAGTGTGTTGAACTGGCCACTGGGAACCAAAAATGGTCATTGTATGTTGTCTGGAAGAATGGCAGAACAATCAGAGTTTTCAAAAGTGTCCCTGGGCTAGTTGTTTTATAACCTGAGCAATAAGGTCCAACAACAGACTGAATTCCTGCTGAAGTGGTGAATGAAAGAGAGCATATTTGAAGGGGTTGCGTAACTAAAATCACACAAGAACACCCCTCCCATGGAGAAGAAATTCATGCCTAGCCAAAAGGCCAGAAAACCACTATTTTTCTGTGCCACTGAAGTACTGTGCCCTGAAACTGCAGATTAATTATCAATTATTTCTGTTTCTCAACTTCTCCTTTGCTATCTTTCCTTTTCTACTTCACCCTCCACACTTACACAATTCAATTTCTCTTTTTCTGGCTCATTTTCAAAATGAATGATTTTTAAGACTTTGTATTTTCTGACCTGAGTCAGTACGTAAAGTTTTGTTTCAATGTAGAGTCTCACATTTGCATAACTCAAGTGTCTTACATGCTGCTCTGTTAAAAAATAAAATTAAATACTGCTATAAACCAGGCAACTCACCAAGGGAGAGCAGGGTTTCGGATGCCACTTTTCTGATTTCTTCATTGTCAGACTGGCAGAGCGTGACCAGCATTTTAATGCTCTCAGTAGCCTGGGAAGTGCAAAAAGAACTGCATTAGCACCACACTGTACGCTCTGGGGTTTTTCCACAACCTTGCATGGAAATAATAACCATCCTCTGCATTGCCCTTCCCACTCCAAGCGAAGGATTTTGGTGGAGACAGAAGGAATGGGGTTTCCCTGGAGGGAAGCATTTGGAGGAGGCATATTTTCTGCTGCTGGTGTGGAGCCTTTCTGATTTTCCTAACCTATGCACTACATACATAAATCTGGCAGACCAGCTATGTCTGCTACTTCTGACTGTAGGATGGGCGATGGGCTGTGGACCAAGGCCATAAAAGTGCCCAGGTAAGGGTACAGCAGGAAAATGAACAGGAGATAGGGGCCTCAGGAATGCATTTCCTATAAAGCACGTCAAGCCTGTGGTCACCAAAAATTCCATACTTCTGCCTTGCCTCTGCTATTTTGGGAAGAAAGCAAGGAATAATCCCATTCTCTGATACAAAAATGGGAGAGCAGCTGTCCTAGTGTCTCTGGCTGGCTATTTAATACTACAAGAGAGATGAGTGAAAGGAAGGGCACTGTGACACCTGGAAGGGGCACTGAGACACAGAGTCAGTATCTGTATGAGCCCTGTCGATCCAAGAGGCACAGGTCTGGTCTGGTCTACATGCTCTGAGTGAGGGCTTTGCTACTAGAGCCATTAAATCTCACCACCTTGGCTTCAGTGTGGTCACTTGCGTGTGACTCGGGGTAAATCTGCACTGGGTGCACACTGGTGACTCCAGCTCGAATGCCTGTGAGTGATGGGGCCACAGCAACACAGAGCTTGCTGCAATCTGAAAAACCCCTCAGAGATTCCGTGGGACCTCGTGCAACCCATGTGGAATAAACTGCCTTTGGGTTACCCCATCCACAGCCACCTATGCACTGCAGCATTTCCATCTCTGAAGTAGTAACTTCCAGCTTCAGCTTTTTCTTTGAAGATCCCAAATGATGATACTTCCCCTCAGCAGCTTTTTTCCCCAGCCACTGCCTTTCTCACTATTCAGGACTCACTGGAACCACACTGCTCAAATTAAACTTGCCTAGCTCCAGTCCCCACCACTGGTTCCTAGTCTGAGTTTTCCTGAGCAATCAAAACCCCCCCTGCACCCTGCATGCAGCAGAGATGTCATGTCCCTCACCACTGCCTCTCAGGGATGCCTGCTAGCTTCTCATTTAAGGGAAAAGTTTTTTCATATTTAAACAATACTGGATTATGTATTGGATGGCATCAGTTGTGACTGGGATGAAGTTACAGTTTAGAGCTGTCCATCAGGGGACAGATTAGAGGCAGAAATTGTCAGTGCAAAGTGCATCTGTCTCATGGAACACATTTTTTGCCCCAGTGTCCCGTACCAGCCAGGCTTGGGATACAACCACAACAGAAGTGCATTTTCCCATCCTGTCATAGGCTAGAGTGCAAAGATGATACCAGATGCTAGCTGAAGCTGTAGTTCCCAGACGTACCAGTTACTTGTCACAAAGCAAGCTGTGATCTCTCTTTTCTGCTACTGCAACTCACATGCATTAGAGCTAATTTTATCCTGGGAAAACATTTTTTTATTCTTCTCAGTCAGTGCTTTACAGATGAATTTTTTTTATCTCTGTGAAGTGGAACTAAGTCTCCTGAAGTCAGTATGAGAGGGAGGAAAAGATGATACGCAAAAGATTAAACTTTGCCAAGGTCGCAGAGCCCAGTTGTTTGTGGTTTAGAAGCTTCTAAACCATTCCGTTTATCTGAAAAAGGATGGAGCACAACAACACAAAACAAAAACACTACTGCTGCTGTTACTGCAATTTCTATTTTGTTGTTTGTCCCTATCAGATGTCCTTTCTGTAAAGCAAAGCCAAGCACCACCATGTATTCCTTGTCTCTTACCTTGAGGTATCTCAGAGCCAAGCAAGCTGCTTTCTGCAGCTGGAGGTTGGGCTGGGTTAGTGCTTCACAGTAATAAATCAAGGCCTGAAAACAGATAAAGAAGAGCAATGAAAATGTCTGTGCCTCCATGGAGCAGAAGGGTGGAGCATGGAGGTCTTGCTACCCTGTTAAAGGGAGAGCAGTTGCAGCCTGCCTCCCTGACAGTGAGCATGTGAGATGGTACAGTTAACGGAGGGGAGGGGGGATAATTCCCTACAGCAGATCCAGGCCAGACCACAAGTCACAGATTAGTAGTCTCAGGCCAGCTTTTGGTGAGGAAAAGTTCACATTAAGTGAGATGCACAATCTGGCACCTTTGAAGGCTTTTCACCATACATCACCAAAGAGCTCTGAATGCGCCTTGGAGTCTAAATATCTCAAGAGCTGGCCCTTGAGACAGTCTCTTTAATGTAGGGATAATAATGAACTAGTTAGTATAGACTCCAGGGAGACTTAATAATGATTACAATGCTAGCATGAGCTGCTAGACCAGTTTACTGCTTGGCCCTGGAAATTAGCTACTACTGAGCAGTGAATCTCAGCAGCACTCAGCTGTGCAGTGAACTCATCTGCAGGGTAAGGCTGCGTAATACCCTCACAGAAGGCACAGGGTGGTCCTTCCTGCAGGCAGTGGACCAGGTATCAGCTACATATCAGCCTGTTCCAGGAGAAGGTTGTATCTTCCCTGAGATGCTGCCTCCAGGAAGCTTGGGGATGGAGAAGGATGGTATGAAATGCCAAGAGGCTGCAAAAATGGAAGATGAAGTGGGAGGCAAGCAAAGTAGGGACTGGCTTGATAGAGAAGAAAAGCAAAGAGTGAGCTCCTTTTCCTCCTCCCTTTGCCTTCCTTCTACCACTCTTCCTCTTCCAGCTGCCTTTTCTTTTGATCATTCCCAATAGAGAACAAGAAGGATAGTATGGAAAGGTCTGCCATGTAAGGGTAGAAGGCAACCCCTAATTTCTTCTTACTCCCCCTTCTCCCCTCTGTTTAATTTCTCTGTTTAATATGGCCCTGCTCGTTGCTTTTGGTATCAGTGATAGACTCAAATCTTAGTTCTCACAGCTGAGCTGTGTTTGCTCAAGGTAGTCCATCCTGTCCAGAAATGGTGGGAAGTCCCATAGATGGCAGACTCCTTTGGAAAAAAAAAAAAAAATTCTGAGACCTACGTCTTTGCGTGCTGGTGATGCTGGGGACTGTTACCTTGAAGCCTTGGACTGAAGCCAAGTCTGAGACAGGGCAGCAGAAATGCTGAAGTGTGGAAGATAGCTGGAGAGCACAGCACTCAGTAAGTATTGGCAGTTTTGGTTAGTACCTGTTTACTGTAATGACAGGTAGAAGCAGACTGGCATGAAGACAGAAACAGACCTGCACATGTGCAGAAAATTAGACAGGATATCCCTCTGGATCAGTTTAAATCAAGCTTGGAGCAGTTATTTTATATGCACAGATATCTGAGGTAGAAAAAAGTCATGATGACACAGGTCTCCCATGCGACAGGCAGTTTTCTGTCACTTACCTTCTCCCTGAAGTGCCTGTTTTCTGCAGTTGCTGTAAGAAGTGATGCCACGGTCTCACTGACTTCATTTTTATTTTCATTGAGAAGTAAAGCCAAAGCTCTTAAAACTTCCTGCTGTGGTGGAAGGTTATTGGAGTTTATTTTGGACACATTTTGCTGCAGTTTTCCATCTTTCACTGACTGCAGCACCTGAACCACAGATGCTAGAAGTGCAAAAAAAAGGTCCGTGTTACTTACTTTATCCTCTCAGTATTTTGGATTGTTCCTTTCCTTGCTAGCAATCCTTGATTTATACTACACACACTCAGGATATGAAAAAAATCCCCGTCTGAGCAACTGCACCATGGCAGTGTGTCTGCATGGGGAACTGTCTAGGCTTTAAGCTGGGCCAGTTTCTCAGTCATTCTTCACGGGTGGAGTTGAGTTGATGGGCTATGTGGGGGGATATTGCAGCACTTAGGCCTACCCAGACCTAAAGGCCTACCTGTCAAATCTCTGCTTTCTGCTGGAAGATGTAAATTCTCGGTCTAACAACTGAAACCAAATATCCTTGTCAGTGTATTGACTTCCACAGCATCTTTGTGAGAGCTTTTCCTGGATAGATTGATGTCTGCCAACAAGAGCCAGGGCTAATATGTTCCAGAGGTGAGCTGAAATGCCATTTTCTCTCCAGGCTTTTGAGCAAAAGCTCCCTAGTATGCTCAAATAAAAAGGAAAACTAGGCAAGGTTCCTCAAACTCCCTGTCAAGTAGAGAAGAAAACTTGGCTTGCCAGGGACTGTAGTCCAGCACACTTTGTGCAGCATCTGCTTCTCGTGGCGGCAGAGCCTGCAAAACTCTGAGGTGCTGTGATCCCTTGGTTCCTGAGAATTGCTCAGCACTTCAGAAGGTGTCTCCATAACTGATGGTGACAGACCAAGACATCAACCAAGCTGTAGGCACAGAAAACTTCCCAGACCTTGGGCTCAGCCCACCACCATCAACCATTTCCTAAAACAATGTTTCAAAACAGTGTTTTCCTATTTGAATGTGAAAATAGAAATGACTGAGGGTCCACCTGCATTGGCTCCTTTCCCTTGACATGTACAACAGTTCAGGTGCATTCACTTAGTAGCCAGGGCACTTCTTTGTCTCTTTTCTCTCCTTTTGCAAAATCAGCCTCAACTGCTTTGTGGTGAGCACAGAAGGACAGGGATGTACTCCCTAATTAGCCAGCAGGTTTTATGCACCCTACCTTCTTTTGCAAGCTGTAGTAAATAGCTTCCAAGGTCATTGACGCTGTGGCTGGCAAAGTAGTTGTAATACTGAAAGACAGTGATGGTCTCGGAGGACATGCTGGAGTAGAGGACAGGCTCCGTCCGGTCCAGGATCTGAGACACCAGGATCCTAAAGACTGCAGGCAGCCATGGACAAAGGGACAGGTTAGTGAGAGCAAAAGCTGCTGGCAAAATCACGCAGTCCACTTCAAAGAAAGAAAGAAAGAAAGAAAGAACTGCATCTGCAAAGCCAAATACTTCCCAGTGTTTCTAAATTCAGCTGTGGTCAGGTTAGAAGCTGGACAGGCCTTCTCCCTGACTAGGTCTCATTACCACAGAGTATCTTTGTAAGGTCGAACCTCTGCCAGTTTACAGATGGCTAGTGCAGCTTCCTGGGCAATCCACAGAGCGTCACTGCCATCTAAACAATATCCTGAATTGTAAACCCCTCTACACATGTGCTGCCTGTTACATCTCCACAGTGCCACTGAGGCAGGGGAGACGTACACAGAGGCAGGATTTAGCTTTGCTATTTTTTATGTTCCTGCATGAGCATGTGGCATGCAGAAAGCTAGTCTGAGGCAGTGTCTGTGAGAGCTGCAGCACGGAGCAGGAAGGAGAATACTGCCTGCATAGGTATCAGCAGTGCAGGTGCCCACACCTGGGCAAATCAGCCTCCATCCCCATGCTGTCCAAGGGAGAGCTAGTCAGTATAGCTGGAGTTTGAGGTGTGGTACATCCCACTCAAGGTAAGAACCTGTGCTCAGACAAACTCACGTGAATGTGGATTTATTTCATCTCAGTGCACTGTAATGGGGTGTGGACATTATATAGATACACAAAATTAGGTGCAAGGATTCCTGCTTCACTGAATCACTTAAAAACCTGTATTTGTGAATAGACTTACTTTCTGGTTAGCTTATAAATCTCACCTTTTTCTCCTAGTATGATCTGATTATTTGGGGCCAAAACTGTTTCAAGATTCATAGCATTAGTTTTCAAATGAGATCTTGGAGCTGTGGCCAAATAGATCTCAAAGGGGTTGGAAAACAAAGCTCAGTACACAACTGTTCTCCATTTTGATGGCTGACAGAATTTTTTGCAGCTGTTTGTACCTGTTTCTGCAAGTCCTGGACACTCCTCATTCACAGTGGTGGCAAAATTGATATCCAGCTGCTTCATCATCTTGTCTGCAGAGGTGTGATACACTCCTGAAGGACCAGTACACTTCATCCAGAAAGCCAGCAGTGACAGCTTCTTGTGGAACTCTGGAATTGCTGGAGAAGACAAAATGAAACAAAACCGTGCTGGAAGCATCGACATTGAGAGGAGAAAAAATGGTAAGAGTGGAGGAAATCACACCCTATCCCACTGATGGACAGTTATTGTTTGCTGGGTCTCCCTGAGCCATTACCTTCACAGAGCATGACCATGTGCTCACCACAGGTTTGTAACATTTTTTCTGTTGCCCATGGTAATGTGAGAAAATCTGCTCCTGATCCAGTGCTTGGCACTGATGTCTCTTCCTTTTAGATCGCACAAAATACTAGGGGAACACCACAAATGGTCTGCACAAGTTTGGTCCTGTCCTAGCACTGCTCTGTGGCCTCAAGTAAGTCACTGAATTTTTGCCTCAATTTTCTGATACAGTAAATACACCTTGTAGTATTTACCTATCCTACCAGAGTGTACACAGAGGTAACTATGTGTTTGTCAAACTCTTACAAGTATTAAAATAGATGCAAAAAGAAAAATAACTAAGTAGTTCTCCATAGAGATGACTAAAAATGACAATGTTCAAAGAGCTGTATTATGCCTCTGATATTATAATGCAAATCCTGCCTTTCCTCAGGAAAGAAAGGTGGAAGAAGAATTTAGGTCTTCCGAGGTGGTAGCATCCCCACCCCATCACACCAACGACGTCTGTCCATCTTCTGCACATCAAGCTGGATAAGAAGTCCTTTCTCTTCTCACTTGCATTTTTCTGGATACCAGAGCTAAGGACAGATGCAGGTGACACCTGCCTGGCTGTGGTGACCACTGCACCTCCTGGTGACCCTGAGCCAGCCCTTGCTACAGTGGCATCTCCTGCACCACTGGTGAGCTCTGCACAGTGATTATTTCAGCAGATACACATGCCAAACAAACTCCTGTCAGGAGGAAACCCCCTAAGCTCTTACCATCAGTAAGAGAGGTGATGTTTCCCAAGTTCTCAGTGCTGATCTCCACAATATTCTCCATGACGAGGATCTGCCTGGACAGCTTATCCAGGAGGTCTCTTGTCACAAATGGTGTTTTACTGGAGAACACAATTTGCTGGTGAAGAGAAATGGGAAGAGACAAAAAGGAGACATTGAACCAAAAAAACCCCAGCCTTAGAAAAAAACCAAAAAACTCCAAAATACCTCAAGTGTAATGACAAATTCATTGCCTGGAACCACAGGATCTCCTTAACTTAAAAAAGTTTTTAGTCTTTGGGATATTTTTTGGTCCTGGTTGATATGCATCATTCCTTCAATATCTACATCCAGACCCGGACACCTAAGTATTCACGCAGCCTTTTGCATAATTTCTGATTTACACACTCTACAAAGCTAAGGAAACCTGTCACTGTAAAACTTAAAGCCAAACAAGAATATTGGTCTGACTTCCACACAACATAAGCTGTAGACTTTCAGGACATCCCTGCATAGAGGAAGACCACAGGTTGCTCTTTCTCCACTCCATTTCAGCTCTCAATTACTTAGGTGTCTTTATTAATTTTATTAATTAATTATCCATTGCTAATACTTCCTACTGCTGCTATCTGCATCTTTTTCAGCAGTAAATAATGTTCATATCAAATTGGCTCTGTGTGTAGATGTAGTTCAAGTTCACCTCACTCAGCTGTGTATTTACTGTGTACTCTTGTATTGAAACCAAAAACCTCTCTTTTTCTCATAGCTGTGAGTCAGCAGAGTTTCCAGCCGCTGGGTGCTGGAATCAGGCTCGCGCTCTATTGCTTCAGTAAGCCTTTGGGGAAATAAAGCTAATTATATCTCAGATAGAAGAACAAAATAATTGTAAAGAGGAAGTTGCAGCATGTTTTGATTTGTCAAGAAAAACCTGATGCCCTCCCTTACTGGATGTTTAAATTCACATTTGCTGTGCATGGGCTCTGAAAAAAAAACGACAGAAAAATTCCTCTAGTTGTGAGCATGAAAAGACAATTTTGATGTCTTTTGTCCATGGGGGCTTTCTCATGCTGCCTTCCCTGTGTCTGTTGCAGACAGAATTTCTCTGCCTCATGTGCAAAAATTCATTTCTGCTCTTGAATGCTGCAGCCTCATCTGGAGCTCAGTTAAACAGTGGGGACATGGGTTGCTCTAAATGGGGACTGACTCCACTGAGGATCTCCCAGCAAAGCCAGCAGGAGTTTGTAACCCAGAGCAGAGTCCCCCCCTGTCCCGCACAGCCCTGCCCCTCAGCCCTCCTGGGCAGCTTGTGCCAAGTGCCTCATAGTTCACACGTCAGGTCTGTTCCAAAATGGGCCAGGATGGAAACGATGGAGGCACTTCTGGCTGGGGTGAGGGGGTCACCCTCCTACCCCAGCATGGTGTCGGTCCCAGCCCTGCACTCCCACTGCCTCGCAGGACCTTGCCAGCCTGCTTGTACCCATGTTGCAGGCAGGAACGATTTTAAAAGATATGCCCCAAACGAGGCGGGCCTGGTACCTGAATGAGCTGGGTGCAATACTGCAAGTGCTTAACTATGGTGATATCAAGGCTGTCGTTGCCTGTGGTCAGGGGCAGGGGGCTGCCAGCCACGCTGGTGCCCACACCGGTGTCCTCGGTGAGAGCTTCGCTCAGGTGGCCTCTGGCTTCTGGGTGCTCCATCCTGTAACTGGGGAGGAGGGAGGGAGGGAGGAGGTCAGTGCAGGGCCGGCTGCTGCCATAGCACACACACACACACACACCCCCCCACACCCACACAAGGTGATGAGCAAAGAGCACGGCAGAAGAGCTGAAAGCACCCGGAAACCTGATGAGCACATCATATCACAAAAGAGCAGGGCTGCCCTGGCTGGGTGCAGGAGGGACACACCCATCTAGGGGACAGACCTGTCCCCTGACTGGCTCGCCTTGAGTGATGTGATGCCCTCAACAGCAAGTTTTGTTAATCCGTGGTTACTGTCCCTTGCTGGTGACAGCTTTCTCCTGTCTGTGATGAATCACCTGCCCAGTCGCTCTGGATTAAGCACCATGACAATTTGTACCTTCTCAAGCACTGAGCTGCTAAGAACAGCTCTGTGCTTTCAGAGTCCTCCTGCTGCCAAATTTAAGGCTCATTGCAAAAGGAAAGGAAAACCACTGCTGCAGTAAGAAACATGATGTTTTCATATGCAGTTTTAGACATGTGTACAGCTTACTTTGCCAATTGTTTCTGCAAGAGAGTAGAGCTAGTCTTACTGTGTTTTAAATCATTATTTCCAATATTGTCTTGCTGTACAAATGATCCTCCCTGTGTTTAAATGCAAAGCCTGAGGTCAGTCCCCAGATGGCAAGTATGTTTGGCTGCAAGTTCAGAAGTTTCAACACTTGCAATCTTTACACTGAGTCACACACTTACACATCTAAAAATGGAAGCAGGAATCTGCACTGTCTGGGGATGAGCCAGAGGGGAAAAAAAGAAATTTCAATTTCTATTTTAACTGGTTGAAGCTAGATCCTTAAATCAGTACAGGCTGGACTGAGGTCAGAGTGCCAGTTTAACAAGCAACACAATTTCCCAAATTTCTTTTCCCACCAAGTCTTATTCTGGAATGAGGACATGAGATGATGGGAACTGCACGGTGGTTGCTTGTTGACTCAAATTGCTTTTAGCAAGCTGTGAGTATAGCTCCCTGGCTGGAAAGCACAGGGTGTGAGGGAACCGTGTTCCTTTCTTTCTTTCCAGCTCTAGTGCCGCTTACGTGCCTGCTGGGCATCGTGTCAGCTCAAAGGATGCAAACATGCTTTTAAGATCTAATGATTGAAGCACAGCATCTTAAGGTCACACAACAATGGCAGGCCACGGCACAACACCACAGCTTTTTTGTTTTCTCTTTTTTTGCTTTTTTTTTCTCAGAAAGACCAAAAGTGATGAAAGAAGGGCAGGTAACACGCAGGGCCATGAACAGAGTACCAGTCATCACTCTTACATTCCAAAGGAAACCTACATCATGCTGCTTAAATCTGGCCCTGTGTTATTGTTACTGACAAGCTTAATCCACTGCAAAGACTCATTCGGCTAGAGAGAAAAGACAAAGGGAGGGGGGAAAAACCACAGAGGAATTAGTAATTACATCCAAGGAAAGCCAGGTCCAAACCTATGTCAAGGAAGAGGCTCTGCCATTATTGATGTCAGCTTAATTTAATTTACCCTTCTCCTTTGGAGGACAGATTGCATATATTTGAACAGGGGAAAAAAACTGGTCCTGGAAACTAAAGATTTTGAATGCAGCAGCCATGGGGAGCCCTCTGACCCTAAAACTCATCAAGGATTAGTCAGTCTTCCTTGAATAAATTGTGCACCAGGATCCCCTGTTAGTGACAAAGAGCCAGGGTGTCAGTTTGGCGTAAGCGCAGCTGGCAGGTACTACAAACTTACCTATTCTTCTCAATCTCAGTATCTGAAAATACTGAGTCTGCACCTCCTCCACCATTACAAACCTCCACACCACCACCATCCTCATCATCAAAGTCAGAGGTGTTCAGGAAATCAAAGCTTTCTAAAGCACTTTCAACTGTTAGACTTAAACTGGAGGACCTGCTTCGGCTTACTGCTGGCTTGCACTGCAAAGGCAGAACGAACCAATGAAAACCTCAGATATTAGCTACTACAGAAAGATAAGAAAAAAAAAGGATAAAGCTTAAAACTTCAAATTCTTCATTTTATTTAAAAAACTTCATTTTATTGGGTGTTTCATTTCAAGCCTTCATATTCATAGCATATACAATCAAAGCCTGAGGACTGGGAAAACCCTTCCATTCCTCCTCCCCTCCTCATGCTACCCACTCTCTTCTCCAAAGGAAAACCCTCAAAGGCAAAATTCAGTGTGTTTTATAGAAATGAGAAGTACTTCTTGAATCCAAGTTTCACAGCTCTCGGCATTCTCCAAAAGGAATGACGGCAATTAACGCAATGGAAGTTGAAAGGGGAAGGCACATTCCTTAATTGCTGTTCTAGCTACAGAAGCCAATTTATACATATCCAATGGCACTACCTGATTTATTTCAGATGTAAGTCCAACAGACCTTAGCCAGGAATGAATTTGGTCCCATATCTGCATATTTATTAATGGAATGAGAGGACTTTTGTGGCCTTTGAAGCCAAATGGATTATCAAGGAAAAGCCAATAAGGCATCAGATTCCTAGGTGACAGAGAAAGGCAGTATTGTAACTCAGAAATTAACAGTGCTACAGAGAGGGGGAAACCATCCCATCTCACTGCAGGGAAGAAATGCAGAGGAAACCTTGCTGTTGCTGTAGGAAGTATGAAGGGCCCTGGCTCCGTGTGGCGATTCATCCAGATATGCCCACAGAGTTGCTTTCAGGGTCACCCAGAAGAATCAGATGTAACTTGTGGGATCATTTCCACTGGTTGGTGCAATGACTTCAACATCTTTCACACTACGTGATTATTTGATCAGAAACAGACATAAGCCACTGGTACCATTATACAAGCCACATCCTCCAGTCCCAGGCAGGAGCCATGACTTTGTCTCAGCTCGCAGAAAGGAATGTGTTGGCCTCCAAGGAGTTCAGATTCAGCACCAGCTGCTCTAGAGCTGAAGGGGGTTGAAGCTCTATTTGCAATTCATTTGCACACAATACTAAAGGTTATACATTTGCACTTAGGATGTTTGAGTCCTTAAACTGACTCTACAGTCATTAGCTGATCTAACACGCTTCCCAACACATCTGTGGCAAGGATGGGTGCTGTATCCTGCTTCTTGTGCAGCACCAACGTTTTCAGCTTCCATTTCCTTCAGGGCTTGGTAGTGCAGCTTCTTCAAGCAAAAGCACACAGCAACATGTGGGCCATTTTCTCTGCTTGTCTAATATGGCCAAGAGAGGTTTCTTCAGCCACAGCTGGATTCCAGCTCAATCTTTCTGCATAAGGAGTCCATGCAGCCCCTTTCTGTGTGGTTGCTGGCGATGCTGAGTGTCAGTCTGTGAGCTGATCAACAGGTGACATGCAGACTTCTAACAAATCTGGAAGAGGCATCCATCTCAAGTGTGCAGGAATCCTGTCTGCACATGTCCATCCTCTCTGCCCCCATCCCATGTCTGTCTGTTTGTAACTTCTGATCAAAGCAGTCTAAAAAAACAGTCTCAATTGTCCCTCTGCCCTTTGGATAGTTGACCTCTTTGTACCAAGTTAGAAAATAATAGTAATGGTACCTTTGTCTGCTCAAACCTCTCTAGGAATAAATAATGCAAGGAACAGGGGCTGCAGGCTGTCCAAAAAGGCACTTAACCTGGGAAAGTACCATGCAGATGTAAAGACCAATGGAAATAAGGAGGTTAACAAAGTTCCTTTGTAAAAAGATAACGCAGAAGAATAAATTATTCCCTGCTTCCTCCTCAGCCATGTTTTTGAATGATGAGGCTTAAATGACTAGCAGACCAACTTGCATATGAATATGAAGCATTTGAAATGATTATTTCCCATATAATACTGTTTGCAGAGTAATGTGTCATGAGTTGTTATTCATGGAGGAGATACGAGTTACAGTGATCCGCAGTAAACATATTAACAACACACATGCAAATCCCTTTTCTTACGATTTTTAACATTATTCTCTGCACCTTGATGTAATGACAGGATGTCTCTCATTATGAAAATGGATGAGGGAAAAAGGAAAAGGCTATGCCTAGGTGACATGGGGACAACAACTTTCAGTGAGACTTGTGCTTCTAAATCCCTTTGGCAATTTAGAAAATGCAGCTTCTACAGCTACAAGGCCTGATCCTCAGCTAGTGTAGTTTTGTACAGCTCCACGGAGTTCAAGGGTAGTACGCTAAAGTACACCCACTGAGGATGTGACTCATAGATTTCAAAGGCAGAAGTTTGGCTATATTTGATCTCCAGTATGGCACAAGCAATGGGTTCACAAGCAGTGATTCACAATGGTTCACAAAGCGTTCAGAGAAGAGTACAATTTAATTACCCTTCTCTCATAGCACTTTTTTCTCTTTCCCCCAGGTTTTGATAAAAGATCTGTTGCTTGAGAACACAAGGCTATGATAAGCACATTGCTGACAAAAGTTTAAAAATGCAACATTGTGAAAGGATGCTCCAAGCAGGAGCAAATCTACTGCTACTGGGGAATTCTACTATTCTCCAGAAAGCCTACTTTAATGTTCGCAAGGCAGGGGAGGAGATTCTACCTGCTCAGATTTTCTTTAGGGTAGTATTTTCTGAAAACGTACTCACTTTTAGGATGTCATCTAGATGCATCACTTCTTGATCCAGGTCCTGAAACTCTTTATACTGCTCTTTATGTGGCTCCAGAGCTAAGAGAAGCCCTTGCAAGGCTTCCTCAATGCTTCCATCAAGATAAGACTTATACCCTTCTGATTCCCCACTAATGGATCCCTCACACGGCAGCCTCTCTGGGGTCAGGGGAGTCTCTGCTGACGTAAGCCTTTTGACCAGCTGCTTTGTGATGTTGCCCTCATAGGTATCCAGCTCCACGGGCTTGAGTTCTGAACCTTCATCCGTGTCCTGCAGAAGAGACACCGGGACACTTGTTTCTACAAAGACACGATCACTCCCAGCATCAGAGAGTTTTTGGCAAACTTCAGGAGCTGCCCTTGGGGTGTTCGTGTTCTCAGCCACTGCTCCCTCTCCGTGGGACGGCAGGTCCTTTGGCTCAGCAACAGAGTCTCTGCGGGAGTTGCTGCTGCTACAGTCTGGGCTTGAGCTCTGGGAGGACTCGAGGGCTCGGTGCTGGGTGGGGGTCGCAGTGATGTCAGGGCTGGAGCTGACATGAGCAGACGAGGACTCTGCTGAGTTGGCAGGGGGCACGGCATCTTCGTAAGGCAGGTCACCAAAAGTGAAGGAGAGAGGCCGCTTCTCAGTGGCCACTGTCCCATTTTCAAAGACATCATCTGGCAAATTCGACTGAAAAGATAATAGGGAGAAAATGTTTTTCATGCAGCACTGGAAAGAGGAAAAAAATACAGCATGTGCCCAAGAAAGAAAAAGGCAAGGAAAAAGATTAAAGAATCATTCAAGACTTGAGAGATAGAAAAAATATTTCAAATCAAACTTCCGCTTTCACCTAGCATGACTCCTCAATTTCAGCATGAAAATTGCAGGAAAATTTGGGGTCAGCATCTCTCTGCTAAATAAAGAGCTCTAGGAAGTGATGTCCAGAAGACAGACATGAATTCTGCTCACCCTATTATATTCTCTCAGACAGCATTTCCCGTGCACTGCTCTAGTTCCTGTACCATGGCCCTTTTTAATGGGATTGTACATAAGCCACCTTGTTCACATTTTCCTACTCATTACAGATTTCTGTTCTATCTATTTTCTGACTTCTAAAGTAACAATCTGTAAAATATAATACAGTTTGCTCCAAAACTTTCTCTAGTGTCGTGGTGGTTTAATGGTGATAGCACTGTGCTACTTCTTTTTATTCAATGTCCTGCATGTGGCATGGTTGTCTGTAACAATTGCTGAACATGAGTTATACAGGAGTCCTGTCCAACATGAGTTTCTGGTGAAACAAGACAGCAAAATTAGTGGTGTATTCAGCAGGACACCGACCATTTAAGAAGCAAAACCAGCCTACACAAACTTTAGAATTACCAGGGTAGAAATATATATATATATATATATATGTTCATCTCTGACTGACGTATGGGGAAAAATCACTATGGGAGTCACGACCTGCCTATCTAACCTACAGATCTTGCTTTGTTATGCGGCCAACTCACGGAAATGCATGGCACAGATGGAAGGCAACTACTATTTTGCTGACAATTTGCTGGAAAGAACTGGAGGCATTCATATGTTGTTAAGCTTAAGGGTCCAAAACTTGCATTTTTTTTCCTAGTATTATTTGCAGCTTTTTATCCCTAAACATAATCATAGTCAAAGGTTTATTCCTTCTTTCCCTTGATGTGGGTATGCTTTTAGCTTCTGAAAGTCATGTTACTAGGCAAATGTAGAGCATCAATCAGAGTAGCAGGTGATTTTTAAGAACACTCTTGGCTTGTATTCCTGCCCTGCTCTCTGCCCACAGATAGTTGACTTCTGATCATTATCTCTGCAGAAACCAAGAGGAATTTTGATTTAATGAGAGCCACATGGGCTCAGAGTTATGTCCTGCCCTCTAATCAGTCAGCAAAATGAGTGAGTTGCAACAGAGAGCAACACATGAAGCATGCGTGGGAACGGAGATGCCACACAGGGACTGAAAAAATCCTTCACCAAACGAAAACCAGAACTCACATATAGCTCTAGCCCTGCTTTTGGGCTTAGCCTGAGCGATGGCAGGTCACTAAAAGAGCGACTGCGACGAAGCTTGTCAAAGAAAGTGTCTTGAAGAGCATCTAAGATTGTCAACTTTGGCCTGTCTTGCAGGGGATGCAGCCATTTCTTCAACAGTTAAAGCAAAGAGGGTGTGAGGAAGGGCACGTTAAATGAATGCTTTGTAGCAGAGTACTAAATTACAGGCATGGGATGCGGCACTTGTAAAATTAATCTCTGTACAGATGGCCTGATTAAGCATTCAGAATTCGATTCATGCAAAATGTAGGAACGCCCTGTGAATATCCTCGGTACAGGGGCAAATTTTATCACAGGATACTTAAAAATACTTGTGCTATAATGGTTGTTTAACTACTGTTGCAAAATGAAAACACATTTTTTAAGGATTATTCAAGTATCATAGCAGTCAGGCAGGAAGGATAGGTATGCATTAATTGGCCACATAGTTTCAAAGATGCCAGGATCATAGTCACCTTCTTTTAGGATTAGCAGCTAGGAATGCACTTGCTTTATAAGTATTTGTAAGGCTAACCTCCTAGAACCAGGGTAAAAAAAAGCTTAGACACGCAAAGCAATGAAATGTTTGCAGTGTTTGAACTGCTCTAGAGTTTCTCATTACACAAACATGAAGCCAAGCAGAGCTTACAAAGAATGAGTGGTCCTTGAAGGTTGGTGTTTCGGGAGTGCCTTGGCTGTACATGGACATTCTCCTCTGGAGAGCAGATGCCTTGCTCACATTTCCTGTGGATGGGGTCAAGTCTTCAACATCAAAGGGGCTATGGACACACAAACAAGAGGGACAAAAAAAAAAGGTTGTTAGGCTGAGCACGAGGGACTTTCAGGTTCATAGAAAGGATTTTTTAAAAGGTGGTTTATTAGCACATCAAAACCCAGAGGTAGCGAGTTTTTAAACTGAAGTGTTTAAGAAAAATGTTGTTAATTAGACAGCAGTCTCAGAAGTGTGGTTTTTGATTCTGATAAAAGTGTTCGCTCAGAAATCATTTATGTAGTGTAGTCTGATGTTATTCTTCTCACATGAAAAGTATTCTTGGATTTGAGTTGCCAAGTGTCACACATACTAATGAGAAAGGTGCTCAACTATTAATAGAGCTGTTGCATTATAAAGGAAACCGAGAGCTGTTATTGCTGGCTTCATGTTTATTGCATTACAAGAAACAGCGCACATGACTGTAAAAGTTATATGCGTCAATGCTTTTTCAGAAATGACATTTACTTATTTCATAAAAATACAGTGAGAATTGTGTTTGTATCCTAAGGCATCACTACCAGCTCACCTAGGCTGACCAGTGTGAACAAAGAACGCCAGATTTCCCATCACTCTCATGGTGTATGAAGCCCTTATAAGCCAATTTTTAAAGATAGGCCAACTCCTGAACTTGGTTATGCTATGGTAAATCCATAAATCCAGCACTGATTTTTATGCTGATTTTTTTCATGTTAAAAAAAAAAAGAATATATGAGCACTCAGTTATGTCCCCTTCTTAAGCTTTGAAGAAGTATAAGCTTTAGGCAATTCCGAGATCTATCATCACTAAGTGCTTCCCATACCTAGTAATGTCAGCACTTAGCAAACCTAATTTAACAGCTGAAACTAGACACAACCCTCTTTACCACAGGAAAAGCAGGCAAACTGTGGATGACCATGAACTATTTCTCACATACCAAACTTGGGCCACAGTTCCTTCACAATCTTCCTCAGCAGGGAAAAATATGGAGAGAACAACCCACATGGATGAACCATTGTTTCTTTGGTTGAAGTTTTACAGCTGATTGATTGATTGATTGATTGATTGATTGATTGATTGATTGACCAACTGACCAACCAGTTCTACTTACTACCAGGTGATCTCAAGGTTCAGCTTTACTGTGCCAAGGTCATTAATGTCTACTGCAACCACCTGAGGCCGAGCTGCAAACAGGTCTTTTGTCTCACAGGTTACACTTCCCACAAGGATATGAGTAGCAAGTCCTTTAACTTCTGTGACCTGTAAGAGACAAGAACAGGATATTTAGGACCACACAAGGCATTGCAATCCTTAATCCCAAGATAACAGTTTTGATTGTCTGGCCTGGACCCCTTGCTAAAAGGCTTCTAAAATATGATTGCTTGTTGCATTACTGAAGGAAAAAATCTGGGGTTTGGTGGTGGTTTTGTTTTGGTTTTTTAAGAAATCCATAGTTGCCTATGATAATGATTCTATGTTTTCTTTATGTTTTTTATAGTTGTCAGAAGACAACAACTATACTGGCTCAGACCAAGGGGCTGTCTAGTCTTGTATTTGATCTTTTGCACTAATTATAAGCAGAGCCCAAGGGAAGAGTGAGAACAGGGAGAGCACAGAGTCTCTCAGCAGCTGACAAATTCTTGACTGGGAATCTCCTGATGTAACCTGCCTAATTAATAATTCCCAAGAGAGATCTCTTCCAGGTATTTCTCTCTTGTAACTCTGAAGCCATGTAATTGTTTGCACCAATGATGGTCTTTGGTGAGGACTTCCACAGATCTACTGCTGAGGAACCACCTCCGTATATGTTGTTACAGTAAGAGTAGTGCACTATTCATATTCAGAGATATATTTGCCTGGAAATTCAGAGTGACAGCTCTATATGCAGCTCCTACACAAACCAGTCTTTGGCTGCTCGCTTGAAAGTCAGTTCTTGAACCTTTTATATGAAAGTGTTTGGACAGAGTCCAAAAAGGGGAGAGAATATACACATTAACCTTAATAATACTGGAATTCTTGTGTACAATAAAAAGGGCTTCTCTCCTACCTTTCCACCTTAAACCTGTGTCTTGGATTGAGGAGAGTGACTCACTCTGTTTCACAACTTTGCCTGTTATTGAAAACCTACTGTCTCACGCCTTTGGGATTATTTTGGTTGTGGGTTTTGTAACCACCCGCATTTTTTTGCATGTAGTCTTTGCTGTGTCTAAGTGGGCCATTTGCCCTAAGACTTTCAAGACATTCTTCTGTTTAAGCTGCCTAACCAGGGACATCTGGAATGGTTTTTGGCAGTAATTTCTAGACAGGGGTCAGAGAATGGGTATCTCTAGGTTGGAGGCTTGTTGGAAAGAAAGCATATGGACTTTTAGCCAGGAGATAATTGTGTTGGGAGGCCAGGAACAAAGAAGAGGTGGAACAGCGATAGAAAGACCCTGGGTTGGGAGGAAAATCTCTCCCACAGCTCTCATAAACTGATTAGTCTTGTCCATCTAGACTGGACAATACTACAGCACTTCAGTAGCTGTGTCAGAAATACTAATTGTGGCTCATTTCTGAAGAGTTTAATGATCTGCTTCTGTGTTTTTGCTGATGGTGCATGAGAAGGCAGGTTCTTGACTCCTGCCTTGCTTGCAGGCAAAGGAGTCAGCATGCATACCTTAATGGAGATCAGTCCAACAATGAGTGGGAGGAAAACCATCTCTTCTCCGTCCCAGCTTTGCTTGCCATTCACTTCTATTTTGCCTTTCAGTTTCCATCGCTGGCGACCGTAACGCATGAAAATCTAAAAAAAAGAAAAAAAATTCCTTATTTTCTTGAGAAGTCTGCTCTCATGATGCACAAATATCAGAAACAGAACTGGGGAAAGGGTCTGAGAAAGGCTGGAAGAGTTAGTGGTGTAGGTGCTGCCCTTCCGCTTCCCATCCAGTCAGAAGGAAAAACCTACTGGAGGATCTCTATCTCTCAGCTCTCCTAATTGCTCCTTTTGGTAGTGTACCCCTCACCCAAGCTTTTCCCTTCATGTAACTGAATGACTCATAAGAAAGCTGCAAGGCATTTAATTCCATTTCCAGGGAAAGTGGCAGGGCAAGGGAGATTTGGGAGGGCAGGATGAAAGCACCCATGGTCTTTCCTAACATCTGCAACTTGCTGGATCTGCTGCCTTCCCAGGCAGGTGAGCTTTCAACCATTTCCCATCAGAGACCTCCCCAGCTGCAAGGTTTTCGCTGTCTGATAATGGAAATGAATGACATCCAGAGTGCAGTAACCCAGTTTGAAGCAGCAAGAGCAGGAAGATCACTTTGGGCTGGCTGGGAGACACCTGCACCAACTAACTGACCCCACAGAGGAAGAAGGAGAGAGAGCAGCAGGAGTCATTCGTCACAGGGAATGAGAGTGGGAGCAAATGAATCTATGATCGAGGCAGCTAGGAAGCATTGGCTGGGGGGATCCACTATCAATCCACTGTAAATTTCTTCCAGGGTTGGTTCTGTTCTTGTAGAGCTGGAGGCTTTTATTTTAATCCATCTCTTATCAACAGGCTCCTGATGTTCTCTACTGAAATTGCAATGACCAGAGTTCCTCGTGCAGCCTTACAGCAGGTAACATCTGGGTCTTGAGAAATGGTTAATCAGCGTCTTTCTGCTGCTTTGCTCTATGATGAAGTAGAGCAAAGGTAAAGGACACTTGCAAGGGTGGGTTCCATTTGCCCTACGTGCACTGGATGGGGCATATGCTTTTTTCCAGGAGAGTTAGAAACTTTTGTCAAAAATAAGATTTTTTAAAACTACAAAAAAAAAAAGCTCATAGTTCTTTGAATAGCCATCACCCAGCTCTCTGAAGGTAAAATCCAGGTCTTCTGACAGATGCCCTGACAAAAGCAGACATACAGAGAACTGCACGGTTTTTCAGAGCACATATGGGAAAAATAACAGCTGTTTATTGAGGTGCTGGCGTGAAAAGGTTTATTCATCATGACGTAAAAAGCAGCAGAGATCTGCCTTCCTTCTGATTCTTTTGCTGTTAAATAAACAATAAACCCACGCAGACATACCTCGTATTGATCTCCTGGGCAGAGCCGAGCAAAGCCAGCCAGACCTGAAAAGGAAAAACACAGAGGGGCTGTGGGAGGGCCTGGGCTGCCAAGCGCAGCTGATCCCAGGAGTGGGGTGCAGTGGGGTGCCCAGGGCCACCACTGCCACACTTGCAGAGACCAGAGCAAGAGCCTCCTGCAGCCCCCCAGATGCTGTTTATATCCCCCCCTTACTGCTGCCTGTGCACCCTCCAAACCAAGACAGCCCCCCATCTTAATTTTCTATTTTCTTCTTTATTTCATGTAAAATTAATTGGGCTGTGGTTTCTCGCACGTGGAAGATTTATACCTTCCAGCTTTTTTCCCTATGAAAGCCTAAAGTTTCCTTTTATCCAATAATTATAGAAAAAGGAGAAACAGCTTCCTGACGTCACCTGGCTTCAGACACTCGGCTGAGGGCCCTTCCCATGGCGAGGTGTGGGTGAGCTGCTGATCACCGTGTAGTGCTGCTCAACGCCAACCCCACTGAGCTCCACACTTTAACACAGATCCCTTTTTAGTACATCTTTATAGAGACACAGCAAGCAACAGGGGCTCCCGCTGCCTGCTTGGAAACGCCTGCTTGGCGTTTCCATAACATTATCATTCCCGTAAGAGCTCAGTGTCTTCCAATAGTAAGTGCACCACAAAACATGACTGACATCTCTAACACCAGATTAATCCCATTTTTCCCCAGAGCAGGAAAAGCAGCACAGCAAAGCACTTGTGATGTATGTTTGGTTTTGGGGTTTTTTAAGGTAGGACGTAACAATGCTATTTTTATATCAGCACTGTGCATATGAAATGAAAGTTTCCTGAGGGACCACACTGAAATCCAAGAGGAATTACCACTCCTCTCCTGGCCTGCTGACCTGCTTTTCTTTAGGATTCAGCTGGTTGTTTTTCCCACAGAGAGAGCCTCTCCTTTCTCACAGATCCCTTCAGTATGTAGTCATTGCACTTGTTTTGGTATAAAAACTTATCCAGCTTTGCCTGTGTGAGCCCAAATCTATGCCTCTAGTGTTGCAGTGCCCAAAGAAACCATCTTGAGGCCACATACAAGGCCTGTGGCAGAGAAAGGAATGCCACAACAGAACATAGAGGGGTGTGTTATAATCAAGGCAAGTATGAGGAACTCTAGTGCTGGCTGTATTTGCAGGGATGAATTAGTCCTGTTAGCTGTACTGTAGGAGCAACTCAATCCCTGCATGCAGTCAGGGACTGTCCCCGTGATATGCTTATCTGTCTCTTCGATTTCTTTGACCAGAAAAGAGTTTTCTTTGCTCATCTTAGTGTTTAGCAGAACAGAGAGGCCCTTGCACAGAGCTCATATTACCAATTCCTTTCTAATTTATTTACTGTTTATAAATTATTTAAGATTACTAGCACTCCACCACTGCTTCTCTCTCCCCAGGCATGCTTTTCTAAGTGAATTTGATCTCTGCTGGGACACATCACCAAAAGCATGTGAGAAAAATAAAAGGTCCTTTCTTTGCCTAGTGGATGGGGTGGGAGGGTGAGGAAACACAGCTTAAAACTCCATATGGATGTCTAGGTGTGTGAGCTGTGACTGGCCCAACGAGGCTGGTCAATGATGCTTTCCAGCATGATGAAGGGGGGGCTTAGGGCTGACTACAACAGGGCATAACAGTACTTTCACAGGAAACAAGCTTTTGGTGATTGAATGGCTTTTGGGGACTAAAAAAATTGCAGGAACTAATGGCTCTGTCGTATAATTTCAAACATCAGGCCTTTGTAAAAGCAGGCAGGGCAGGGGATTGCTCCTGGGGAGCTCAGCATGTGGCTGTCGTGAGGAGGCAAGGCCACCTGGAGCTGATGCAGCACGTGCAGCTCTGCTGGTGTGCAGGGTGCTGGACTCCTGGACCCTGGGTGCTGGTGGTGGGCTCCGTGTCACAGAGCCACCGGTGTGTCAGGCCAGCACACTGCTCTCCCTTGAGTGAAACATCTGGGCTTTTCACCTCCTGCTGTGCTGGCACTTCAAACAGCTATAAGGGCACTTTTCTGTACATCATAACAGGACACGCAGATTCCATACAGGAATTTACACATCGGGTTTCCCTGGTAAATTTCAACAACTGATTAATCATGCTCGGTTATTTAAGCCTGCTGGCGCATTTACTATCTTGATTTTCAAAAATGATTAGGCTTTTTTTTTTCTTTAAATAAATACCAGTCATAAAAGCACTGTGCAGCTCCCCTGCTTCCTGACAGCATTGTGTAGGTTGGCTTGCTTTCAGTGTAAGTGACAGAGGGCACAAAATAAAAATAACTTTCACTGGAATGGCTAGGAACAGATAAGCTTTGGGGAGAGGGATGCTTTGATTTTAAATTAGATCCTAAAGTTAGCTGGATATGCTGCAGTGTAACTTAAGAGGGAAACTTGCTGTGTGATCTGCAAGCTTTTGTGCAAGAGCTGTTGCAAGCCTCAGCAATAGCAATGGCTGTATTGTCCTATAGGACTCCTATTCCTAGGGAAAACTATCTAGATAGAAATCTCAGATGCCCTAATTAGAGAACACTTAATACGGCATTTCTCTTTGCTGTTTTCTCATTTGGGCTACTTTATGTGATGCAAACTGTGTTCAGAAGCAGCTGCTGTTTGTGGTTTGTGCTCTGCTCCCACATGTGAGTGCAGCACCTCCTGCCTTCTCCAGAGCCCTTGAGCTCTGCTGGAATATTTGGCATACAAAAGAGAAGGGGCCAGACCTCTTCAGCCCAGCCATTTGTGACACTGTGACACCTTCTGCAACATGTCCCGCTGTCAGGAACTGTGCACTGCATTTACAGCAAGTAAAGAAATGCTCCAAGGGAGCTGGCAAATCCCTTTATACACTCTGTGACATTGTTCCATTCAGCATGTCCACGCTGTGGTTCTGCTGCAGGTTTCTGTACAGAAATACCTGGCTCAGTCTCTGTGTGTTCATCTAAAACCTGAGGGGATCGAGCTAGGAGAACTCCAACAGCTGCTGCAATTGTTTTCTCTAATATGAGAGCACAGAGTAGCTATTTTAATTTAATCTAAGATTAATCTTAATCTTATGCAATGCAATCATAGGAAACAACTGTGACAAGGCACGCAAAATGAAAACCCTGTATGAGATTTGTGAGCTCTCAAAACTCCACCAGCAATACCGTGGATGTTTCAAATGGCAAGATTTCAAGTGAAGAATTAAGAGTTCATGAATATTTAGATGCTGATTTTGTTTTACAGAACTATTTTCATGCCAGTGATTGAAGATCCAAAAAAGATATCCCCTCCCAATCTCTTCTTTAAGACATTGAGTCTTAAAGGGATAACAGCATTAGCAATACTTGATGATCCACTGAAGCTTCAGGTAAAACTGATTCCGTTGTATTCAAACTCATAAATTCCCTGGTCATAAAGACAAGGAATAAAATGGAAAGGTGAATGCAATCACGGAGTTACCTAGGAAAACTATCCCCAACTTTTTCCTTTTTTTACATTTGGTCAAAAATAGTATTAGTCACAATTAGCAAAGTAAAGGACTTAGAAATAGCTGATGTCAAATTAAGAAGGTATTTTGAATATCAAGTTCAGCTCCATGGAAATTCACATAATTTCCCAGTCATCTTCTCAAAGAATTACTGAAATAGAGGCAAAAAGTACAGCAGCCATCAAAATTGAATTGCTTTGGCTGTTGGGAGGAGTCTTTGTGGGAAGTAATTAGTCTAGAAATCAAAAAGCAGAATCTCAGAAAGTTGGTAAGCATTGGTGCTCCTGTTTCTGTGGTCCTTTGCAGTGGGCAGGGGTGCAAGCTGGGGGTTTGAAGGCTCAGCAGTGGATGTGGGGGGCTGGGAAACCCCACTGCCATAAACACATGTCACACAGCACGTCTTGATTCCCTCACCAATGTGTGCAGCAACTGCTACTGTTTTGGAGAAAGAAGGGAAAGGTGAAAAGACAATTACCTTTCATCTTGATGCAAAACTCCCCCAGTAGGTTTTCCAGCTCTGCTTCTATGGTACACATGTTCTGTGTTGGAAAAGAGAACAGTGAGGTCAGACAAACCCTCTTTGGGCTTTTTTTTTTTTGTTTTGTTTAAGGTCTGTTTGTAAGGATAGATTTTGTTGGGCAAATGAAAGATATTTTGCAATAAAATCAATCTCAGAGCCTTCCTTCTTGTTTAGCTAGGTCTGGCCCTAAAAATGGCAGCTATGCCTGCTTTTGCTGACACTGCATCCCCACACTTCTCTGGTGCTGTGAGCGAATCCTCCTGATGGCAAAAGGGAAGCTTTGGCCCTTGGAGCATAACCTGGTCACTCTTCTAGTCCTCTCCAGCCAGCAGCAGCAACTCTACGCCAAAGTGGCTCCCAGCATGATATAATCTCTCAAGAAACATGGATTACATTAAGAAAAAAAGACTGTGGGAGATGAGTATCAGATCCTCTCCAGTTCCTCCTTCAGATTTTGGAAGGTTGTCACAGCTTGTGTGCCAGGATGTTTGCAACACTATTAGACTGTTGTTCCTCATCTACTGCCTGTTTAATAAAACAGATTTTGATCACAGCAAGTACAACAGGTAGGATGCAGCCTATGTCTGCATGCACATGGTTTCCAGTCAACCTGCCATCCCTAAATCTGCAGGTAGGAAGGACATAGCTGGAGTTTAAGTAGGTTTGGGGCAGATTTATGCTTTTGGTCTTGTGCTGCAGCTCCTGGGTATAACCCTGCTCTCACAGAGTCTAAACTGTTACTTCAAGGAACCCTTTGGGCCCATGTAACCTGTCTTTGTAAGTCACCAGGTAGTCACCTGAAGAAAAACAAATACCAATTCTTCTTTGTTGAGTTTGCTTTTATTTCTTTTATCTAGATGAAACTCCCCCTGAAATTAGTGGCAAAGTTCCCATGGCATTCAAGCAGTGCGGGAGTGAAAAGAACGAACTGATGAGGATGTACCTCTGTGTACTCCTTGTAGCTCCTGTTGATTTCGGTCAAACTCTCCCGAGCTGCTTTGCTGGCAGGAGACATTGCAAAAGCTTGCTTCATTTTGCTGGCACCATCACAGAGACGTCTTTGGATGCAATAGGCTTCGTAAAGTTCATCCACCTAGTGGGAACAAGGGAAGTGTACTGAAAATAACCCCAGAAAACACAGCAAAATAAAACCAGCACAATGAAGCAATTTGCATTAAAAGAAAACTCAGCCAAACCATTATATCCAATGGAGGGGCTGGGGAAATGAAGCTGTGATACTGTTACAGTCCATGGAAAAGAAACACAAGATAAAAGTAACTTCGAGATATAGATATAGATATTAGATATAGTGGATGCTAGCAATTCACCTGCTTTCCCTGCATGCCTCTAAGCACTGCTGCTCCTGTTCTCCCCATCGCAACAGAGAGGCAGGAATGCAGCCAGCTTCTCATGCACTTTGCTGTGCAAGAGCTCTTTAAAAGGCAGCCGCAATGCCCACACTGTCAAATGCAGCTGGAAGTGGTAAAAGGCACATTTAGCAGGGTCGGCAGTGGCTTTGGTTCCCTAATGTCAGCCATGGATCAAGGCTGCTGCAATATTTGACTGCTAGGTAGTACTGGAAACTGGGAGTGATACTTTGAATTCTTATCATCCATCCTCCAGAAACTGGGAGTAATACCTGGAATCAGCACAAGTAAAGGGCTTACAAACAGCTGATGCCAAATTTAAAAAGTATCACGAGCTTCAACTCCCGCCATGCATTTACATAATTCCCTAGTCGTCATCTTACACTCCTTTGACATAGCTTAGGGACCCAACATTCTGGAAGTGCTCTGGAAGTCTTGAAAACATAGTCACACACTGTTTGAAGTCTCACCTGGATCTAGCTTCACAGAACAATGGATGTACACTGCTCATGCTTTGGTTTCCCTTTTCCCTCTAATCCCTGCACTGAACATAGACATTTACTCCATCGGAGTTGTTCATTAAGAGTCTGCAGTGGTATGGGCTGATATATATATAGATAGATAGAGATATAGATATAGATATTAGATATAGATATAAATGACTGTGTGTGTATGTAGATATGTATATACACACACACCAGCTATATATAGTGGTTTATATTTTTATAAATTAAATCTGGCAGATACAGAAGATGTGGGTTTTCTAACCTGACTATCAGGGTGAGGAGAAGGACAGGAATGGAACAAGCTGTCTCTTCTTTCTGCTTCTAATGTCCCTGCTAAAAGAGGATGATATTCGGGTTTTACCTAGAAAAACTTTTTCCATTATTATCTCTGAAATCAAGAGATCACCCTGTGTCCCATGGTGCTCCTGCTCAGTAATGGATTTTCATGGCAGAATTTCTCTCTATGAAAGCATCCAGCACCTTGGCTTCATCAGTCTATGACTTTGTATTGCTGCATTGGAGATGAGCCTGATGCGACAATCCAGGCATGTTTCAAATCTCATTTTCCAAGCCTACTTAACCTCTAACAAAAAGTGCTGTTGCTAATTTGTTTGGAATGGGACTTGTCTTCCTGATGCCTTCAAAGCCTTAGATCAGTTTTTACAAGGCTATCTTGGATAGCTGGTGGCTGAAGCTTCTGACTTGAGGGCACCCTACCCAAAACAGGGAATTCTCTGCAAAGTGAAAGAGTTCAGCAAAAGGTAATGAAGACACAGCTGGCATTTTGCCATTTTGAAGTTACAAAAATAAGCTTTCTGCACTCCACTCACTCCCGTTTCTATTGCAAGCCAGTAAGCTAAAGACAGCTACTATAAATAGCTGTCACTTGGTATTTACTTCTGACATCAGAGTGGAGCCTTGGTCTGGGATTGATATCCTGCTCCTGCCCATGTGAGTGTGGCTAGGACATGCCCATCTGCTCCCCAAGTACGTGGGATCTGCTGTTGGGCATCCCATTTTCCTTGCTTTGCTTCCTTTCCAGAGCAGTGGCAGGTAGAAGACAGAAGGCATCTCTGTGGCCCTAATTAAGTGCTGCTGAGAAAGACCTTCTCTATCACTGGAAACAAAGATGTTTCTCCACCTGCCCCAGCCTGTAGGCTCTATGGCCACACACTTGGTTCCTTTTGTCTCTGTTGCCGTGGGTTACAGAGAATGAACTCATGTACCCAGCAATCCTGAGTAACACTGACCAGCATTACCTCTTGCGTTTGGTGCTTTTCACTCTTATTATAAACCCAGAAACCATTAGCTCTGAGCAGGCTGAAGTGGGAAAGATTTGAATGGAAATGTTCTTCAAGTACTAATTTCTGCCATTCATGTTGCCAGCAAGAGAGTAGGTGGCTTGGGGAACAAAATCTCAGTCTATCGCCTTATGATTTATATTTTTATTTTTGGCTCCAAGAGTAAGAGAAGACTGAAATTAAAAGGTTTGGATAGGTTGTCATAATTAGAGGACTTTAAGCTGCACAAATGCTTTTCAAATGACTCTCAAAAGACATTTCATCTGTCAAAAATAATTCATTCCTTTGTCAGGCTCAAAAAAGCAACTAACCACTAGCAGATATGTTTATAAGTAAGAGAATACATGCCATGGATTTTGTCCAGCTCTAAAACGTATTAATGTAAATCAAGAGTACCTCCACTGAATATTCTCACCGATCTATTCAAGTGGATGTGGGCCACAAACCACGCAGCAAAGGCATTAGCAGTGAAATCCAGGAATAAATCCAAACTAGCTGCTGTGTGTGCTAGAGATAACTGCTGAATTAAATTGCTTTCAGATGCAACTCTCTTTCTACCTAAAGTCTGACAATAAGCATGCTGTGAGATAGATTTTCCCCAGCAAGCTTCCAACCCTATGTTCTCTCTGTATCTAAATGCATGTGGGAGTGTCCTGGGGCACGGCTGGACCTTGGGGTCTATGTGGAAACCCTTTCTTTGGCTCTGACCACCAGCCTATCATGGAAAAAAACAGCAAATCTGGGAGCGGCCTCCCCGGCACAAAGGGGCAGCAGGAGGCCAAGGGCTTGTTTCCTCAATAATATAGGAACAGATGCAGAAGAAAGATGATAGGAGAGCTCATTACCTTGCTAATGTGGAACTCCAGCCTCCTCATGTACCTCTCGACTGCTTTGATTTGCTGAAAGAAAGCAAAAGGCAGAGGGTGAGGCACCTTTAAATAAATCAGTAAAGACACTGCCACCCTAGCTCTGCTAGTCCCCATGGATCAGAAATACTCCTCCTTAAAACACAAAGGATTTCCTTGACCACTAATCTGGAATCAGTTGTCCCACCCTACTACTGTTAAGCTGCTGCTCACAATGGAGCTCTGTAACTAATATATATTTTTTTTCACTTCTGTGCCTAATATATATTTTTAAATTAAAATGAGTTTTTATTTGATGGGATTTCTCTAGGTTTTTCTAATTATTATTAAAAAAACAAAAGAAAGCAGAACATTTTTTAGGTTAAAACCCAGTATTTTCAGTACTTTGGAATCTTGTATTAATATTGATCAGGTTTTGCATTTCAAGGTCCATTCTCTTCCTTAGCAAGCTGGTTTTGAGAATAAACCCAAGCTTGGCATTTTGACTGAAAAAAAAGTCAGACTTGTTCAGGAAATGTTTTTGAAAGCTTTTCTTTTCCTTCACCCAAATTTTCCTGCAGGGAAAATACATTTTCAATTTTTCCTTCTTCGGAACTGGCGGGAGCAGGAACAAACTGGGGCTTGACCTGGATGCCGTCTCAGCCCCCTGGTGTGTCCCTGTTGGCCCCCATCTGACTGGAGCTGGCTGAGAGAAGTTGTACAAGGGAATGGATTTACTGGCTGTCAGCTGACAGAAAAAGGAAGTCTCTCCTCCACTTCCTTCCTTCTTTCCCTGGCAGGGGTCTGTCTCTCTGCCTGTGCCCATCCCAGAGGGAGTTTGACCTGGCAGACCTCAGAAAAAGGGTTGATGGGGCACGTTTGATGCCAGATCAGTGAGCACACTGTGTTTGACGCTGCATTAGTGGGCAATCCCTGAGCCCCTGGGAAGAGGAGAGGAGTGGGACTTCTTCCTTTGAAAATGCAGGTGTTGGCACGGCTAGGAGATCCCTCTGAGAGAGGTTTCCATGTAGGCTGTACGGATACTAATGCTTTCTTGCAAAACAAGTGTTAAAGAGAGCAACATACCTTATCTAAATCATACAGGACTCCCTGCAACAGAAAACACAAAACTGTGATTAATTTTGCAACACAGCAGCACCATGAGAAAGTAGTGTTTGACAGTCAGCAGAACTCAGAAACGAGACCATGGCTAGAAGGGAAGAAGAGCACCAGTGCAAATCCCCTGTATCCCACTCCCATCCCCTGGCTGCTCCAGCACCTCAAGAAGGCCACTGTGCATCTGCATGATGAAAAAGCATGGCACGTACCAGGCGTGAGTTCCTTTTCATGTCTTTTAACTGGGTAGTCAGCTTATCCAGCTCTGTCTGGTGAACTTCCAGATACTCACTGCAAACACAAACCAGAGAGCGATGCATGAGCCCTGCAGCACACACCGAGCTGGCTGATGACCATCCTAAAAGAGAATCTGCCTGACAAATGGCTTTCCTCACTGGATGTGTTTACAGACAAAAACTCATTTACATTGATCTGTCCTAAAAGCAGCTCCCTGCTGCCTTTTTGGGAATAAATAGGAGCCCACTTATTTAACTGTGTATAAGAGCTCGGTGTTCTCTGCACTGAACAACCAGTTTCAAGTAAGCTAATCTGCTGCTTAGTTTATGGGCTGGTGCCTTCCAGTCGCTGCCCCTGTATCTGGCTGATAAAAGCCCTGTTATCATCCAGGATGTTATCTGAAAGGCAATACAAGCCTTTGATAGGACTCTAGGAAACTCAGAGGGAAAAATATCTGATGTTGAGATCCCAGACTTCGGGAGCTTTTCTCAAAATGTGAACGGAAATGGGATTCTGCCTCCTGTATTCTCATTTCCCATACAAATATTTTAGATGCTAAGTGTCACAATCCAGACTTCAAGAGGCGTATGTTTGTCTCTTATAGGGAAGGATCCCTGTTCTTGTTTCTCTAGGCTCTAAAATGTCACAGAAAGCTTCAATCAATAAGCAGGATAAAAGCTCTTACTCCAGGCCACTCTTCAGGGCTCGATAGACCTCTTCCATCCTTTTAGGCTGGGGTTCTTTGGGCGTGGTGCTGTTCTTATGGCCCAAATTATGCATTTTCTTCACCTTTGCTTGGGGCTTCTTGAGCGCAGAGGAATTTTCAATAAAGGAGTTACACCTGCAAAATGAACATCAAAGAGAAAGAAATCCCTATAAATCATAGAAATCTCAAAGGAGTGTAGCTTGAAGAAATCTTCTGATATTATCTCTCCTAGCAAAAATGAACCTGCTTCTGTGCCTGCCAGTTAAAGGACTGCATTTCTTTTCAGGTTAAGAATCTGAACAGCCTGGGATATGTGCTTCCCTAGACACAAAAATGCTTGTCTGAAAATGCAAGGCCGAGTCTGAGGCTCATCAGCCATTTCTCTGTCTTACACCATGCCTGTCCTAATTCATATTAGACAGCCCATGAGAGGGCTGAGCTATATCCAGATGCTAAAAAGAAAGGGGAGCCCAGATAATTTCAGGTGTAAAGCCTGCAGCCCCTAAGGAAGACTGGGATTGGGTTAAAAGTGTTTCTGGAGGACAATATCACACCACTGAGTATGGAGTGTATCTTGAGCATGGAGTGTATGGCAAAGGGAGGGCAGTTGTCCTGCATACAGGTGCCTTTTTGGTGACTTTTTGGAGGGTAGGTCAGCATCTAACAACCATCACTGACTCGGGCTGACAATGGGAGGCAACCCTTTGCCTGCTGTTCCTCCTCAATTGCTAACTGGTGGTCTGGCAATGGGAGACTACACAAGTTAAAATCAATTGTAAAGTAGCTTCCAGGAGCATCAGGGACTGGTGACTTGGGCATGCCTGTCTCAAAGCCCTGTCTAGCTAAAGTTAAGTGCATGGAAAGGCTCTGCAGCCAAGCTCAGGGAAATGGCTTTGTTTTGCATTTGTAGTAGAGCAGCAATGAGAAAACTGTCTTTTAGGTAGCAGTGGTCTTAAACCGGGGGTGATGGGAAGTCTATCGTTTTCCTGCACATTTCACATGTTGAAAAGGTCACTGCCTAAGTTAAAATGATTCTCTGAAATTCTCTCACAGCTCTGAGGCATGTGAGGAAGCCCAGCATTAATGTGGGAGAGGCAAACAGGCAGAGGGTAACAGCTTAGTTATACAAACAATATATGGAGACATTTTAGCCTAGGACACTCTATTTGGCAGAGTCAGAGAGAAAGAAATCCTCTCTCACCTCCTTTCTCGCTTTGTCCCCCAAAGCCCAGGACTCCCTTACAGCCTGATTTTGAAATTCCCCTTAGAGAGCAAGGGCACTTGCCTGGACCTTCTTTCCTGAAGCCCGCTGAAGCCAGCGAAGGACTGGCTTCTAATAATCCCATTAGGACCTCCTGGGGAGAATGAATGTGATCCTATTGACATGATTTCAGGGAGCCTTGGAGATATTCCTGAAAAACAACAGAAAGCATGTTAGTGACAATGGAGTTATGGTAAGAGGCAGGCGGTGAGGCTGGACAGCCTGGTGTCCATCAGTGACATTAAGGGGTACCTGAACCCCACAAGGGGCTGCAAGCCAGGGCACAAATCTGTCTGCATTGCCAATCATCCCCACCCAAAACCAAAATGGTCCTATTTTGCTTCTGACTTACAGCCCAGGGCCTACTGAAAATGTACCAGAGACACAAAGAGGCTGTGGATGTGGGACTAGAAACCAGGTATTTCAGTGTGATAATCCCAATGCCATCCCCAATTTCTGCCATGCCTGGCATGCTTCACCTCCAGCCCCAGTGTCTCCATCTGCCCTGGAAATCATTACGGGAGCGTGCAGAGCTCTTAGGAGGCGCTCACCATCACTATGAAGTGTGATTATACATAATAATAATTTTTAGAAGGATTGATACATCATGAATGCCCTGCAGCTCCCCTTTGATCCCTGCTCCCATGGCTGTTCAGCCCAGGGGCTGCTGAGAAGGAAGATGTGGTGCGTGTATGCGCAGTCGTGACATGCCGTGATGAGAGAGGGATGCTCTCCACCGTGAAGAGAGAGGAATAAACAAGCTCCAGGCACTGTATGCTCTGCATTTCATGTGCCTGGGGGGGGCCTCAGCAGGGAGGAAGCCCTTGCCCTCTGTGTGCTCATTTCCAATGCCCAGCTTGGCATCTGCACCAAACTAGGTTGATTTCAATCCATCCACAAATAAATAGCAAAGAAGTGCTACGGTTCACAGCAGCTCTATCTGCTGCCACAAGGGAAAAGGGGGATGCCTTTATCTTCCTTCCCTCCTTAATCCACTGGATTTTTTGTCTCTGCCCTCGGCAGACAATTAAATTCATTTTTCTGCTGCCTTGGTTTTGTGCTACTCTGGCAAGAGGAACGGCCTCACCAATCTGTGAGGAGCACCATGGCCAACACAGGCCAGGCAGCAGGGCAGGGAGCAGGCGGGAAACAGGGATGCTGGAGAAGAGGGTGCTGGTCAGCAGGTGCTGCCAGACACGGGCTCTCCCATCCTGCAGGATCCATCCTCTCCACCCCTCACATCCGTCCTAGGATGTCAGCTCAGCTGATGACACCACTGTGCTGTGAAATGGACTGAGAAACTAGGCCAGCTTAAAAATAACCTGTCAGGAAATGAAAAAGAGGGGTTTAAACAGTTTTTTTCCATCTGTTTTAAAAGCTGGACCCAGCTTGCCCCATGCCCCCAGTTCATTTCACTCCAACAGCGGGGCTGAGGGATGAGCTTGGCAATGAGGCAGGATGGTATGTCAGGGGCTGGAGCTGATGTTCTGTGAAACTCTGACCTACAAGGCTGAGGGGGTGACAGCAAGTCTGGATCACCCTCTCACCCCCACAGATGAGAAATGATTGCGAGTGCCCAAAAAAGCAGCCATTTGTGAAAGCCAGAAATCTACACTGTGAGCCTTCACAATTGAACATATTTATTAATGATAAGCACCAGAGCTACGTGGTGCTTGCATGGCAAACACTCACTGCAGAAAGCAAATATCTGGGGAAACATTGTGCACTGCTCAGTTATACTTAATTTGTAGCATTAAGCTGGGCAAATACTCTTTGAGGTGGCAGTAGGTGCCATGGCAAGCTACTGCTCCTCTGTCGAGGGGACTGCATTGCCCAAGGAGCTGCTTTGTCAGGAATATTTCTGCAAGACCTCTGCCAGAAACACTTCTTCCAGTCCCAGCATTGCCAGCACTACTGCTAATAAGAACTTTCTCTATTGCACAACCCAACCAGAGCACATCTTTCTGCTTTGGAAGCGAGGGCTGCCCCCCTGACTGAACAGGCTCAGAGATACTACATGGGGTGCAGTCAAGGACAGTTTTCTCCTCCGCTGTGGTCAGCAGGTAATGGTGCTTCACCATTAGTGTCCCCGATGCAGCCCACCCAGCTCAGGGCTCAGAGAGTTTAACCACAGCAAGGATAAACCCCTGGGACAGAGCAGCTGCTCTCGGGCAGACCAGGACCATGAGCACCTGTATTGGGCAGAAACCCACGGTCCGGGGAGAGGGTGAGAGGAGCAGAGAGGCTCAGGAACAGGGATAAACATGCTCCAGCCACAGCTGGAGGTACTTAAGTCTTTGGTCAGTGAGAGCCCAAATCTGGCTCTGCACTCAATCCTAGCTGCATAAGGCTCTCTGCACACCTCTGCAGGGCTGAGCTTTGCTTAGGCTTGCTAATATCTGGCACAGAACTTGCCAGAAGGCATTTTGCAGCTCCCAGGGTCAAACCTCACATCCCTGTGGATGGTACAGAGTTTCCCTGTGCCAGCTCACGCCTAACAGTTCAAACTCCACAGAGACCACCTCCTGAGAAACAGGGCAGAAACCACCCGACCACAGCACTCTGGGGGTCTGCACAGCATGTTCCCTTCGGGTTTGCAAATATCCTTCAGACAATTAGGCTGCAATCTGCATGCTCCCATACAAGGATTTGCATTAAAAATCGGGTCTAGAGTGCCAAGGAGCAGAAAATGCCTTGCGAGTGCTCAGCACTTGCATCGCTTGACAGGATGATTAACACACACACTCTGACAACATCTGGAGACCTAGGATGCGCTAAACAACACTGACAGTCAGAGGAGATTTAGCTGCAGAAACATCAACCATTTCTTAAAAAATAAGAGATAAAACAAAACTTAAAGCTGGGTGCTAATCACGACAACATTGGCTATGAAAAGGTAAGGACTTTAGATTCAGAACTGTTGTGAAAATGCTAGCATCTTCTGCATGATGAGTCTCTTCTCTATTAATGTGAACAGAACATGAATGGCTTTCACTCTGAACAGAATCTTAGAGTCCATGTGTGACTGTGCAGAAACATTGGAACTGTTTTGGTTTTCTCTTCCTTTGGGCAAACTTAAAAAATAAATAATCTTGGAAAAGGAATGTACTTATTTATTTTCTTTATTTTGCTCAAGCACTCAGATGGCTTTGAAAGGCTTTAGTAGCTAAGACTTTCCTCTAGATACCAGAAAAAATGTGCAAGATATGCAATTGAAATGCAAATTGAAGACCTGCCTGGAGCTACTTTTGCCTTGCTTTTGCATAAAATGGTCAGAACTCAGAGCCCAGATAGGCTTGCGGCCTCTCCCTATATATTATATATAACCCTGGTGAATAATGTATGTTTAATTTCTGTACAGAAGAAAACTGAGATAAAAGGAGGTAACAGAGTCGGAACTGGTGAAATCTCCCAGTTCTGTTCAGTTATTTTCCATTGGTCAGGTTAGATGTTTACTCTATTGTACAGGCACAATCTGTTCTTAAGATTTAAACTAATATTGCTGACATCTCAGATACATCCAATCAACAGAAAATTGCAGACTGCATCAGTCCCTTGGCCCAGATTCAGGGACTACGGCTGCATATGGGCCCTGCATCAATGGATTATTTACGATACCTACATCTCGCAAATACACTTCGAGTGATGAGTGTCTGTCACATTGTTGTGATATCTTTTGTTGAGAGGGGTTTATTTTCCTGCCTCTTAAGGCATTCATAGGTCTCTGTGCTATCAGCTACATAAACCTACCTCTGAATTTAATAACACAGTTGTATCCTGATGACATGCATGGATGTAGCTGCTAGTACAGATCCAGTAAGGCTTAGCTCATGAGGACTCACCCAGATCTCTTACTGACCTGATGGGTACCCCCACAGCTGAACACTGCTAAGGGGATTCTGGTGCTACGCCAAGGCAGCGATCAAGTTTCTGAGTCTACATTTAGCAGTTATGTGATATAATGCTACTGTCTCCTACATGCAGCGTAAATTTTGCTCTCAATATAATGCAAGTTGCACATCTAAAATGATATTAAATGCTTTTGTGATTTGAGAGATCCACTTCAACCATGGATATAACGGCTACGCTTACACTTTTAAATCTATATAGTTAATGAACCAGGGATGTTTCATTTTAAAAAGACACCAGTCTCCTTACTGCTAAAATAAGCACGTCCTGTGTAGAAGTATAATTAATATAATTAGTACTGCCCATGCTAAGTGCACAGCAGTTGAATGATGAGCCCATCAGTGAGTCAAGGGATAAGGTGAAATCCTATCAGTACTCCTCTGCCCTATTCGCTGACAGCTTGCAGCAGAGAATGGCAGATAATTGATGATGTCTCTGTCCCCAGGGAAATAAAAGTCCCCTCTCTCAGCTCTCCTTTCAGTCTGGAAATGGGGAAACAGCTGAGCCTGAGCTAATGAGTGGGGAAGGGACCATCACTTCCAGAGGGCTACCCTCTCTTCATCACCCTCAGCACAGACCTCTACCTTCCACAATGCCAAAATATTTGATAAACACTGTGGGCTTTGATCCAAGTTAAGAGGGGAAATTCAGGCAGAAACATACTTGCTAAATCTAGTCTGACTTTTGCACAGTCCTTTTCTCTTTGCTTCTTCCCCATGACCAATTTGGATATGGTATTTTTTTGCTCACCACATGATGAGGGGAAGTTGGTTTTGCTAGAAATGTGCTAGCAACCATGTAAAGCTGAAATACAGAGTGGTGCTGGTGCCCCGGATTCCTCCTGTTCTCTCCTTGTAGCAGCTACAGTTATGGCTGCAGGTCTAGAACTGCTGTAAGGTGTGAGGGCACTGCCTGCAGCTACGGCTTTGGGGACACTTCAGGATTATGTACAATTGCTGATCAAATGGGAATGTGGGGTAGGACTGAGTGACTGAAAGAATTCTTGAGAAGCCTTTTTTCCTGTATTATTTTCACGTGTGACACATGGTTCAAGGTCCCTTCTGGATCTAAGGAGAGGTAATCCCTACAGTGAGAAAGTTTGTATGTTGATTCTTTTGTTGATCTGTGGTGGTCTGCGGGCTGTCTGTTAAAATTTAAGTGATACTTATTTAGGTTAAAGCGAGCTAACTAATGTGAGTGGATGGCTACAAAAGTCAACTGATTCTGTTTGGCATGCTGGGAACATTTCTTACCTGCAAACCTGGTGTATGTCTAACAAATGAGCTGATATCTTCGTGACTAATAAAGGACAAAAACATGTTCCTCCCTCACCCGTGCCAAGGTCTATGTTCTGCTTATTGGCCTGGCTGGCCTACAAAGGTAAAAACTTTTAAATGCAGTAAGATGACATTTAGGACCACGCATCTCTCCGAAAGAAAACCGCAATAAGAGAAGGAACTGATTATGCCCTAGAAGCCATGTCCTCCTCCCAAACAGCCAATTCTTTCTGCTTTGCACTCGTAAGCCCAAAGAGCACAATGCAATTCTAAACTTCCACAGGCTCAGTTCAGTGCCAAGCTCATTCAGTGAATCTTCAGCTCATGTTGCCTGCTTTTGTAGCCTAAAGTCTAGTAATTGTTAATATTTATTTTCCAACTTCTTCCTTCTGATTTAGTTGAATCATCTTGGTAAGGCAAGGTCAGCATGGCCAGTAGCCCAAATAAGCACCTGGAATTTATGATTTCTATGTTCCCCAGGCTCCTAGAAGGTACAGAGCATGTATCTTGGATGAGAATGCAGACATTCTTTTGCGTTTTTTAATATAAAAATTTGACAATGATATGTGGCTAAGAATGCTCAGGAGCATTTTAAGAACTTTCACAAGAAATTTAATTCTTGTGCAAAAGTTTTTACACTTCCAGGACAAAACTCTTAGGCCTGAGTGAGCAGGCTCATAATTTCTGTATGTGTCAGGAACATTTCTGTGGGGTGGGGGTCTCCTGGAAGCACCTGTAGAAAGGTGTCTTCTGTTGGTCATTCAGTTACACAAATTACCACCTTCCTGGCACATTTTATGCTCCCAGTGATTGGGCTGCTCCTTCCTTGTGCAGGGCAGCATTTGCTAGAGTTGTACAGACATGTGAGCTCCATCTGAAGAACTGTTCTTGGTTGCCAGAATAAAATCGTGTGCATTTGTTGCACCGAAGTCCAAGGCTTAGAGATATTCCTAAACAGTAGCATATGGCTACACTGACAAGCACACTTCCCAAGCCTACATCAGCCGGTGAAAGGCCAGCAGATCCGTGAGCTTCAGACGTTAATTTTAGCGTACAGCAAGAGCCACGTGGGCTTACCCGCATGGCTGCAGGGAGCAGTGCTGCACAGAGAAGGAGCTGTAGCTCAGATGGAGCCCTCTCCTTCAAACCAGAGATATGGGAGCACACGGGACACGCTTGGGTGGGCAGCAAAGCCATTGGTAGCCACAGCACAAAGAGAAAGCTTCTGCCCCATCTATTGCAGCAACAAGAATCTTAGCTTAGCCCACTGCAGCTCATCCTGCTCTTGCTGAGGTGGGTTTCTTCCCCCACCATGGGCAACCAAGCCTCAGCACTGATTATCCAGCAGGATCTCTCTGAAGGTTTGTGCACACTTTTCCTTGATGACTTTATGTCCATCAGGACACCTACAGTGACTCTTTTATTAGCTGTATTTCAATACCTTCAATTTGGGTGGATTGAGTTTTTACAGTGCACAAAGAAATGTTTATGCAACTGATGCATCTTTTATAGGTCTTAAGCCCACAGCTGGGAGCTTCACTTTTTCAGGCAGAAATCCCCAAAAGTGAGCACAAGGTGCCATTACCTATTTCTAATAAATGAAAATGTAGTATTTCAGTACCAAATTTCAGCTTTTGCTTCAAATAGTATCAAGCCTTAGGAAAAGGATTAATAGCAATGCTTGTACTTTATGGTCTCATTTCCGTAAGAACATTTTAAATGCTGCATGTAAGGGCATTTTCAATTCAAATGCTATAGTATTTGCTAGCTCATCACTAGACACCCCGAGCAGAAATACAAATTGTCTACCATCTGGAACAGCCCGTGTTGTTTGTTCTGCTCCTCCTACCCAAACTAGATGATGTACATAAACCAAAAAGCAACAGTAACAGTAAGAAAAAAGCTAACAACCAAGGTCAAGAGCAAAATGGCAAAGTATATATGGCTGTAAACACACAGGACCTGACAGCTGATGCTCCCACTGCAATGTAGCTCCATAAATTCATGGTAAGTCATCTCCCACACCAGTCTAAGTACCAAAGTCAGCGTGAGCACTTTTCATTTCGTCTTTTATTTTTATTGTAAAACGTGCCTTTGGCTCCAACTCTTGTCACCTCACTAGAACGTAGAAATAAGGATTGGCAGTGGCTAAGGTGAAAGCAGCATCCTTTTCGTCTCCTACCACAGTTAGCTTTCTTCCTCCCCTTTTTGCAGCTTCTCCTTCACCAGAGCTCTCAGTGCATGCCCCATTTCTCTGTTCTTGTTGCCAGGGAGCCTCTGCTTAACCTCCCCTCAGAGAAAGACCTACACTGCTTCTTCCCCTTGGTATAGCTAAAACCTAAAGAGAGGGAAATGCAAATGGGTTATTTCACTGTAATAAACCCAAGGAAAATAAATTTGATCCTAAATGGCTCTGCACATGACAGATGGGTTCGTGGCAGCTGACCTCCTTTTTTTTTTCAGTTTCAACATTTATTTCACACTGGTGGCTGGAGCAAGCATGCGCAGGAGCCCACATGGAGCCCTCCCTAATCTTGCTCCCTACAGCATTAGAGACACAGGGCAATCATATTCAGCTGGTATTAGCATAAATAAGCAAAATTCAGTCTATAACTGTACATATGAGTGTGGCTGAGGGATCAGAATCTGACCATTTAATTACATTTGACATTCATTCATTTCAAACCCACTCCAGTATGGAGAATTATCTTTGATTAGAAGTCAACTCCAATTCTACTCATCACTGATAATTCTTTATGTCAATGTAAGATTTAATTAAAAATGAAGTCCCACTGCCATTCAAGAGCTGGCAAATAATCTAAAGAAAAAGCACTTCTGAAACCCAACTGAGAACAATCCTCTCGTGCTGTAAATCCACCTTGCACAAAATCCCTAACACGCGGTTCAGTGCGAGTGACCTGAGCACGCAATTAATGACACCATCATTTCGGCAGTGCTGCACAGTAGTAAAGGTGCAGGACTTTGGGCTGCTCCCTTATCTATCCCTGCATTAGGAGATACACTACTAGGAGCAATCTTGTGAGCAGTAGTAAGACTAGCAGGATGCAAAACAGGTTGTGGGAACTCCTCCATCTAGGAGCAGCCTGGCTACTCTTTGGGCATATGCCTGGTTCACCACAGATGTCGGGCAGAATTTTAATTTCTCAGCTCAGACCACAAAAAGCGACCAACCTATTGCCCACTTTGGCAAGCATTAGCATTAGGGGAGGCCTAGGAACCCATGAGTGCTGTGGGTGGTCTCCCCTGACCCGTACTGACCAACAGCAACATCTGGGCAAGCCCAGGAGAAACATCTGAGCACAAGTGGGGTAAGACAGCCCTGATGTCAATAGATGCAACTCCTGTGGGAGTCCTTTGGCAAAATCCATGATGAATCTGAGCAGTGACCTAAATTTGCACGTCAAGTGTAAGCAGCAGAGTGGCTTCACCTTCTCAGACTGTGCAAGGAATGAACATAAAAATCTTCTCTGTGACAGGAGAAAAAAGCAATGACTAGCAAAATTGTCCTTGAGAGTGCTGATTTCTTTAATTACTTTGCACCAATATTTTTGCTGCTTACAACCCTCATTTAATGCAGATGGTAGCAGCACGGGCAAGGGACAGCAAGCTGAGGGTATAATTTCTTTGCATCTGCAGGAAAGGAAATGCATCAAGTAAACACGTGCAGGATGGTTTGGGTAACCAGTGGGCTGCTCTAGAGATTATTTGTTTTGCCTCAGCCAAGACAGACAAACTAGCTGTTCTCAGTATCCACTCCAGGTACGCTCTAATATAAGCATGAGTGAGCTAAATTAAACAAGTAAGACAGGCTTTTCATCCCTGAAAGGAAAGTAAAACATCATTGTTGTCAAATCCGTTCAGCCACTAATGAGATACAAACACTTTGCTGCTCCTCTTTAAATACATGGGATTAGGGCGACTTAAAACTCCGTGGATGTTTATATGATCGTTCTATTTCCAGGAGTGTCGTAATGGCACACTGCTCACTAAAATACTGCTAAAGATACACCGTTACATGTCCCAGGATAGAAGATCTTTAAAGCTGGATGTTCTTCTCCCAGACATGAGCATTGCAGAAACAGATTTATTTAATCTTTTTGACACGTTCTGAGTGTGGCCACTTGAAGAGCATTGCCATAATAGTCCTGTGTTACTTCATTTACAGTTGGCTACAGCATCTGTCTGAAGCTCTCTTTCAGTACATCAGGTAGTTGAACACTGTCCATGCATAACCAAGAGAGGCTGTGTGCTCTGATGCAACTCACTTGGCTTCTGTTAATTTTCAAATTCAAAACTTTAATCTTCTTACATATATGACTCTTAGGAATTTTACTTAAAGTTATGCCAGAGTTTATTATTCTCTTGGCTACAGTATTTTAAGCTTTAAAAACCTCTTGAAGGCGCAGGATACAAGAGTACATATCTAATACCACCAAACAGCCTAAATTTCTCTCAAAACACCACCATTTTCTCTGGTCAGGATCATTAAAGGATCTGAAAGAAGATAAATGGGTAAGGGTCTGTACCAGGATCCCTCTTGGAAAAAGCTTGTGTTAGTGACACTGGTGCTGGAAAAAGAGGTCTGATGACCCATGGGGCAGCTGAGCAAAATAAAAAAGGTCATTGCTATGTGCAGACTGCCAGAAGACACAGCTATCCCAGCTCCATCCCACACTGTTATCTTAAACCAAGGCATTCACAAAAAAAGCAGGACAGCTTTATAGACACACAAGTGTTTACAGGAACCACTTGAAAAAATACCTAGAATTTTATGGAGACCTGCTTTCCTCGCCTTCTGAAACCACATTTCATTTCAACACCCATCAAGATGACTCAACAATGCACACTTGGAGCCCCAGAAAGTCATCAGTATCCTGGGCTGCATCAAAAGAAACATGGGCAGCAGAGTGAGGGACACGGTGCTGCCCCTCTGCTGTGGTGAGACCCCACGTCAAGTACTGCATCCATGTCTGGGGCCCGCAGCACAAGAAAGACATGGACATCTCGGAGTGAGTCCTGAGGAGGGCAACAGAGACCATCAGAGAGATGGAGCACCTCTCCTACAAATACAGGCTGGGAGAGTTGGGGTTGTTCAGCTGGAGAAGAGAAGGCTTCAGAGAAACTTGACTGTAGCCTCTCAATACCTGAAGGGGGCTTGGCCTGTAAGAAAGATGGGATCAAACTTCTTCACGGGTCCTGTAGTGACAGACAAGGGGCAATCTTCTATAACTAAAAGAGGGTAGGTTTAGACTAGATAATAAGGAAGAAATTCTTTATAATGAGGGTGTTGAAACACTGGAACATCTACAACAGAGCAGCTGCAGATGCTCCACTCCTGAGAACATTCGAGGTTGACTTGGACTGGGCTTTGAGCAAACCTGGTCTAGTGGAAGGTGCCCATGATGGAGGCAGGGTTGGAACTCAATGGTTTTTAAAGGTCCCTTCCAACCCAAACCATTCTACAACTCTGAGTTTCTCAGTACAGAAGAGCTGCTCTCTCTTGACTCTGCAAGGGCTTTCTGGTCCTTGGAGCAAAGGAGGTTACACTGAACACTCACTGGCACAGTTCTGGTTTGGGCCAGGTATGGCTTTCTTACACAACTACTGTGCATATTTTGGGAAGCAGGGACCAAGGACCATTCCCAAAGCAGTCTTGATGTACTTCCCTCCTTTGAAAGGCAGGGGAGTTTAATGCCAGGGATACAGGCTGGTTGGTCTGTTCCTGTTGCAGCTCCTGCCCAAAAACATTCCCAAATGCCTGTAGTTTACTGTCACAGACAAAGCCGATGCAAACCTGATGAAACTCTTAAATCTACAGTAGGTAGATCTAGTCAGGGTTAATTGGTAAATTCAATTTGTAATGGACACTATAAAAGCTCAAACCCTGAGTTTAAAACGCCATGTGCTCCAGCTATGCTTTAGGATTAGTTACCACTTGAGTCTTCTAGAAACAGAGACATTACAGATGAGCAGAGCATGAACCAAAAAGATCTGACAGCACTTATTGTCACTGAACTACAAGGTAATTATCCTCTGTAACTTTTCATTGCACAAATTAAGGCAGCACATCTTGGCACATCCCTGCTATTCCACAGTCTGCCAGTTAAAAGAAAGACCTACTGGGACCATCACAGACTAATGGCAAGCTTTTAGGAATGATGCCATAGCATGTCCTCTACTGTCCTTCCTTTCTCCTTTCCTCTTCTGTTGAGATTTCTGCATTTTCCAATTCACATCATATAAATGGACCATCATTCAGGATACAGGAAAAGGAGGATATCATGACTTTTCAAGAGGATGGAAAACTATTGTGCCCTTTTGCCAATGGAGGCAATTGTCTTCCTCATCTGGTGGCAGCATGACATGCCCAGAAGAAATACAGTGTCTGAAGGAACCCTGCATACAGGGTTCAGCTCAAGATAGGAGCTGTTACACTTCAGGAAGGAAGATTATTTTCTTTGTAAGGGTAGAGCTAAGAAAGAATGGGGAAAAAACAACCTTTTGCTGGATAACCGCAGATGAAAAGCTGTCTAACCTTCAGGGAACTTTTGTTTTCTGCATAGGGCATGGAAATCAAATGTATTGAAAGTACTTCCAGTCCAGCCCCTGCATGATGGAACAAGGCTTTGTGGTCCAGCTGCCATCTGGGGAGATGATGACAACGTCCCCCTCTGATTTCAAAGAAAGCAAAACCTTAGTTTATGCAGGCAGAATTTTAAGCTGATTATTCTCTGGGCCTCAGCTGAGTCTTAGCATTTTTAATATAGCTTTAGTTTGGTTTTGAGTAGCACAGATGACTTAGTGAGCAATTTCAGCTCTTGGCTTTATTAATCTGAACATCTAATAAACTAAACATTGTTCTCTGTTTACTTTAGCAGACAGCTATTCTTATATATAAGATTTTGTGTGTATCTAAGTAGATGTGGCCTGCAAGTGCCACACTGAATTCAGGGGAGAGCCTCATGGATCAAAGAGCACCTCACAGCCAACTGCTTCCTATGCCACCAGCACCTCTTTGTGAAAACCCAAGTCCTTCTTTGAACTAACAGAACACTGTTTTGTGGACGTACTGAATGAGACAAGGAAAGGGCAGTCAGCCATGCAGGACAACACATTATACACTTAATTGAGCATTGGCACCAGCATTGCCACCCACTGATGTGCCAGTATGGTTGGGAAAGCGCACAGGGATAGCTGTTGCTGCCACGATCCAGCGATGCTTGCAGGGGTGACCAGAGAAAAAAGTGTGTCCATACCCAAGGAGACTCGCTGGCCACAGACTGCTTGTAGGGATATTATTGCACAAAGCTGTAACATACACCACTACTTCTGCACCACAATCAAAAAGTTTTAAAACTGAACTTTTAAAAATTAAATACTAACAGAGGATGTCAAGTTGTTTAACTATGGAAAAGGCCTTTTCCTTCCCGGTATACAACAAGAAAATGCCTGTCAGACTTTTAATACAGAGCTACACTGTCTGCCCTACCTGCCTGCAGCAGTACCACAGACCAGCGTCACCATCTCAACCCCAGGCACAAGCCCCGACCTTTAAGGCTTCTAAGGCATCTTCAAGGGGTGCATTCCCTACAAGCGAAAATTTCTTTCCTCTCTTCAGATTCAGTCTTCTAGCAGATGCAAGATAAATTTGACAATGAAGAAAGACACCTCATTGAGGGACAAATCAAGCAGTTTTGGTCAGACAGCAAGATGTTAATTTGGAGAAAGAAAGGAAAGGAAGTGGTGTTCAACCTTGCATGGTCTATTGAAACATGAACCTCCTGACAACTATTTACAGGTGCTTATTTGCCTGTCTCCTACAGATTTCACTGAAAAGGAGTTCCTTTGGTCAGCTCAAATAGAAAGATCTAAATAGTAAAAGATAGGGTTAGTGTAGACTGGTGTTTTGTACAGGTAAAGGCACAAGCTAAAACCAGAACCTGGGTGATGACCAGATAGATTTTCTCTGCTGCAACTGCTTTTTGGAGTTCATGGATGATTAGAAGTTTTCCTGTTGATGAGGCTTTTCAGGGCAAAATCACCTATGACAAACCTCTGGGTGTTGCAGCTAGATGAGGTTTTTGATTGAAAAAAAAAAAAAAAAAAAGTTGATTTCAGAAGGGATTATTTGAAACAGTTCTGGTGTTACTGAAGCGTTACCAGCAGGCTGCACAACCTGGAAAGCAATCACTGCTGCTGCAGCTAATCAGGCTGTTTGAGGGCCAGGAGAGAGGGCAGGCTGTGAGCAGTGGGACAGCAGTAATGAGGTGGTTGGCTCTGCCAGCCAAGGTCAGCTTACTGGAGGCATCAGAGACCAGAGAGCTTCTGATGCTTTAAAAGGGCTGGAAGATAAAATGTATTATTGTGACTACTTCATGTGTTGCGCTGGTTCCAGGGAACTGTCAGCTTTAATTTGTTCCTCCCATTGAAAAGAAGAAAGATGCTCGCATACTTCTGTACTAATCCGTCATTTCTTTTGTGCTGGCTGGGAAGTAAAAATTACAGGATACCCTTGCAACATAAAAAGCCATAAGGAAAAGATAACTTCAGGAAAAAAAGGCCAGTTACTTCTTGTGTCATGCTTAGAGGACTCACTTCTTGAAGCCACTGGGTGTAGAGCCTGGATGCAAAGAATAAGGCAAGGTCTGTACTTGTGGCTGCCAAAAAGCAATTCAAGTACACCTGCCCTTTTCCACACGTGCCAAATCCTGTGGGGCAGCGTGTACTGGGACCATCTTTTTTGATCATGGCTGGGCTCCTGGAGCCTCGCTGCAGCTCTCTAATTAACCTGAATGGGGTTGGGGAGGGAGAATCCTCTTTCTTCCCAGCAGCACCAGACCAGCAGCAAAAACACTTCAAAGCTAGAGCTGAAGAGCAAAAACTCAAGGGATTGAATCCCAATCCCCTGGACGCAGACCTGTAGTGATAGAAGAAGGGGTAATGGTTTTAAACTAGAAGGGGGCAGATTTAAGCTAGACACAAGAATAATTTCTTTTTTTACAATGAATGGTGAAACACTGGCACAGGTTGCCTAGGGAGGTGGTAGATGCCCCATCCCTGGAAACATTCAAGGTAAGGCTGGACAGGTCTCTGAGGAACCTGATCACTTGAAGACGACCCTGCTCATTGCAGGTGGCTTTTTTTGCAGGGACTAGATGGCCTTTAAGGGTCCCTTCCCTAAGCCATTCTATGATTCTGTGAAGGTTGAGGTAAAATTGGTGCTCACTTGCTCTAAAACCAGAGCTGAAGGTGTCTGTCCCTAGGCTGCCAAATGATGGTAATCCCAGTTCCCAGAGAAGATTCTCTGGTACCCACTGCTTCCCTTCTCCCTGAATTACCTGTCTGGAGCAGGTGCCAGAGCACCAGCTCTATGAGAAGGTACAGGACAGGATTAAGCCAGCCCCAGGCCAGCCACACAGCCCATGTGGGTGCAGATAAGTGAGGGCATGAGTAGCGTTTGCACTGAGGAGCAGAAATAAAGCTGCGGAACATCTGTGGACAAGAAAATGCAGAGTTTCTGCTTTGATTTAGGGTATGTAGGGAAGGACAGTCGTGGAGCTCAAACTGAGCTGACTGCCCAGCCTTAGCTAAGCCATTCCTGACACTAGGCAGAGAGATATAATATGATCCAGTTTATTGCATCCAGGGTTGGCTTCCGCAGCCGATCTCTCGTGGGGAGTTGGCAAAGCCCTTCCTGCCATTCGTCCTCCAGCCGCCTGGCTCCTCTGCTCACAGACTGCCCTTCTGCCTTTGCTCTGGTGTAACTGAAGTGTCTGAAGGACAGCATGGGAAACAAAGATGTTGGCAACTTAAATTCTCATTGACTCTGTTATGTGTCCAAAGTGCAGCCACCACGGTTCAAAAGTCTCCCAGAGCAAAATTGCTTCTGCTCTCAAAAGACTTTACATTCAACTTTAAATTCCAAGTGGGCCCAGTTCTTTCTCTCTGCCTTCTAAAGGGCAAGGACATCTTGGAGCCAGTGCCACAATCTGTGCAAAACTAGTAAAGGGAGAAAAAATTCAGTGCATGTTCCTCCTGATTAATTTTGAAAATCTCTTACTAAGAAACATCTTTAGCAACCTCTCTTTCAGAAAATCAGCAGGCACTGTAAGCTCAGTGAACAAAACAATGACCTTCAAGTTCCTGCTAAGTGAGAAAATAACCATTTTTTTCCCCTCTCGTTTTGTTAATAGAGTCATCCAGGAACCACACGGCTTGAAAGTGATGTGACAGGCCCCTGTCTGATACTAATTCACATCCCAGTCCTCTCTAACAAGCCCGTGCCAGGGTGCCAGGAGCGTGCGTTCAGGCACCGCTCTCCTCACTTCCTTCCCAGTCTGCTTTCAGCTGATGCTCTGTGCTGGCTGAATGGCCACAGACACAAGCTGTCTATCTCCCTGCTGCTTGCAGCCCAGCTTGCCTGATGAAAACCACCCCAGTTAAGTGGGTTGTCTGGGAGCAGCTTGTCACTGCCACATGTATACAGCATCAGGAAAAAAAAAAAAGTCAAACCAGCAATCCCTTTTTTGGAAAAAGCCAACACTGCCTTTAGTTCTCACTCCCACTTCTTCCCAGCAGGAAAGCAAGGCGGCTTCCCCGGACCTTTTCTAGCAGTGCACTTTGTGAGGAAGTTACCTTTCTGCCTGTTCAGGCTTCAATACATCAAAGAGCAAAAGGTAACCCCACACAGCATGTAAACATGCTGCTGTGAGCTTTGAGGCCGTGCTTTGTACCACTCTTAGCCCAAGTGTTTGTTCTGTGATAGAGGTGAATAAAATGGTCATGTGCCTTGAAAGCACAAGGGAAGCAAAGCACCTTTTTCACTTACAGATGCTCCTTCACAAACCACACGCTTCTCCTCTTACACATTCCCAAGCATTTAAGAAATATTAATTCTGCTGCAGAAAAACCTCTAAGGTGTAGCTGTACTGTCATTCTAGAGAGGAGTAGCAACACGAAAAGGCTAAGCGCTCTGTTTCTTGTGCAGGATCCTGGAAAGAAATTCAACATGTTGGCTCTTAAAAACAAACACAAACAAAGAAAATCTCCAAAGCCCACACTTTGAAAAGGAAATGCTGCTTGGATGCCAAAAGTTAAACCAGCATCAGGTTAAGGATGCTGGGACTGTAGAAGTTCACATTGCACAAGCGCTTATCTGCACTTGCAAGCAGCACAGACACCATCTTAAGGGACTGTCCTAGGCTTCAGTTACTAGCTTAGAAAATGCTAGATTTATGGGAAAAAAGATAAACTTTGCTTCCTTTAGACTCCCACTGTGCAACATACATACCCACCCACATTCATTTAAACGTGGAACAATCTGTCATATTTGCCCAGTATGGTTATGAAGCAGGGCTCCAAACCCATCCCGGTGGATACCTTTCTGAGTCTGGCCACAAAAACCGGATCACGTTGTATTTCCTCCCGGTGTGTGAAGATCTCGAAGAGAGCTGGGCAACCAGCACAGCAATCTTTCAGGAAAGACACCTTCCTTCTGTCTCCTTCCTTAAGCTCTCTGTTTGTGTATGCTTCTGCTTTTGTTTATGCAGGAGAGGGATACTTGTGAAACCTAATTAAACACTGGAGAAGATGATGTTTCTGGGAGCGTGTTCCCTGCCCCGGGCTCCAGCTGCGTGACAGCAGCTCAAACACGGTAATTAAGATGAGCGTGGCTGAATGCACGGCCAGATTAATGAATGCTGAAATTACACTGGGAATACACTCAGCTCTTCCCAGAGAGATGGATGAAAGGGCGCAAAGGCAGCATGGCCAAAAGCATACATTTTCCAGAAAGCTTTTTGAAACTTTGAATGAGCGACAGCAAAATGCTCGGCTAACACAGCAATAGAAAGACCAGTCACAGGATTAGGGTGACCTTTTGTAACCAGGGCATTCAAAGGTAAACTGAAGAGCAATGCCAGCGTGTAATGTATTTGCATCAGTCCTTGGGAACGAGCCAGAGGACTGAAAAGGGAACTTAAGAGGGTCTAAGCTCTCCTCCAATCAGTAATACCATAAAAGCCCACTGAAGATAGAAAGACAAGACCTAAGGAAACGCCGAGACTTTTTTACGGAAACCAGGCTAAGCACTTCCACGCTCTGTGAGAAAACACTAAGCCAGTTTCACGTCCCTCAGCGAACACCCACGTCCAAGATTTTCTTCACAATCACAGCCTAAAACCTTGCCCAGGACGCCCCCGAAGAGCACCTTTGCCCTCCTCAAAGCCTTGCCGCCGCCGGCAGAGGAGCGGGGTCGGGACCCGCTCCTCAGCCCCGCAGCCCTGGAGCTGGGCTCGGCCACGACCCCGCTCGGCAGCGCCCCTTCCTTCCCAGGCGGGCTGCGGGCCCGCGCCCCTCCGGGAGCCCGGCCGGGTACCTGTTGCTGCCGGCGGTGCTGCCGCGGCTCACAGCCCGCTCCGCGACGCCGCTCGCCCGCCGCCGCCCAGCGCTCCTCGGGCACCGCGGTGCCCCATCCCGGGCGGCAGCGCCCGCAGCTCGAAAACTAGTAGCAGCGAATAGTAGTAATTTAAAAACGATAAAACTAAAGCTTTAAAATTAAATAAAAAAATTCAAATTAGGAGAAGCGAGGGCAGCGCCTCTCCCGCCGCCGCGCACCGCCGCTCTGGCAACGAGCGGCGCCGCTGCCGGCTTTTCCCTGCGGAGGTGCGGGAGGGAGGAGGAGGCGGAGGCGGAGGAGGGGGCGGAGGCGGTGCAGCTGCGCGGCCGCGGCCCGCCCCCACCCCGCGGGGTGCGGAGGTGCGGAGACCCCCGGGGTCGGCCCCGCGGGATGCGGCGGAGCCGGCGCTGCCGGTGCCTCCGTACCTTTTGGGGAGCGGCGGCGGTGCGGCTCTTCCGTTTTTTCATTCGATGCGCTTGGCCCCTCAGGCCGTTTGTCCCAAAGGCGGAACATCCGCAAAATCCCTCTGACCCTTCCCGCGTGGAATGGGGTAGGGACGGGCTGCCGCCGCTTGCCTTCCCTGTGGCTGGTGAGCCACTCGCTGCAGCCTGCGTTGCCTTCAGTAGCCTGTGTGAAAGCTCTAAATTTGGATGTTGGGCGGGCTGAAGACAGCAGTTAAAGGCGAATATAAATGAAAGAACATTGCAATGAATGGATCTTGCATTTCTTCCTTTAAGCAGCTTTCCTGTTACCCCAAGAAAAAAAGGCAGGAATACCGTATTTTCTCAGAGACCGTGAGGTATTTTCTTAAAATTTAGTCTTCCTTCCAAAACGTATAGTCCTATTTACTATCAATCTGTCTCTGGAGAGATATGGACTTTGCATGTATTTATTGCTACCCTTAGGACTTACTAATTTCTCTTCTGTGACTGTTTTTTTAATACTGGACTTTACATCAACCAACACAAGTACCAAACATGCATGTTGTATTTTCTATACGATTTGCTGTTCCTCTGCCAGAATTTAAAGCTGTTGTAGGGTCCTTCAACAAGCTCTCCCTTGTGCCTCTTAAACAGCTGCAAGGGCTTCTTTGGGGGAGGGGGGAGAGAGAGTGAGGGGCAGAGGGAATCCCTGGCAAATCTGTGGGGTTGGTAAATAGACACAATTTGGAAGGAGGCTTGAGAAGTCAATGGTGATACCCTCTCCATATTCCTGTATCTTTCCCCATTTGGGTCAGGATAGGTAGACGCACCATTTTGAATGCAAGTGGTTTTCATTGAGTTTTCACTGCACATTCTCACAGAGGATGATACTGTATGAAGAAGTTAAGCAAATGACAAGGAAGACAGAGTTAAGTTTTTACAAAGCATTGTGCATGTAAAACAACCCCCAAAACTGTCCCTGAATAAAAAATCCAAGCTGCCAATTCCAGATGACCTATCATCTTAAGTAATTTTCAGCAAGAATAATGAACATGAGTTATTTATATTGTGTGCTGAAAATAAACTGTGCAGCCTTAGAAAGTAGAAATGAGAGAAAATTACTCCAGATTCAGTAAAAGCAGAAAAGGATGCTCTTCACATTGGTGTGCAGACCTCTGGGGCCTACAGGCCGTTTCCAAGTTTTCTGAGTTCATATGGGCTCTACAGCAATCACGGATGTGGTATTTCCAGAGGCACCCATTTCTCCACTAGGAAAAGTGTAAGGGCTGTTCCTAGCACAGTGTCACTGCTGCAGCTCCAAGGCAAAATTTTAAGGGTGACCTTTCTACATCTCTGACTGAATCAACTATTCCCCCATTTCATGTGTGTCACATAGGATGTGAACTCTGAGGCAAAGACAGAGAAGTGACTTTGTGGAAAAAGCAGCTGTGCGCTTTGGGCTATGGAATGCCAGGGAAAGAGGAGAGGAAATATTTGTGGCAATGCTGAAAGCTATAAATGTCTCATCATGCATACTTAATCTGTGTTTGAGTCCATTTCAGCCTTTCAGGGGGTGGCAGCTCTCACTGTGGAAGGCTGGTTAATTTGTTAAAGGTTTTCTGTGCCATAGACTAATTGCGGCATCTTACTGCAACCTGGAGCCTCCTACAATTCTGGTCAATTGTTACAAATTCCCTCTGGCCTTTTTGATCTTATCTGGCAGAAGATTTTTTGAACTTAAGGTTGCAGATGCAAATTACCTCATTCATATTGCAGTCTCTTCTTTCAAGGAAATCTCCTCTGTCCTATGCAAATACATGTGATAGGGATGTATGAGCTGTTTTTCTTGGTTTCTCGGTATAGTTTAGCATAGCAAATGCAGAAAGCTACTCTCCTCCTCTCCATCACCCCAAACCCTACACACACTCCCACTTCTCTGCCCCCAGTGCTTGTTGAAACAGCCGAGAGACTGAGACGGTTTATGGATGCTCTAGATAAAATCTTTGCCCCACTTAGCCCTTCTGGACATGTATTCATCCTGACACACATGCTTTTGAAAGGCTCGGGACAGTCATTCCACGTGTGTCTTGTTTTGCTAATTCAGTGGAAATTGCCAGAGAGCTCTGTCTCTCTCCATCATCAGGCAGGAACTGAAGCTGCCATTGTATTGTGGCTGTGATCATGCTACTATGCCTATAAATTATTCACGGTATTGCAGCGTAATCTTCTGTTATGTTAAAAATAGGTCATCATGAGTGTCCGCAGTGAAATTTCTAAGTGACAACAGCTGATTTTAGCCTTGTCTCCAGAAAACAGTGACCTTTTCAAAGCAGTAATTGACAATTATGGTGTACTTCTATCTCTGTGACAGCTCCAGTGCACCTTCACAAACACTAATTCTCAGCAATGGTAACCCCACATTATACTTGAGACAACTAAACCAGAGCTACTAAATTACCTGCTGAGTTTTGCCGAAGCACTTTGCTTTCTATTAGCCTTTGCTTCCAGGCCAAAGAGTAAATCAGGATTATCAGAGAAGAGATAAAGTCTGAGAAGACCTAAATGCTCTCCTCCTCCCAGGCATTCAGAAAGCTGCTTGAAAGGGCTGAGCAGGACTTTCTGGCTGATATGCATCAGTTGCACATCGCTCTGGGGTGGGGGGAGGGGGTGTGGTTGTATGAAGAAGTACTTCACTTTTCCCATTGCCACACAGTCTCCAGCCTACTGAATCCCCTGAATCAAGAGAGCAGGAGGCTTTCAGGTCCGTTGCAGACCTAGAGAAACCTGGAAAGGGGGAGCATGACCCAGTAGTCTGGATAGAGGTCTGGGGGAAAGCCTCTTTCTTTCCCCCATAAGATACTGTGTGGGAGGGCTCTGTGTGGACCCCCCCGAAAATGTGGGATATTGTTGAAATTTCCCTGCTTGCTGTGGGGATGTATGTCTGTTATGCAGATGCAAAGACTTAGCTCAGGCCTGGATGACTTCATCCACCTGGAAGCAAGGACTGGTGGTGGGTGGCAATGCTCAGCAGACCATGCAGACAGCAATTTGCATGGAGGTCTCTTGTTAGCGTGTTCAGACCAGCAAGAGGCCAAAGGAGGTGGGGGCATGGTTGGGCAGACCACAGCTTTGAGCTGTGAGTGTCTGAGGTAGATCAGACCTGCCCTAGCCTTTAAGGAAGAAAATTTATACTTTTTTTTTCCAATGTAACTCATCTTTTTTGTGTTTCTCCCATGCTTAGAAGGGATACACAAGGCATCTTCTTATTGCTGAGGACATCCCACAGGACGTCTCCAGCAGGTGTCACACCCAGGCAAGTCTTCTGTGGGAACACAGGGTGCAAACCTGACTGCTCGTACCTGGAGATCTTGGTCCAAAAATATAGGTAAATGATCATATTTAAGAGTGGGGAACACGGCAGGTGCTGAAAGCATCACTTGGGAAAGGTTTTAGGGCAGAGGTAAAAGCCAAGAGCCTGACCCCTGCCATGAGAAATCTGGGCAAGGACTTTAACTTTCTGACCATATGCAAGTTTGCCATTACTCTTCCCAACTGAACATATTAAAGTGTTGCCACAATTCTCCTACTGCATTCTGCCCACGCTGCTCTTTGGATTGACTCCATTCCTGTACTTATGGAATGTACTGTCCAGCTTGCTGGACATTGATTGTCATCCTGTAACACTTCTTGCTCTCTTTCTAGAAGAGTTTGATACCCACTTGTTTTTCTCTGCTGACATCCTCTAGCCACTGTGCAATCATTTCCCCCCCTTTACTTCCCATCACTGCTCCACCCTCAAGTTCCTCATTTCTCGTGATGGTGCTTTTGCAAGTCTTTCCACTTGCTGCTCTGGGGCACTCTGTGGGGAAAAGTTACTAGTGCTGATCTTCTGCAGTGATTCAGGAACAAATTCAGTTTTCTGGGACTTCTGGCCAGATGCTCAGAACAGCTGGATCTTTGGGAAAGACCAAAGCATAATGCAGTGGTTGTGTCCTGTGGCGTGGTGGCCAGGGCACGCTTGGCATGCCAAGGAACAGCTAAGGATACAGAGGGGGAGGGCTGGGGACAGAAAGGGGAGTCACCTTTAGCTTCTGATGTACCGCAGAGATAACATTTTCCCTAGGTAATCCTTCTTTTATCTGTTCTTTGTCCCACTTTGCTGCATTTGTGGTGGTCTGAGAAAGCTGCCTTCAGATCAAGAACACTTCCCACAACAGCCTATGCCTCTGGCAGCATGTGGTGTTCGGGAGGTGTATGCACAAACATACACCCGACCTGTCCTCATGTATATAACTTGAGAGAGCAGGATGAAGGAGCCACCACTTGCGTTTTTTTCCCCCAGAACCTGTTTCAAAATCAGCACTGATGCCTCTTCTGGGCAGGTTTTGGGTGGCAATGTTCATGCAGGGTTGGAGGGAGCAGCACATTCCAGCTTCTCAGACTGCTTAGCAACCAGGGCTGGCTGAGCCTCTCTTAAATGCACGTCAAGTGTGTGGATGGCACGTCTAGTACTGCAGCTCTAACCTTATTTTTTCCCTGTCTCTTGTTTTTGAAAATCATTCCTTGTTTTCTAACTAAGCCACCTGAAAAACTGTTGGAAACTAATTTTTGCTTTCCCGGACAGCTGGAAGTCAGCTACACTATGAGATGGTCAAAGCTACTACAGGAGGGATCAGGGACTTGGAGAGACAGGCACTACGAGCCTGCTTTTTGGGAGCATGACTGCGGGACGAAGTTGTCCATGCTGCTGGTAATGGACTGGCTTGAAGTCCTGCTGCTGGACAGCCATGAAACCAACTTGCCCAGAGGAGTGCAGGGAGTGGAAGACAGTGTTTTCCATGGGTCTGCAGCATGTGAGACACCTGCTTAGGGTTGCCTGTCCCAGAACAACCAACATGCTTAAGATCAAGAAGGCCCTGTTACACCGTCTCCAGGAACAGATTCAGCTTTGTAGACAGAAAGTCAGGATGTTCCTAGCTTCCTCATTGGGATCCTCTTGAATCACTAGGTAATATCTCGCCTCTTACTTGTTTCTTGGCTCTCAGATGCCCAGACCTGTCTGCCTGCCTCAACTTTCACTGTCCCTCATGACAGCAGGCTGAGATCCTGAATCTGTTTGGGGTTCTCTTAGGGACTGAGGCCATCTCTTCCTGTGTTACCAAGCAGTAATGCCTGCTGCTGAAACTTGCTGCTTACGTCAGGACTACAGGTAAAATGTGGCCCCAGCCCATGTTTACCTCCATATTCCCCTTGCACCCTCACCTGCACTTGAAAGGCAAATTTTAGGAAAGCTCTAAAGCACAGAGGAGGAGAAAACCTTTTTTTATACATGCCCAAGCACATTCTGGTTCTCCTCCACCCCATGCGATGAAGCAGACAACTGGCCTGGAAGGACCAAGGATCATGAAAGATTGTATTATATGGTGAAAGACACCATAGGACATGTTAGCAAACATCGAAAGTATCCTAAGTCCATGACTGAAAGAGCAAGTCAGGAGCACCCAGGACTTAGGCCTGCCTTGCTGTGACCTCCAGCAGCAGCATAGAGACAGGCCCTGCCTTCATCCTGCTCTGTGAGCCCCACAGGTCATGGCAAGAAGCGGAGGAGCTGTGAGGGTGATGAGCATGGTCTGGGGAAAACAATGGTCAGGTAGAAGAAGGCTGCAAAGGCTGGGGTGGAGCAAAAGGAGCAATTAATGCCAGACAAGTTTAAAAATATAGTTCCATGTACGAATCCTGCAGTGCTGCACACCTGTCTTCCTGCCTGTCCCTATCACGGCAGTTTCATGATAGAAACCCAGAAGTAGTCCTCAGGTGCAAAGGCTCCAAGCAATTTCCACCCTTAGTAATGGAAGTGTAACACCAGAGTTGCCTTGTAATCATTCCCAGATAAACTGCAGTACGGGTGACCCGGTGAGGTCCTTGGTGCCAAGACAGTGCTCCTCTTTCCTTCTTGTGGGCCACGATTCTGCACAGAGGATTGCAGCCTTGGGAAATGATTTTCATTCCCTCCCTGCCTCCTAGATACCACCACTTCCCTCTTTTCCTCACCAGCACATATTTCTGTGGCTTAAATATAGCAAATACAAAACAAGTGCAGCACACGCAAAATGCCATTTGGGGGAGCGCAGTGAACATGCTGCCTCTGTAATGTAATGAGCCCCAAGTGCATCTGCCAAATATTTGGACTGAGATTCCAAGGGAGAGGGGGTGGTCTGCAGCACAGAGAAGCTCCGACCAAACCCTCAGGCCAGTGGCCCCAGGCATGTCTTGAAGGGATATAGGTTCCATATTGTTCCAGACTGCCTTCAGCTGGAGGTGACTGACCACTCATAGCAGTTATTTCCTCTAGGAAAGGTGAAGAGCAGCTTTGTGTGAGTGGATTTAAAATTCACGAATAATACGTAAAGCAAATAAGAAGTGTTTCTTTAGGGGTGTGGTCTGGCTTTGTGGCTGAGGTTAAATGACACCAGTGAAACCATGCCAGTTTTTGAACATCTGACCCCGTGTACTATTTTCAGTTCAGTGATTTTTGAAGTGATTAATGACAACAACTTGGCACTACTCAGAGGCTGGTGTTGCTGATTAAGCTAACTCTTCCTTGGCTCACAACAGGCATCAGGAATGGAGTGGGCAGGAAGCTCCCCAGAGCGACAGAAGAGGCAGAGCACATCAGGACCTCCCGAGCTGCCTGTGTTTCAATGGGGAAATTAGAAAAAAAAAAAGCTACCGACATCCAGCTCCAGAGCTGAGCTCAGCAGTGCTGGAGTGCTCTGCTCCTCCTGTGGCTTTCTTTTTCTTTGAGAATATTTTTGTATGGATTCTTTTCAACATTCCCACCCCTCTCCGTAAAAAAAAAAAGAGCCTTCCTAGTTAAGTGTGTGCTGGGATTGCTAGTGTGGCACTCCTTGCATGTGTTTGTAGGAGGATCTCAGAGACACTACCTGGTTTCAAATCTATCTACATCTATAAAGTATCTCTTTTCTCCAAGACCCTCAAGAGAAGGAAATCTGTTAGTTCAGTGTGAAGGCAGTGAGCAGGACTCCAAAGAACTCTCAGCTGGCAAACTGCACCTCTACACAGTCACAACCAACTGCTAAAAAGAGCACGGTGCCTTGTAGATGATATCCATGTTCACAACAGAGCTCCTCCACTGCTCTGAGCTGCCATGAAGTGAGAAGGATGTGAACAAAGCTCCATTTATGCCATGGAGACTGAATGCTGGCCAGCCTTGTTAGCCATGGGCATCTTAATCACAAATTTGAGAAAGCCATGGGGCTCATGTGCGAGATTTAATAAGCTCATCTCCCTGAGGTCCTGCAGGAATCCTTGAAAATTTAATGACTATGTTAATGACATATATTGAATATAGTCACAGAGCTTTTAGCTGTCCTGCCAAGCCCCTCAGAGAGGCTGTCCCTCTCTCTTCTGCCACAGGTGGCTGTGACACCCCACCAAGTGTCATACCTGAACCATAGGTGCACTCCTCTGGGAGTGAGGAGGGCTGGGGGCTTTTCACTCTGGTGTTGCACAGCATGAAGAGAGGATCACTTGCACAAGAGCTCATCATTGCAGGTCACTTCCCCTAGGGCTGGACACAGGGAGGGCAGGAAGGCAGGGCTGGCCTGGGGAACAGCCTGGTGTGATGAAAGGGAAGCTGTTGCAAGCTCTTTGCTATAGGCACCTCAGAGACCTCTGTCTGAGTTTTTGGAACAATTTTGGCGTTTGCTTCCCAGGCTGGTCATTTCACCTGAGATTTTGGGCTAAAGCATTTATTTCGCTGGACTATTTTGAGTGTCTTGTCTGTGGAATGGGTTGTGGCTAATTGTAGGCAGGCTCATGCAGTGCCATGACACGGGCAGTAAATCCAGGGCTTGCCCTGGCAAGGGTCTGGTTAGTGATGCTGCAGGAGCAGCCTGGGTGCTGAGCTCCCCCACCACGGTGCAACAGAGCAGCACCACGTGCAGGCAGTTTTCCCAGTGGGGCATAACTAAAAGCATCACTGGGCACTGGGGGAGCCTAATCCAGGCCCGTGTGGGCATTACCTTAGCTACTGGGTCCTGGTTAGAGGGAAAGCTCAAGTAAATATCACTTTACTGGTAAGCAGCTGCTGCAGGGCTTCCTCGCTGAACCTGCTGTCACAAAGAGGAGTCCACCTGCAGTGGATCTGCCTCCCGTTGCCCTGTGGGTGGGAATGCTGGGCTGTGGACCCCTGGAGGCACCAGCCACACATGTGCCCACTGCTGCCAGGCTAGCACCAGGGGACAGCTGTGGTCAGTGAAAGAGCCCAGGTCTTCCAGCAGTGAAGGATCCCTACTTCTATGCTCTGAATTGGCACCTGGAGGCGCTTCTTGTTTCAACTCTTGCCCTCTCTCCTTCTCACACACACTCACTATTGACTAAGAAGAACATAAGGTAGCCAGTTTGGGTAGCTAGAACACTAAGTCTCAGAGAAGGCTGGAATAGAGGTCATTCAAACTACCCCAGTTTGGGTGCAGCCAGAAGTGTTTATCCACTACCATCTGTTCAGGGAAGGGCTGGGTCACACTGGGCTTTTCCCCAAAATGCCACTTTATTTTCTCACTCTTTGTGGCTTCCTTTCTTTCTACCTCATTTTTTGTCTTCCAATCTTTTTATCAGCTATTAGAACTCAAGGTATCATTTCCAAGCTCTGCACCTCAGAACTTTCCGATTCCCAGACTACCTGCAATTTAAGCGGAGTAAACCAGTGCCAGCCCAGCTAAGTTAGATTGAAGACTTTTATGCTCAGGATATCCATAGTGGTTTTGCTTCGCCTGTTTTCCAGTTGCCAAAGACACAGGAGTATCAGTGACTCTTTCACAGCACAAACCCCTGCCTCAAACCATTTCCCTGCTCCTGGATGCCACATCAACAACACACTACTTAAAATTCTGTGTGGCCTCACAACACCCCTCACCCCCACAAGCACTGCTGAGATATAGGAGAAATCCTAATACTGGGAAATCTTCCCACCATCCACGTTTTAGTGCCTCTGTGACATTGTCAAGTGCTTGACTACCCTCTCTCTCTCTCTTCCTCATACATACACACAGACTGTTTTCTCTCCTCGCCTTTCAACTGTGCACTTCCTGACCCGGTTGTTTTGTGCCTGTCACACCCATGGTACACCAACCACAAGGCTTTGGTTTAGCATCCAGGCAGGCGGAAGCTCATTTCACAGGCGGCTGAGCTGTGCCTCGAATTATTAAAGGGGTGAAGTTGTTTATGCCACCCACTCACGTTAGCCAAGACACATTTATTTTGTGAATTTAATGACGGGACTGAGTGACAAAAAGCTTGTGTTTCTTGGAACTTTGTAAAAGATGCTATGTAAAAACAGGAGGGGAAAATTGCGTGAAAAGAAAGGCAATTTTGCTTCAGCCTTTGGTGCGACACTTGTTTTGCAAGCTTAGAAGGCGCCCCAAGCACACCTGATCAGTGGTTTCTCTCTGGCTTGTACATACCTTCCTCTTTTCTCTGAGGGCTGGTTAAATGCCACTTGTTTATTTGACCTGGATTTTCCCCTCACTGTTGTTATTATTAGTGATCTAGAAATATTGTCAACAGATATGAACCAAAAAAGCTGCCTTCCAGAAAAGGAGAAGGAAACACCAAAAAGATCAAAGATCTTTAATTAAAAAACGGGGAGAGAACAAACAGAAAGTGTCTCTCATTTCTTTTTTTTTTTTTTTTTTCATTTTGGGCCTCATGGGCTCAAACCTTTCTGCTTCATATATGGAGTGCGATGCCCTGTTAAAAATATCCCTCCAGCTGCCCACGACAGCTGGAAGTGCCGGAGCACTGCGGGTGGGTCAGTGTGGGGGCGCCTGGGGTGGGGATGGGTGTCTCACGCTGACTCCTCCGACCACAAAAAGCTCTCTCCCCCGTCTGCATAACTCTGTGTCCGCCCATGGACCACAACCAAATCGAAGCAGCTGCGAGAAGCAGGTGAGCGGAGCATTTAGTGTAAACAGGAATAACAAAAATGCTCCATAAGACTGCATCCTTTTTTCCTGGCCATCCTTGTCCTGCATGTTAAATAGGTCTGATCATGCTCTTGCGGAAAGGTGCTTCAATCTGAGTTTGTAGGCCAAATATCTCACTACAATCCATCCATCTGGATGAAGCAGACACTGTTGCCTGGGTGATGGGACTTCTCACACTCTGGGGCGCTGCAGGGAGTACAGCACATGCTTTCTCCATCTCCGGGAACGTGAGATAAGCCAAAAGGACAAGTAGGGCTCGTGGGACCTGTAAACATTTTCAGGACAGTGATCCGCAGTCTCCCAGCAGTCAGGAAGGAGAAGCTTCCATTCTCGATGCATTGCGAGGATGCTCATCCTTACAACAGCCTCCTGAAGTATTGGGAACTTGTATGCTGGATAAAAAGTAGCCACGTCAAACTCTTTGGGGTGAAAACATGGGAAAAACGGTATCTCTGTATATCTCTGAGGTAGGCATCTGCTGGAATACCGTACTGATACACACACATGAGTATCCTCAGAAGACATAATTCTCCTAAGTTTGCCAGCATCTGATGTACTCTGTGGGGAGGGGTCCTACCTGAGGGGTCTCACCAATGCAGGTCGGTGAGATACAGCACGGAAAGGAACCTGGTCCCATGGGTCACAGACAAGCTGTGCTGTGGATGTCCCCCTGTGACATTTTGACAAGCCACTGCGGTTTATGTCCAAGAAAAGCAAAGTGTCTGGTATTGTTTTAGGGGAAGAGAGAAGTTGCTTAACCTGAATTGTTGCTGAATAAAGAGTCTCAACTATAAATTAACATCCAAGGCTTTATCCTCAGCTTTCTCTAACATCTCTAACCTCATTATGTGCAGGCAGTGCACATAACCAGGTACAGCAGCTACCTTTCATTTCAGCTAAGCCTCAAAGCTGGTCCCAAACCCCAGAACAAAAGCTCTTTTCTCGCTTATGAAAGACAGGCAGGCTTTACAAGGATGTAAAGGCATCTGATGCATTTTTGAAGCACTCCCTAAACATTTGATGCAGTTACTGTTCTGCTGGGAGCCTTGACGGGCAGCAGTGCTGGAATTATCTGTATGCCACAGGCAGCATGTCAGTCCTGGGCAAGGAAAGGGCCCTGGGACTCTGACACTGTGGAGTGCACCATCTAAAACGGGGCTCTGATCTGCTGAACTGGAGCACACACTTAATAAATGTAATGAAAAAGACAGCGTTGGTTTTCCCCCCCATTCTTTGGAAACACTGATGGGATTTTGTGTCAGCTTTGACCTGAGAGGGAGGTCGTGGTTACCCCATGTACAACCAGAGGGCGTGTACAGGAGGTGGGAAGTGGAGGTATGAGGAGAGGTGGGTGCAGAGCAGCTGCATGAAAAGATCTGCAATAAATCACAGCCTAATTTCTATTTTTCCTGTGCATTCTCAGTTTGGATACGGTGGTCAGTGCTAACAAATATTTGGACCCAATTCTCAAAGGAATACTAAGTAAGTTTGCCAGCAACACTAAATTGGGAGGAGATGCTGACTCCCTCAAGGGCAGAGAGTGCCTGCAGAGAGACCCCAGCAAATCAGAGGACTGATTGCCCCTCAATCACCAATGGTGATTGGTGGGCAATCACCAACTGTAAGAACTTTAAAAAGGGCAAGTGCTGGATTCTGGACCTTGGATGGGGCAACCCTGGTTGTGTGCATAGACAAGAGAATGAGAGGCTGGAGAGAAGCACTGTGGAAAGGGACCTGAGGGTCCTGGTTGATGGCAAGTTGAATGTGAGTCAGCAGTGCCCTGGCAGCCGGCAGGGCCAAGTGTGTCCTGGGGGGCATCAGGCACAGCATGGCCAGCCAGGCAAGGGAGGGGATTGTCCCGCTCTGCTCTGCACTGGGGCAGCCTCACCTCGAGTGCTGAGGGCAGGTATGGGTGCCACGATATGAGAGAAATGTTAAGCTACTGGAGAGCATCCAAAAGAGGAGAACAAAGATGTGAAGGGCCTTGAGGGAAAGCCGTATGAGGAGTGGCTGAGGTAGTTTGGTCTGTTCAGCCTGGAGAAGAGGAGGTTGAGGACAGATGTCATTGCAGTTACAACTTCCTCGTGAGGCGAAGAGGAGGAGCAGATGCTGATCTCTGTGGTGATCAGTGACAGGACTCGAGGAAACTGCATGAGGTTGAGTCAGGGGAGGTTTAGGTTGGACATCAGGAAAATGTTCTTCCCCAGAGGGTGTTTGGGCACTGGAACAGGCTCCCCAGGGGAGTGGTCACAGCACCAGCCTGGCAGAGTTCAAGAAGAATTTGAACAATACTCCTGGGCACATGGCATGACTCTCGGAGATGGTCCTGTACAGGGCCAGGAGTTGGACTTGATGATTCTGATGGGTCCCTTCCAACTCAGCATATCCTATGATTCTGTGATATGCTTGCCATGTTTGCTGAGTGCTGGCGAATTCTGTTCATGGATGTGTCTGCTTGATCTAGGAGCTCCTGCTGTGCCAAGCCTCTGGTCCCAGTCAGAGGCTGTGCTGGTACGGTGGCATCACGCCGCCGTGTGAGCCCTCAGCTCTCCTCTCAGGCAAACCAGGGTCTGCCAAGAGAGCTGACTTGTGCCCAAATCTCCCTCCCTCTCTGGACTTGGCTCCTCATCTTAGACAGAGTCAGGGAAAATCCACACCTGTTTGGCTGCAGTGATGAGGGAAAGCCTTGTGCTAGTGGAAGGGATTTCTTTTTAATGAAATATAACTTCAGAATCTCAGGCACTTAGAGTCACTAAAAATTAAACAGCATTTTGCCCAAAGTGGGTGTTTTGACCTAACAAAATTGTAAGAGTAACTGAAGACACTTGCTTTGAGTTAACATAGTGAGTAGGGCTTAAAAGAAATTAAACCTATCACTGACTGCACTTTCAAGAGGCTAAAAGAATTTCTTTTTGAAACTTTGGCATACTACAGCTGTGCCCTGTTCAACACTGGCCATATTACAGAGGAGAGGGAGTTGTGCTTCCCTGAACCTAAGCACAGTCACTTGCAAAATCTCTGCAGAACCTCTGAAGGAGAAAGCACCATGTCAATGCAAGGCACCATTATTACAAAACAAGGGAAAGAGCAAACTGTTTCTTTGAGGATGAACATTTAGAAGCTTTGAAAACCTACTGCATTTTTGTGAAGATAGTTCTAGCATATTTTGTCGCACCCAGCTCTGTGACCTGCGATTCCAATGTAAAATAAGGAAAAACAATGCCTATTGGAGCATAAGTAAATGAAAATGGTGGAATTATCAATTATGCTGAGGAAAATACAGAAGTTTTCAACCAATGTTTTGGTTTGCATGTGGGAAAATATCAGTGCTGTCTTACAGTCTATATCAATGGAAAAATATTTCCCCCCTTGATCCTTCCCAGAAGAGAATTTAAAACTGTAATTTTGAGAAGAGCTATCCTAGGAACTCCTTGTTGATATTTCAGAAAACTTGAAACACCAGAGGAATTCCAGAGAGCTATAAGTTAATGCTGTGTCACTAATGATGCGCTAGCCTGGCAGTGGTCTTGGCTTCGTCAAGGAATAGATGATGTAGAAGTTATATAAGCAAAATAAAAGGAGATGGAATACAATCAGCAGCACTCCTTAGGATTTTAGAGAAAATAATTGTATTGATAGTATACTTGGACTTTAGTAAGAAATAAAACTTGGTACCGCATGAGATCTTGACATATGTAACCCAGCTGAGAAATCATCACGGATGCCAGTTTATAGAGAGGACATACAAAGATTGGTTCTTCCCCGTGGGCTTGAACTATTTTTATGTCAGTGACCTGAAAGGGAACTTTAAACAGTGATTGACTGAATATGTAGATGGTGCAATGTCTGAGGAAGTGGAGAACAGGGTACTTGAGGAAGTGAGATTATTCATCTGGCTTCAGTATGGGCATAGCTGGGAGCAAAGGAGGTAAACCACACTGACAGGAGAGCATTGACTTTGTCCTGAGAAATGTGACTCTGGAAGACTAGAGGATTAAAGAGAAAAATCTGCTGGAAAGCAGACCCACATGTTACACTGCAATGTAAAATTACTTCAGCAGCTCCTTGAACTGATCCTGATATATAGATATGCTTAAAAAGTATGAGTAAACATATCATGTAACTGCTAGATTAGTCCCTGGTCTAACAATTTTGGAGCACAGCATCCATGCAGGTATCCACATCTCTCCAGGGGACTGGTCTGAAGAACCATGAAAATGCTTAACAAATTGAAACTTTATAAGGAAACAGTCATTGATAACAGTCTGCTTGGCAAAGGATAAGAGTGGTCTGAATATAGTCTGCAGATAGTTATATGAGATTTTTATATGCACAAGCAATAGTGAGATCTTAGCTCTCCCGGACAAGAGGGAAACTGACTCCAATAAACTAGACAAATCCATGCTAGAAGAAATAAAATGTAGCTGTCTTTAACTGTGATGGTAGCTAAGCCTTGGGATGAGTTAAAAAGGTGGACAGAGATTTGCCATCATCACTTTCCAAATCAAGCTGGATGTGAAAAATAATAAAAACTAGCCCACGGCCTAAGAGCTGAGGTCTGCACTGAGCTGGGAGTTCAGTGCCTGACAAATGCCTCCATCTGGCCTGAAAATCTGCGACTAAGCTTTGGCAGCGACTAAGTTTTGGCTGGCGCCTAAGTCTGTGCAGCATGAGCGGGGCGGGGGCTGCCCTGTGACCGAGCCGGGCCCTGCTCCTCCCTGCTCGGATCCCACCCAGCCCCAGGGAGTGCACTGCCTTGTCCAGGGTCAACAGCGCTCCAGAAATAGCAGCCAGAAAGTTAACGTTTCCTTGCTAACCCGTTCAAGAGAGAGGAGAGGGGCTGAAGGGGAAGTGTAGCACTGTGCCTGCGTTGTTTGGGCTCTCCAGCTGGCAGGTTTGGGAGCCAACAATCCCTCTGTCTGAGAGAGCAGCTGGGATGCAATTGTTCCCAGTTACATGTAGGTGAGTTGAAGAGGATGTCACCAGCTCATGGACTCGTAGGACCCCACTCAGGTGGGGTGGGACCTCAGAAGGTCTATTCCAACCTCCTGCTCCAAGCATGGTCATGGAGAGGTTTTTAAAATGTTCCTGCCTTTGAACAACAGAGCCTCCTCTAGCTGTTTCTGGATCAGCCCTGCCAGAAACAACTTAGCTGAGAGGCTGGAACAGATTTTGTAAGTGGTGTATCATTCCCTTCAGATAAGACAATATATACGTCGATTGACCTGCCCACATTTCGCTCCTTCCCTTCTACATTTCTGATTAAGAGCATGGGCTAAAGGTTTCAGAAACAGCAAAGAAGCTTAAAAACCCACTGGCTCTTCAGAGCACTTGAAAATGTCCATACCAAGTCAGAGCATGTGGATGATCACCCTGGGAAGCAGCATCCACCTATGTTGAATGCAGGATGCAGCAAATGCAACTTTCAATGCCAGTTGATTTGCCCAGTGGCATGAGGTGTTTCCTGGACTATCGGGATTTCTTCCACAATGCAAATGCACTGACCTCTCCTTTCTGCGAATTCATTGCCCTTCTGAGCCCAGACTGGAATACAGGGTGAGAAGTGGGGGCATAGAGACGTGAGAAATGTATTTGAGCACAGAGAGAACATCATTGAAACTGCTTTCTTTTCTGAGCTGATGCTTTTCACTGGGGCTCAGAAAACTTGATTTGGCACTATTCACTGCTAAGTTTTCCATACCAACCGCAGCTGAGCTTTGTTTAAATGAGGCTTGCTGAAGCTGTGCTGAAAGTGAGTTTAAAGGTTCACAGTCTTTGGAGTGGATCCAGGCAGTTCTTTGTGCCTTCAACTCCCTTAGAAACTGTGGAGGGCTGGGGGCCGGGAGAAGATTTGCATGAGCAAGTTCTCCCCTTGGCTTGAATGCAAAGGGGAGCAGTGAGCAGCGGCAGAAACTGAACACCACGGGCTGGATTCTTCCTCCTCCTCTGGGCCCTCTTATCTGCATCTCTACTATTTTGGCTTGATAGCACTCAGTACACATGTAAATGGTGGTACAGGATGCAAGCAATGAGGAATCAAGCACCAGCAGAAGCAGTTTTAGGGATAAGAAATTATGACACCAGCTTTGTATCACAGGTTGTGGCAGCTGGAGAGGAGGATGCTAATTTTGCTTAAATAATTTAAGTAGCAAGTCACCTTTAGCCCATGTAAAGAGCCCCTACTACTAACGACAGCTGCACCTGTGGTGGTGAATGCCCAATGTGCTACTTTGCACAGAGCAGCCACTGTAGAAAACACACAGTGTCCCCCCAGCTTTCTTCTGCAGTAACTTCCTTGCTGAGGAAACAAGCTGCTGAACCAGTGTGAAAGTATTTTTATTGTATCTCTGGTCCCTTTGTTCTCCATTCTCTAAGGAGAAAAAGAGTCTGGTCACCCTGTGACCTTGAAGCCCACAGACAACTTCAGATTTACACAAGAAATACCACCCAGGCTAGAAACCAGTCTCTAGTCTGAGTAGGAGAAGGATTAGTTTAATAAAAGATGACTTTACCTTCCCCAAAGGAATCATCTTCTTCTCCGGGTGCAGTCAAATCTTCTTGGGAGTGCTGCATCGTGGCAAGGAAGCAGCTCAGGGAGCAGCCAGAGCCGAGTGCTTGAACCTGTTCCTACGCTACAGCTCGACTGTTTCCTTTCAGCAGTTTCCTAAACATTTTGGTGGTAACAGCTTCCGCATCTGCCCTTACGAAAACAATCTCATTCATACAAATGACGCCTCTTGTTTTCACAGTCAGCCTTTGAGATGAGCTTTGAGGTGAGGTGTCCTTACTGCTGAGAGAGAGGTTGATTTTGAGAGCGGAGGAGGCAGGACAGGCTCAAAACGCACCCTGCCCTGTTGCTGAATACCATAGCTGCCAGCGGCAGCCCTGTCAGCCCGGGGTGTAAGAGTTTTGCATACGAATGGGAATGTTTTCTGGTGGCAGAGGTAGAGCCGGGGAACAACTCACCCTGCTTGGACTGCAGAGCAACTCCTCCCTTTCACCCCAGGGACAGTGTGACAAGAGGAAACCCCCAGGCTCTCTCAATGTCGTGTTCATGGAACTAATTTTTCTTTTAGCACGGCAGCAGTGACAACACATCCTCACTCACACTGGGGTGGCCCATAGCAATGGCCGTGTGGACAAGCTGGGAAGCATGGCAGGTGTCCCACGGGCACATGCCTTGGCAGGAACATGGTTCTCACAGGTACACTTACCCGAGTCACAGTCCGTGGTGTGTTACCAAAGCTAAGGACCTTCCTGATCAGGTGTACAACAGAGCAACACCAAAGTAAAACTTGCTGTCTGCCAACAACAGGCATATTATTTGAGTATCTCTGTCACCACTAATTCGGCATCACACCGGCCCATTCTGTCACTGCGTTTCCTGAACTTTATAAAGCAAGCTGACTCCTTTGTGTCAGGTCCCTCAGCTTATGAGAGGACCTTACCTACAAACTAACTTACTCTAAACTTGTACAAAATACGTTTGGCCTTTAGGCAGTGTCTGAGCCTTGCACAGCCCTGCTGTCTTAATTGGTGCACTCAGGGGTATTTCATGCATGTCTGTCCACTGTAGGGCCTAGCACTGGCAGTCCCCCACAGCTCTGCTATCAGAAGTTAGACTGCAATGATGGTAAACCTGTACAGAGCAGTGATTACTCAGTCTACTAATTGCATGTGTCACCACACCCTTGGAAGCGAGACTCCAGCACAGCAGCAGTGTTCGCTGCAGCTTCCGGCAGATGAGTCACAAGTGGATATAATGAGCTCTTCTCTAGTTATTATGTTGGGATTTTTTAAAGCTCTCGCAGTGGGTGTCTGCAAGGCACTGCACAATTTGAACTAAAGATGGGACAAGTCCATTTGAAGCACCAGAACTCAGTCCAGCCCAGGCCATGTTCAGTAGCAACTCCAATGGCAGCACTTTGGTCATCATATGAAGGTGAAAAGACCCTTCCAAGCTCATGCACAGCCTTCCTCTGGGTGCAGGGTCCCTGGAAAGTGGTGCTGCTTCCCACCTGCTCATGCTTCCCCCTTGCTGTGTGCCTTGATTGCACAATCTGGGAGTTGCTGCCTTGCCAGGATTGGGAAGCTGTATTTTCCTAGGTGGATGTGGTTGAAGCCAAGAGCATCCCAGGACTGGTTTTTAGTGGGGCATTGTGGTTTGCCCGGTGGGTTGTTCCTCTGCCACAGCAGAAAGACTCCTTAAGGAACTCCATTCCCAAAAGGCCCCCCTTACTTGGCTTTGCTTTAAAATCACACTTGTTTAAATCCCCACAGAGATGACAGCTTGGCCCAACAGGCAAGAGAGAGGATTTGTTTCTGGCCCTGCTGGACAGCCTTGGGGAAGTCACTCCTCCTTTCTAGACATCCTCCCTTGCCCTTCTTCTTGCTCTGCTTATTTGAAATTATTTTTTCAGGCAAGGACCATCTCTGTTTAGATGGTAGATGCTCCCTATTGTGCTCAAAAGCATCCCTCTGCCCCAGTACGGCCCTCCAGCCATGGTGCTGAGTAGGTGGAGAAAGTCATAAAAAGAGAGAAACACCACTACTGGGTGATGAGGAGAAGCAGAGAAGAAGAGGGGATCAGCAAGAGAGAGAGGTATGAAAAGGAGAACAGTAAGAGACATGAAAGCTGCAGAGGAAAAGCATCAATCTGGAGGGAAGGAGTGCTGGCATAGGAGGCTGGGACCTCTCCAGGCGCTGCCTCCCAGGCTCAGGGCTGGGAACCCCTGAGCTTGCAGAGACTTGCGGGGCCAGCACGTGCAGTGATTGCCGGTGGTGAGGGAAAGGAGAAGTGCTGAAGGAAGGACAGCCACAGGGTGTACCTTGCCTTAAAGCTTCCCGGCAAGACCCACTCCTGGCAATGGGCAGCCGCTGCCCATGGTTTCCTTGAAAACAGCAGGAAGTGGTTGGCAGAAATCTTGAGCCCCTGTAAAGGCAGTGGCTGAACTGCCCCAGGGTGCTGTGGAGCACGTCAGTCTCTGAGGACTGAGGTGGGCCAGAAGAGGCTTCTGCTCGGTTGAGGAAGGTTTTGGGGCTTGATTAGAATAAGTTGCGGGATAAATGATGCTACAAATACAGATGTGAATACTCAAACCAGACAGACGGCCTAGCAAGAAGAATCACAGAGAAAATACGCTGCAACAGCAATGCTAACTTTCCTGTGTTGTCCTGCAACTGGAGCTCATTTGTAACTTGGGCATGGGAAGTTTTAGCCATTTACCGCTTCCTTCAGAAAGGTGCAAGCCACACTGTCCTGGTTATTGTGGCAGCTCCCTTTTATGCTGCATTTCCCTGGGACTTAGAGCTATTTCCTTACCCACTGTTTTCAGTCAGCCTCTCCAGATGCCTGTTACCTTGACAGCCCTTTTTTCTTTTATTTTCAGGAATTAAAAGGCATCAAAAGCTGTCCTCTCTCCCGAAAACAACTGTCACCAGAATTAACACAGCAGTCGGGCTGGTGATGAATGGTGATGACTCAGCCTCCATTGCAGATGCACAAAGAGGAGTTGCTTTGATTCTTTCCCGTTTGCCACATCGTCCCTTGACAGCAGCCTCACCTACATTGCTCGCAGCATGTGATGTTCCTTCAGAGACCTGTCCCCCAGGGGAGCACAGTGCTCTTTCCCAAGAGACAGGATAAATTAACATGGACAAAACCAGTCCACCTCACAGCAATGCCCAGGTTCCCCCTCTCCCTGCTCCATCTCTGCCTTTGGGGCAGCAGGATTTTGCCCTGGCAGTTTGTGTGGCCATGTCTTTGCTGCTTACTGATCTCAACCATCAGCCTAACACAAAGTGTCTTCCTCCCTGCTTTGTTTCATAGCATATCTGGGGTTTTTCCCCTCTGTACCCACAAGAAATATATTTCTCTCATTCTTGTTGAGCTGTTCTGAAGCACAGTAACTTCTTTTCACCCGCTGGCTTAAAAAGCCCCACTGCACACCAAAAAAAAAAAAAAAAAGCCCCCAATCAATTTGGCATCCACTGCAAAACTCTCACGTGCATATTTTTCATGTAACCACATCTGATGCTGCTCTCAGAAAAAGCCACCACCCATCTTCTAAGAACCTGTCAACAAGAAGCGGGGGAGCCTGCGGAAATGTCAAAAACAAGGGTGGATCAAGCAAAAGGAGACAACTTTTGCAGCAGCTTCTTTAAATTACTCCAACCTTACTCTTCTTCCCCTGCAACTTAGTTTATTAGAATCTCTGATCCAGGAAAAAGTCAAGTGTTCTGATGTTTTATCTTCAGATACAGGACTAAAAGCCATTCCTAATGAAAAGGAAGTGTAAAAAATTGTGCCATTTGGAAGTTTTGGGGTTGTGTTAATTCAACCCTACCTTAAATTACCAACACCTCCACAAGAAGCAGGAGAGATGAGCTGGCCATTTTCTGTGTCTGAAGCAGCTCTGCTCTATTCACATCTCCTCGTGTTCAAGGAGATTCTCAAGATACAGATTCTCAGTTTGCAGGGGGTAGTTAGTGCTTTGTTCTGAGGCTATTTTAGGAGTAAAAATTACATTTGGGGGGATAATCTACACGGAAAACAAGGAGGGAAAAAAGGTGATAAATGAAGGGCAGATGACCCTGAGGTGGAGGCAGTATGAAAGAGAACCTAGAAAAAGGTGGCTGACACTGGTCAGTTTGGGAAAGGGAGTGTTCACATGCATTTGGAGTACTTGTAAAAGTTTTTCTCTGGATATTGCTGCAGTTTCAGTTCTCCAGCAAAACATGCTCCTCAGAAACCTGATAAATAGAGTTACAATAACTTGTCTAGTTGTTAACTCATTTGCAAGTTACAGTGACTCCAGGGACTTAGATTATGTTTAGACAGTCTGTGTCAGTGTCTGACTGAGCTTAGTA
>VYXC01007872.1:169099-179292 GCA_013397175.1 Platysteira castanea
TTTTTTGTCTTTTTTTTGCCAAAAATTTAAACCTTTTTTTTTTTTTTTTTTTTTTTTTTTTTTAAAGTAGGGATATTCTGTTCCAGAGAAAACCTGGGAGACTTTCTCCCTTTCTCTGTCCAGAAGGAGAGTCAGCAGGCCAGGCCAGTAGAAGACATGACTCACTGCACACAACTTCACAGACATTAGAAGCCCTGTGCACAAATCTTCACAACGCTATGAAATTTACACCACACATTTCGGAGAGCTGAAAAACGGCAGGCTCCAGGAACCATCCACCCAGCAGAGAGGACAGTAGTTCCTTGATATCCCAGTACTACCTTAGCTTTGTGCTCAATTCCCCAGCAGACACACACTGCAGTGAGCAGGAACCACGGCACACGTGTTGCTGGTGCCCTGCTGGTGTCCATTCGTGTTCCCCACCCCGCTGTGAGCAGTGAACCCATCACACGCCCCAGGGGGGAGTGGCATTTGTGTCCACTGAGGTGTGACATTGCAATCTACAGCACCTAGCATATCCCACCAGCACATCAAAGGTGGCTTTGGCTTCTTCCAAGACAGCCTTTTTTCATTCCAGTATCACTTGGCTTACTATCTTCTCATAACAAAATATTATTTCAGTTCAAAGGGAGGAAGCAAACCATGCTGGATGAAACCCCTACAGAATGAATATAATCTTGAAAATTGTACTCAGTTAAGTCATTCCCAAGTGGCTCATTATCAAAAGATAAGAAAATGGTCAAGCATGATTTTGCAGGACTCAGCCTTGGATCTGGCATTATTCAATATATGCTTTAATATCCTAGATGATATTTAATATCCCAGAATAGATATGATCACACTCATTACAATTACAGATGTCAGGCTTCTCAGAAGACGTACAGTAGAGGACAGAATCAAAATTCAAGCTAATAGTGACAAACTGGAGAGGCATTCTGGAAACAACTAAATGCAAGAAAATGATCTGTGAAGTATTATGTTCCAGCAGGAATAATCCTTATAACTGCAGGCTGAGGGATTGCTACTTTAGCAGCACGTTTTCAGGAAGAAAGCTGCGGGCAGCAAAAGGGGATTCAGCAACAGCACCCAAAACCAGCAGGCAGCTTGCCGTCAGGTGTGATCAAAGACAGAGACACAAAGTAATTCAGGCAGTGTTTGAGGTTAATAAGGCCTCTGCCAAAGCAGGACCCAGCTTTCAGACATCTCAGTTCAAGGAGGATGCTCTTTGCTGATGTTCATGAGGGGAATGACCAGACTGTTCTGAGGGCTAGGAAATGGGAAATTACGGAGAAGATTGGAGAAACTGTAGCTTATTCGTTTTGAGGGAGAGAGAAGCTTATTCATTTTGAGGGAGAGAGAAGCTTATTCATTTTGAGGGAGAGAGAACGAATACAGGAGATAAGTGCAGTACTCAAGCCCTCTTCTTCACCTTTGCTGTGATCAAGGTGTCATGAAGTGAGACTGCAGAATGGAGGAAGCAAACTAGGAGGCAGATTAGGGAGCAAAGTCGCAGAAAACAGGAAGAAGCAAGTTAGGAAAAACCACCTTCCAACAGCCAAGACAGTGAAGCAGCAGCAGACGGTGCTTGGGTGAGTCAGTGCTGAGCGAATCAGAGTGCTGCTTTAGCCTACAAAGCATATATAAGGCTTTTGAAGAACAGAGCAGAAAAGTAGCTATTGGGAATAGCATAAGAATAGTTGATTCTGCCTTAGAGGAGGGCAGTGGGAATAGAGATCTCTTGAGGTTAGACTCAGTGCTGTTTTGCTAGAGCAGCTATTGAGTAATACTGGATTTCTACTTGTTAGATTTATTTCTCAGTGACACTCAGCCGAGTGCTAAATTTTCCCACTGCTTGAGGGGTCCAGCACATTCCAGTGGCTCTTGACTGGGATGGGAATATTTTTGCTATTTCAAGCAATTTAAGTATCCCTACTATCTTTCTCCTTCTGTAAGAAATCTTCGTGTCTGCTTGCTTTTGCCTTCATTCTTTCTTCCTAGTTCTTTTGTCACCTATTCCTCTGTAATCCAGTGAGGTCATTGTCATCAACAAAGAGTAGAGGATGGATTTTTCATCCTTTGATGATTAAATCCCATGGGTTTCTCTCCGAAGAACCTCAGATTGTTTCTAGAAATTATTAAAGAGAAGCAGTCTGCATACCATAATAACAGGAGCTTGCTATCCCCAGCATAACCAACAACTATGCTCAGTCCTGCTAAGCATCAAAACCTTACATCTTACTAAGAGCTAGATATCAACTATATAATACTTCTATCAATGTGAAAAAATTCTAAAATTGACCCAAGAGGTCTAGACAATATTCTAATGCCTATGCCAAATCCACAAGACTGTCCCAATTTTTTCTACCATAATTCTTGTTAATCATACTTTTTTTCTCCAATACTAACTACCTTGGGTGTTGGAGGAAATACAGGCAAGAAAGTCATCTCACTGCTCAGCTGTATGTCTTCCATCCCAGGCAAAGGATATTGCAAGATGATTCACAACATTATTTTAGTAATATTTCAAAAAAGATACAAGTTCCCCTTCTTTCCCTTTAGGGTGACTATTGGAAATGGAGTGAAAGCCCCAGTCATTTATTTTAAACTCCCAGGTCACACTGTCAAACAAATTATGTCTGTGGATGAATGCCTTTCCTTCACATTAATAATTCTGCTTGTAGACTCTTCAATTTGGGGGCTTTTACTGATCTTCATTGTGTACACTGTGTTTCCAGTTTCTCCAGCTGCTGGAAGGAGTTCAGGAGCTGGCCTTCTCCCCTAGACTTGGCTTCTTCCAGCTCCAACCAGCAGTGTTCTTTCTGCTGCTGGGAGATGGTTCTTGACAGAACTGATCCCAGGTATTTTGCAAGACAGTGTGGGATTTTTTCCTTTGCCAAAGGGATTTTTTAAAGACATTCTCCCATATTCCAGCAAACTGTGGGTGAGATGGGCAGCTTCAGTTGTGAGATGGCTCAGACTCTGCCTGGGGCTGGTCCCAAAGGAGCAAGCATGTATTTCTCTCAGGCAGTCTGACTTGGCTGCTTCCATCACCAGGACACTGCCAAGTCTCAGCATTCCCCCCTTGCCTACAACACATTCTTCTCATCAGTCCCTAAACTGCTATAAATTACTGTTTAACACCTCTCTTGCAGAGCACCACTTAGCAGGGACTAGTGGACATCAGGGATTGCTGCTGCAAATAATGCTGCAGGCAGGAGTATGAAATTCAGGCAGTGTGAAGAGTGGGTGCATAGACTGTAAGGGCATCAAAGCTCAGGAATTCCTTTGTTTGGGATCCCCCTGTCCTGCCAGCTTGAGCTGTTATTATCTCGCAGCACTACAATTAAATTACTTAAAGAAGCCAGATGTCTGGGATTTTGCTACGGGAAACTTAGGACTGAGGGGATAAGGGAAACTTGTCTGTGTGAGTGTGGTGTGTGTATGGAGTCAAACGGGGGACCCGCTGGTTCAGTGGAACTTCCCCCTGCGAAGGGGCTCTGGTCTCAGCAGGTAAAGTCTCAGATGGTGGGAGTGTGACTGTCGGAGTGGCATCCGAACAGTCAGATGGGAAAGTCTCACTAACAGAGATTCTGTATCTCCGAGAGCTGGAACAGCCCTAAACCTTGAACTTCCTCTGTTTTGTAGGAAGGCATCACTTCACTGTAGCTCACACAGGTAATGGCAAAGATGGTGTAACATCAGCTTCAGCAGTGAGGTCGTTTGGTTTCAAGCCCAGTCCGTTTTCTGTGAAACTTTTGCTGATACTGGCCCTGACAGGGGCTATCTCCCAGGCCATGTGTCCCTGACACCTGGTACCAAGGTCCCAGGGAATCTGAGCATTTAATCCTAAATAGTGGCAATTTCAGCACTCAAGCCTTTAATCCTTCCCCAGTTCCAACCCATCCACTGCAGGTGGCCATGGCACAGTCAGTGGTGGGGTTGTATTAAAACTGGAGCATCTTGGCTTTAGAAAAACAGAGTGGTTTCCAAACGATGGAAAAGCTCTCATATTGCCTATTGTGCATGTGCCAGCAGAGCAGAACACTTTTGTTAAGGACAAAAAAAGGTTAAATTCAGATGGGCCTATTCCATTCTGTATTTCAGGTAGCCTTTTGAGAAATTGTTCTGAAAAATGTCCCTGTTTTGTGCTTGCAGCCTCTTGGTACACTGGTAACACTCCGGGATTGAGTTCTCCGAATAATTGCAACAGCAGGATTTAGTTCTCCTTTTTCTGAAGCCCTAGGAAAAAAGCATAGCTGAGAACGGAACCTGTGGTAGAGGAAATCTCACCACAAGGCATCCCCGCCCTGCTTGCCTTCCTCCTTGAGCAAGTGGTACAGGGCATGTGCAGGGGCTCGATGTGCACAGGGCTGGTAATAGCTCTCCTGGAGGGATTGCTTCATTTTTGCTCCTACAAAGTAGGGCAGAAAAGAGGAATTTTTTTAATTTTTTTTTTTTTTAGCACAGTGTCTCTGTGCAAAACCAAATTTTTGCAATTTCTTGAGGTGATTAGCAGCTCAAAAACAGTGTAATGACCATAGCAGACTTATTTGGCATTTTTGGGTTCGGTTGCTTTTACCTGAAGAGTAACAGTTCTCCCTTCCCTGCAAAGCACAGGGGGGTCAGCTGAAGGAATGTGGATTTGGGGTCCCTCGAAAGAAAGTCGTGAAGAGCCACATCCATATCTTTCAGGGAGAATTTCTGGCAGCTGGGTGGACAAACAATGATAGCATTTGTAGAGTATCTTAGAATGAGGAAATCTCTGCAAACGTTTGCATGCATCTGCAGTTCTCTACCCTGGAAAGATAAAGTAGTTTAAGACAGGAAGCAAAGAGCAGCTTTTCCACCTTGAAATAGTGGCAGTTTTTGACCACAGTATCCCAAACAAAATTCAGTCATAGAAGGTACCTAAAACCTTCCACTGTCTGTACGTGGCCAGGATTTTGGGTTCCTCCTGCTGCATTGCTGCACTGATGCTTAGCTGGCTCAGGGAAGGATCACCACCCACTGCATCAGTGATTCTTCAGCAGCCTTGATTTTGCTAATCAGCCTGTCTTTCATCCTGGCCTTGTTTGCTGAGAGAGCAACTTCAGAGAGAGCAGTACAACACAGAAAAGTAAAAATAGCAACAAGAGTTTCTGCAAAATGTGGCACTTCATGCAATTACTTTTCTTCCTGTTTGCATCTCCTGAATTTTCTTTTTCTGGCAAGTTTAACTTTTGTGTAGAGACCACACACACACATATTGAAGCTAGTGCAAGGCTCTTCTAAACAGCAGTGGACCGTGGAGTTAGTTTCTCACAGTGAACAAAAAAATGGCTCAGTCTGATGTTGATGAGTATTAGTATTTTACACAACAGGCAATTCAGAAATAATATTCATGGCTGATAGAAAATAACATAAGCTGGCCAGAAAGATGGAAAACCAGAAACAAACAGCATACCCCTGTGGGCAGTGTCTGTCTTCTAGGACAAGGACAGTGTTGTGGTTGATCTAATAGCCTCGACACGGGTTTCAAAATTGCAGAAGAGACAAGAAATTCGTGATAACAAAGTAGCGATCTACAATGAATGACAAAGCAGCTACTGTGGAAGACACACCAGCATGCCCTACTTCATGCTCTCTGCACAGAGTGCTACAAAAAAAACTGTGAAAAAACTTGGGGGTGGGGGAGAAGTATATTTTATCTCAACTTGACTTCACATTGTCCACCCAGTCCTAGAGATGGGCAGGGAGATGATACTGCTGAGGGAGGGTGGCAGGATGGAGCAGCTGAGTGAGGACTGGCCTTGCCCAGGACACAGCAGCTCACCTTTGCCATCACTGTGGTGTGAGGCAGAGCCCCAGGAAGAGCCTCTCCCCACCTCTCACCGGGTGTCTGCCCCCTGCCACAGCACGCTTCCCCCCTGCCAGACCCCGGGCTGGTGTGCAGTGGGAATGGTACCCCTCCTCCCTTCTCCTCTGCAGAGTATGGCCAGGATGGGAACACAATCAAAAGAAAAAAGGATTTTTTTTTCATCATGCATCTTAGCAACAGCACCTACACAAAGATCTAAGTATAAGATCTTTTACCCCCCACCTTTCCAAGCAATTAGCATGCTGAAATGCAGAAAGAAACAGGATGGCGATGTCAAAACTGACTCGTAGGAAGGCCATTTCCTTTTTGCAAGGGTTTCACAGTGTGGACCAAGCTGGCTGAGAACAATTTCTGAACCTTCTTCCTCCCCGTGGAGAATTGCCTCTGCAGCAGCTTTGGTAACTCTCCAAAACCGCCTGCTTTTGGTGACTGGCACTCTCCTGGTAGCTGATGCCCAGAAAATCTCACATTTTCAAAGTAAGAAACCCCAACCCCCATGGACTGCTCTCCAGTGAAACTAGGTTGCTTAAAAACATCTGAGAAAGGTGGAAAAGGGAGGCTGCCTGTTTGAAGTAGATGGGATGTCTTTTGGAGCAGAGCAGAGAAGAAAGGCAGCTGGTGACATATTCAGTGCAGCGCTGGCTCCGTCTGAGCCTTCTTCTGTCGGCCAGATTTTAAATTAATCTCAATCTGGTCTCTGAATCTTGCTGGCAAGTTTTCTGGTAAATTTAAGACTTAGCAGAGACTAAAGAAAGATGCTAGGCAGACAAATTTATGTTAGGGTTTCCAGGTGTAGCCAGCATTGCCTGGGAAGTTATTTGTGAAAATGGAGGCTGCCGTGGGAAACGTGGGGGGATCTCCTCCAGAGCCACACAGATCCTCTGTGCAGGGGGAGCAGGCAAAGGCCCCTGGCTGAAACACAGCCAGGCCTATGCAGCTGGCCATCAACCAAATCTGGTTACTCTCATGAGCTGATATTCAGGGTTTGCATCTTGAATAAAGAGTTGAGTGAATCCATGCCCTTTGGTTTTGCTGTGTTTTCCTTCCTAAAAGCAAATAATGATGTTTTTTTCCTCTCAGCATCTGAGCAATGTTATTTCCACCCAAAATGTGTGCTGTTCCAGCCTGCAGCTGATGAATGGAGCAGACAAGTTGCAATGAGGATGTTGCTGGGGCAGGAGGGAACTGGAGGTGGGAAGGAAACACCTGAAGGAAACTCCTCATACATGTATGAGCCTTCTCGTACATGAAACCTCCACAGAGTTTTAATCTTTATTTCTTCATGTTTACTGAGATTTTCCCTCTGAGTGCTTTGTCAGAGTGATAGCCTGATTCTTTTTCTTCTCTGCTTGCACCACAAGGCTGGGATGCTGCCTAAAGCCAACTCACCCAGACACCTCTTCCCAGAGTTCTCACTTGTCCTTGTGCTGCACATGGGGATTTGTGACTGATTAAAGCAAAGCAAAAGGTCTTCTCCTGAAGGTTTTAATGAAATCCCCTCTGGTCCCCACTTGCTTTAGCACTGAGGTAAGCAATCCATCACTGCTGTGTTTGCAGGCCCAGCTCTATAAGTATGCCTGAATACGGCTGTTGCCATTTTCAAGGCCAAAAGCAAACTTTTGAGGCAGGCAATAAGCCTGCAATTAAGACTTTAAAGTAGATTGTGTTTTAGAAAATGCAATAACTTGTGGAATGAATCACTGAATTTGAAGCTGCTAGATTATTTTTTTCCTTAGCGGTCAAGGTTAAGCATAAGAAGAGAGAAACTCAGCGTAGGAGGATCACAAAATGTGCCAGCAGTGTAACAGCAACAGAAGGACTGACCCAGCCCTATGATTTTACTTTCTTAGTTGCTTTTTGAGGGTGAGAGCGAGCTACCAGAGCATCAATACACTGAGCTTTCAGCCCATGCTCTCCTGTTCATTCATCTGTCACCTTCAGTCACAGTCAAGTGACTCTGCCTGGCCCTAGTGAGCTCCAGCAAGCAGGGGTGAGGAATCCTTGCCTGCTCAAGCCCTCTTTTCTGGGAGCAGGGAAGGCAGAGCAAAGCTGTGCTGCACAGCACAGCCTCCATCTGTCAGACCTGACTGTGGGTGAGCTCTCAGCCCTCAGTTGCTTGCTCCGCAGCCCCATGAGTGGAGCAAAGCCACCTGAGACAGGGACACGTGTTCCTCAGTGGCTGGCTCGGGCTGGTGGAGAGGACTACTACAAGAGCTGGTGAGCTTCTGTGATCCAGCCCCCAGCCCAGACCGCTCTTTTGCTCTAGCTGGCCTTTCCTAACATACACGTGACAGTAAAATTACATTCCTTAGAAAACTCGCACAAGCCACAAGCAGGTAAGTCCCCAAAACAGTCCACTGCACACATTTGTCCCTTTGGGAATGGGAAGCAAGAGTAAGGGGGCTGTGGCAGCTGCCAGCCACGGTGCCTGCCATGTCCCTGGAAAGTGCACTTGCCATAGGCATGAACCCAGCTGGAAACCTCAGCAGAAAATAGAATACAGCTCCTTGCAGGTGTGCACAGTGTTCATTTAACCCGAATTTGAGGGAAGCCCATGGAGCAGAGCACTTTTCCTAGGAGTAGCAGCCCATCCTGAACATCAGGGTTCTCTTTATCTTCCATTTCATAGCCAGTGCTCGGGAGATCCAGGCATACCCACTGTGAGCACTGCCCACTGCCTGTGGATAGCACGTTACCTCCTGATCTACGTGCAGGAAAGGCATCACAAAGCAGAGCTGGGCACTTCTCTTGCCTGAGCTGCGTTTAAGATGTGCTTTCTGTTCCCTAACAGAGAAAAGTTCCCAAGAGCACATAAATATATTATAAAGCAGCAGAACACTCAATAATTAATTTTCAGCAAAGAGAAGGTTTTATTTCAACTGGAATGACATAAAAAGCCTTTTGGATTCTCACAGTCTGTAAGCGAAAAGCTGAGATTACTCAGTCCAAAGACTGTTGTGCAGAAGGCTCAGACAACATGACCCAATCCCCAGGCACTGACACCCTGACTCTGTTTGGCAAAAATGCCATTTTCTGTGCAGAAAGTACAGAATACACCAAGCAGCAGATCCCTTTTCAGTCCTTTCGTCTTATTTTGCAACTAGGAACGGTCTGCCGGGTCCTTCATCCTTTCAGCCAGAGTTGCAGCATCCCAGAGGATCATCCCACTCGTTTCCAACCAACAGTGAGCGCTCTGCTCATATGTGGTGCTTCTCCCTTTTCCTATACAGTCAAGTGGTAGTTGGGAAATGGAGAATTTAAAGTGTATTAAGGCAGGAATGGTTGATATATGGTATTGCTGCTACTTTGCAAGCATTGGGAACGCTAAATAATTCCTTTGATGAATTACCCAAATACAAATGGAAGTTCATGAAGGATTCACTCTCTTGGGACAACTGACTCAAGTAACTCTAGCTAGGGACAAATAACTCTTTTCACCAGCACTTGGGGGGGCAGAGGGCAGTGAAGCAGCTCTGCTTGTGTCAGGAAGATGCCTACATGCCACAGCTCGTTTAAGAGAACCAAAAAAAGACATGAGATTTTCTGAAAATACACTAAACCTTCATGAGCAAGGGTACTGCTACGAAGCTGGTTACTACGAGAACTTTTCTGCATGCAAAGATACATCAGGATTCTCACTGAATGACTCACAAACTACTTATACTAACTTTCACTCTTCATTTATTGCCTTTATTCTTTTCACTGCTCAAAACCCAAGCTCAGATAAATGACTACCTCTACCCAGCGCGTTAATTTTGCGACTGGGTTGTTTAGTGCTTCCACTCTGTTACTTTGTCTGTCATCCCTGGCAAGCCCTGCCACAGCAGTCCAGCCCAGCATCAGGGTGATGGGGCAATGCACACAGCAACTCTTCCTTGAGCAGGCAACACCTCTTTGCACCCCCCTTCCTCGGCTCTGCCCTACCAACCAGCTGCCAGCAGTATGTTCCAGGGACAGACCCAGTTGCCACCTAAGGGGCTGAGAGAGACATGAGAAAGCTGAAACAGCCCTGTAGCCCCCAGATCACAACCTAAAAATACCAACAAAAGCCAGCTGCACTGGCTCCTGGTGCCACTGTTGAGGCTAAAGCCAGGGAGCTTTCATGTGAGGTTGGCATTCCCTAACCAGTTTATCCAGCAGGTGTGGAAATTAGGGATGGAGAGGTTCTCTTTTTCTTTCTACAGCATTGTCATAGCTTATAGTGTAAATAGGCCCCCCCCAAAAATATTCTATTGCCATTTTCATGAGCTGCTGGGACCAGGCGGGGTGGTGCTCCCTGCCTCCTCCTCCTCTGGACTATTTTTCTGTTAATGGACCCATCAAGGCCTTCCTGCAT
>VYXC01007872.1:179392-231775 GCA_013397175.1 Platysteira castanea
TTTTTCCATTCCAAGGGAGGCTGCTGCCTCCTTAAGCAGACACCTGTCTTTTAAACCAAGACAAGCCTGCTGTAATTAAAATGCAGTAATAGCGGCCCAGCTACTGTGTGACCGTGGGCCAGCAGCTGGGCTGGTGCCTCACAGCAAGGACTGAAGTGAGCTCGTCCCCTTGGCCCAGCAAATCCACCAGCAGGATGGGGTGTGAGGTGCTCCTGCAGCGCTGGCTGGATCTCACTCCTGTCATTTCTGGGGCACTGACAACAGCTTTTTTCCAGTTGCTCTCAGCCTGCTGATGTTTCTGGTGGGAAGAAGCCACTTCTACTTCATACCAGCCTTCTGTGAATTTTTATGGCAGCTATTTTAGAGCTCATTTCAGTGAGTTTCCTCAGATTTCTTGAGTCTGAAATGCTGTGTGTTCCTGTAATAAGGATGCCACTCATAGCTAGGAGCATTTTTCCTACATTATTTATTCATTATTCTATGTGATGAATGTGGGATGTGTTATGAATCCATGGTAGGAGATCCGGAGGTAAACTCATTTGCTTTTAGTACTATGTGATTAAAAAGAGACTCTCTGCTTGCGTAGGCAATGAAGGTATTGAATTTCTCTTATCACCAAGATGGTGAAAAACTTGATTCCTTTCATTTCCTCCATCAAGGAAGCAATGACTGCCAGCACAAGCACATACAGTATGATCTCTTCAGAAGATACAGAGTTGCTAGACTAGATATGTTCTCATCACTTGCAAAACGAAGAGCCAGGAAGTAGGCATTTAAAGGATAATATCAAATATTTAGGAGATAAAATCTGCACAGAGTGTAAAATGAAAGATTTAATCTGAGTCTTACCTTGAAGAGCTGGGTTTGTTTTCCTGTCTACTATCTGCTGCTCAAATTCAAATGAAATGTTAGAAGATACTACATTTGGATACAGGCAATATAGAACTCAAAATTTCCTGGTTCAGGAATGTTGTCACTCAGGGATTTGTTTCTGTCTGTGACAGAAGTACAGGCTTTAACAACCAGGTGAGATGGTCAGAAGTTTCATGCAGGTTTAAAAGGGGATAAATGAAGAGACATCTTTTTGATTTCTTTTTAGTCCTACAGCTCCACCCTACCCTTCCAACAAAAGACCCCAAACCAAAAACCCACAAACTCCGCCACTTGAAAAAACAGCCAGCCCTTTCTGAAGGTGGGCATGTGGCTGGCATTCAGGAACTGCAGGGTGACAGACACGTAATAATAGGACTGGTGCTCTTTGGCAAGAAGGATATCGGTACCTGCAGGCAGCACCAAGACCTTTGCCTGGGCATGGAATAGCGGACCAGAGATGGTGCTGGTCGGAGCACTGCCAGGACCTACACAGTATCTCAGAACCATGGAGGTGGGAGGAACAGTCGGGTGGGCATGACCCAAGTAGCCAAGAGATGAAAACACTCTTAGGCAGGAGGCAGCTCTTTTCCAGATGGCCGATGCACTCCTGGCGATTCAGTAGTCAGTCACAGTGGCCCTGGGAGGCACTGCAGGTATTGTGCACCAGTGTCCCAGGGGACAGACTGTGGGAATGTTCTGCTGGGGCCATGGCTAGAAAATGCCCTGAGTGCCTCTACCGCTTGCTCAGCCCTTCTGTGCTCAGCCCTGGGCTCTCCCTCTGCTCCTCACACCTCAGCCTGGGCCCCACAGCCCTGCTGTCACCTGCCCTGGGCAGAAACACACTCCCAGAGCCAAGGACTCAGTGGTAGTTGTTTTTGCCTGGAGCTTTCCTCTGCTTTGCTTGCATGGTTTCACTTCTGATCATGTCACAATGTTCTCTTTAATGCATTGTGGCACTTTGTTTCTCAAAGTATTACTTGTACAGCTATTTTGCTGAGTATCTTTGTGCTGAGGAAAGAACTGGTACAGCAAGATCCAAGAGTGTAACGTCCTTTATTCGGTTGCCCCTGGAGGCTAGGAAGTCTCCAAGCTTCACATCCCAAGCTGCACAGAAATAGCTGCTTTTAATGGCCTGTTGCACCAAAAATCCATGCTGGCTGCTGGAGTTAGGATGTCGCCTCTGCTCCCAAGCCATGGACAGGCCAAGGAGCCATCAGACACAAAACACTGTGGATCAAAACTGAGACTCGAGCAAACACTAGTGCCACCAAGAGTAATGCACCACGCACACAGCTGTCAGCATTTTGGTTTTGAGCTAGTGTCCTGGCTTTTCCTGAGGGTGAGGAAGAAGTCCTGGTCTCCCACACTCAGCTTTTGCCCCAAGCCCCTCCTGGCACTTTCAGACACTTTCAGACCACAGACAGCAAACAAATCCCTCAGCCAGAGGCTTTCAACAAGGTCCCTCAGGGCAGTCCAGCAGTGGTGACAGCTGAGACAGCCACCAGTGGAAGCCTCACAGCCTACAGCAGTGAGGAGCAGGGGAGGCTGCCGAGGGTCCCAGAAGAATGGTGCCCCCATCCATCTCATCAGCCAGAGTAGCTTGTAGAAAGCTACAGCACAACACCCTCGACTGCAGCATCCACAACCACTGGGTACGAAACAGCCTCGTGGGTGCCAGCAGACTGAAGGTGGGTGGAGAAACAACTTTTCCTCTTATGCCTTTTGATATGGTAGGAAGGGAAGGACAGCAGAAGCAGTTGGGATATGTGAATCTTTAATCACCCCGGAGTAATTGGGAATTGATGCCTGGGAATTACCCTATTAAAAGGAGTGAAATTTCAAACTGTATGAGAAATAGAAGTGTATTTGTATAGCTTTCTGAGCACAGCTTCACCAATGGAAATTCCCTCTCCTGCTAACAAATAGTGGGAGGGTTTCTTACTTTGGTGTCAGGAATTGAGCTCTGAAGACAAATTTGCAATCACTACACTTTGAAAGGATGCAAACAAAAAAAAATTCAACAAAAAATCCAACAAAAGAACCCCACAAAAAGCCCATGGTGGGAATACAGAGTACAAAGTTTTGGTATACAGTTAATAAACTTTCCTAAGAATAGAAGACATACTTTTTCTTTTAAAAAGGTCAAGTTTAACTAACACAAATACACTGTGCTGGAGAGCAAGTGCAAATTCAATGAAATCACTGTTAGCCAAACACCAGCTCCTACTGGCTATGCAGTCTATTAATCTGGTTATGGGCTGGAAACATGATTTTCAGGAAGACAATCTGTAATTTATAGATAAGTCGTGGGGCCACAGAATTGCAGAAGCAGAGTGAGAAAGACCCACAGGTACTGCAGCTAAATCTGGATACAGACTTGCTAGATTTTTCTGCTGAAGGAGAGGACAAAGAGAAAAGGGACAAAGAAGGAAGGAGGTGAAGAGCTGGTTGTGTAACATCAGCTAAATTAGGCCCAGGTAAGCCTCAGCAGATGTGTAGGAGGCCTGAGAGAGACACCTCCTGACAAAAAGAGATGCTGAAACCCTGAATGAAGTTGTAGTTCACCTGAAGGTGAAAATCTCTTTCTCAGAAAAGATCCCAAATAACTTTCTGACAAGACATTTTGTACCATCTCAGTGAAGTTAAGCAACTTATCAGTACAGGCAGAAATGACCATCAGTCATAATTTCCTCCTGATCTGAAAACTCTGGTCATGTGTGTAGCTGGTAGGGCCCATTTCACCAGCAAACACTCAGCAGCCACATAACTCTTTTGTGAACATTCGAGAGTTGAGAAAACTCGGGCACAGACCAGGAGCGGGTTTACCCAGAAAGGTTTGTCATCAGACAAATCCATGGCAGTGAATGGAAGAGAGTGGTTTCTTGCTGAAGATACTTGGCAAAATGTCCGGCCAGGGCAGAAGCTGAGCACAGTGGTGCTACTGCCAGGAGGTCACTGCCTGACAACCAGTTCTTTGCCACATGTAAGACGCTTTACTCCTCCTGACAGTAAGTCAGTCTTTAAAGACCAGGAAAAATATTTAAAGATGACACAGTAAAATAAATAAAAATTACTGCAGCTTGTGCTCAGTTGCCTTATGCAAATCCTAGGGTGTGTTCTACATCGTGTGCCCTCTCGTCACAAAATAAACCCTCGGTAACTTTCCTCATCAGCAGATTTTTTGCAATCCAGGAAAATAAAGTGCACTAAAAGCTGAGCATTGCATTCATAGAGTAACTTAAGAAGAGAACACTTTGGGTTTTTTGTTTATTTTTCTTTTAGCACAACAACAGCCTGATTGCAGAGGCAGCACAGCCAGGTGGTGAAGACATCATTCGATGATGATGGGGATGGGTCTTGGCCTGTGATGTGTGGCAGCCAAATCTCCCCAGCAGGAGATGGTGTTTCTGCCTCCATCACCATTCCTGTGGCTGAGGCAGGAGGTGAGCATCTGGAAATGTCCCTCCTGCCTCCTCTTGTGTCCTGCATGGCATCCATCTCCCACCTTGGCACCATGCTGGGAGCTGTTGCTGGCTGCTACCCCACATTGAATGGGGACCTTAGTTAAGGGCAGAGGTACACAGCAAAAACCTAGAAGCCTGGAAAATTAGAATGGGGTTGGAAGAGACAGAATCACAAAATCACAGAATTGTTAGGGTTGGAAGGGACCTCTGGAGATCATCTACTCCAACCCCTCTGCCAAGGCAGTGTCACCTAGAACAGCTGACACTGGAACATGCCAAGGTGGGTTTGGAATGTCTCCATTGAGAGGTGTCTCCACAACCTCCTTGGGCAGCCTGTTCCAGTGCTCTCACTGTAAAGAAGTTCTTCCTCATATTGGGTGAAACTTCTCGTGATTTAGTTCATGGCCATTGCTCCTCGTCCTGTCGCTGGACACCACGGAAAAGAGTCCTCTTGACACCCGCCCTGGAGATATTTATATGCATTAATGAGAGCCCCTCTTCAGTCTTCTCTCCTCCAGACTGAACAGGCCCAGCTCCCGCAGTCTCTCCTCATAAGAGAGATGCTCCAGACCCAAATCACCCTCGTGGCCTCCCCTGGACCCTCTCCAGAGGCTCCTTGTCTTTCTTGTGCTGAGGAGCCCAGAACTGGACACAGCACTCCAGATGTGGCCTCACCAGGGCTGAGTAGATAGCAACGATCACTTCTCTCAACCTGCTGGCCACACTCTTCCCAATGCATCCTACAATACCATTGGCCCTCCTGGCCACAAGGACATATTGCCAGCTCATGGTCAATATGTCATTCAGCAGGACACCCAGGTCCTCTGTAGAGCGCCAGCAGGTCAGCCCCCAACCTGTGCTGGTACTTGGGGTTATTCCTCCCCTGGTGCAGGACCCTGCACTTTCCTCTGTTGAACCTCATTAGAATGTTTCTTTCCACCCAGCTGTCCAGCCCACAGATGCTACTCCAAACCTGCAGATGTTATTTCTTCTGCCCCAAGGTGAGACAACTCTACACAGATGTTGGCTAAATTGTTCCCGAAGACCTTGGGTTATGGGGATCTTGGCCTTTCTCAGCAGCCTGCCCCAGTGTTCTGTGGTCTCCACCCTTAAAAAATGTTGCCTAAAATCTAAGGCATTTCTGATCTGCTGCAGTTGAAGACTAAACACTGATGCAATGTTTAGCAAATAAGTTGAATTTATGTACATTTTAAAGGAAATATATTGATTAGGGACTTTTTCCTTATTTTTCTTGAGCAAGATATTTAAGAAGCCCTTACTTGCAATCACGTCAAGCCTTCCCCCTGAATTTTGTTGACAGTCACTTGTCAAAGGAACAACACAGGAGCCAAGATTGATTCAGGAAACAAAAATGTGTACTTGTCCAAAAGAGTTATGGTTTTGAGTAGAACATCCCCTTTCTGAAGTTAAATGAATGTTGTGGTTTCATATCACACCCTCAGCATTACAATAGAAATGGACTGCAGAGCAGGAACTGCTGGGCTTGTGCCAAGGGGTGGATGCGATGCGTTGGTCGGGTGGATTCACTGCAGGCTGGCTGGCTCTGGGACCCCAACCAGGTAGGCAGCAGGATGATTGCCATGTGTGAGGAACCCCCTTGATGAAATCAAGGCACAGCTGCTCCCAGTCCCCCAGCCCAGTGCTGCCTAGGATCCCACAAGTACCTCTGTCCCCAGTGCCCCTCTGTGCCCTGCTGGGGGCTCCTCCCACATTGTCCTGTCCTGACCTCACAGCTGAGTCTGCACAGGAAAAAAAAAAAAACAAAACCAAATGAACCACACCTGGTACTTGTTGCTGCCAGGAGGGGAAGTTTGGGATACTTAAGTGTTGCTGCAGCCCCTGCTCTTGGCACTGGTTCAGCTCTGCTTGGAGCTGGCCACTCATGATAGCAAACATCTGACATCATGCTGTACGTGAGATGTAACAAGCACCGGGAGGTACAGGGCACAGCAGAGAGCAACCATGTGCGGATGAAGCAGTTTTGAGTTGGTCTTGGTGGGAAAACTCTGTTTGTACATGACGCAGAGGGGCAGAACATATGCTATCTGTGGTGGGGGGTTAATTCAGCTGAATAACATCACACGTCAGCTGTTGCTGGTAGTTTTGATTAGAAAAGGAAATACTTTACATAAGTAAAGGCTCACTAAAACTAGTAATAAAGAAAATGGAAGACAGGGAGGTTCATAAGTAAGCCAGCCCACATTCAAGGGTGTGCAGTGCCCAGCTGTGAGTGCTAGAGCTCTCCAAGTAAGGGCAGAGAGATGATGCTATGTGGTATTGCTTTCACTATTTGCTAGTTAGAAATGTCTCACTGAGAAAATCAAGGGGAGTCATAAAATAACAGTGAGTTGTTTATTTGCATGACTGTCCCAGCAGGAGAGTGCTGGTTTGCAGGCAATTTTAAATCCCAGGGAGGACGGGGTATAAACCAGGGAATGCTCATCCAAGATTGCAAAGTATGTTCCAGCAACCCTAGCAGCTCTCAGGGGAGAAAAACTCTCATAAATGAATGTTTTACTTGCCTCACTAGTATCACATGGAGTTTTTGACACAGGTTTTTCCGTGCATTAGCAGGATTTTGGCTGATGTAAAATGTTTCTTAAAGCTTTTTGAAAGCCATTTCTCCATGGCAATAAGAGGTAGGACTCCGAATGACTATTAGGACCCCACTGCTGCTGGCTTGCTTCACGAGGGTGTGAAGTTCAGTTTCTGTGGGAGATGGGAATGCTTATTCCTCACTAGCACATGGTATGGCAGAGCTACTGACGTCCTACTGTGTTTGAGTACTTTCTTTAGCCTCTCACTGAGTGCCTGGTGGATCATTCAGGTGGATCACTCACCTTGCCATGGCAAAGTGTCATCAGCACCCTGGAGCAGCAAGCTCAGCTGCTCCCAAGGTAGGTAAATTAGGCACTCTGGGTTTACTCTGCTTTTGTCTGCGACCTTAGCACCTAACATTCCTGCCAGCTCCATGGGATGGTCATAGTTGCCAAAACTCTGCTCCTAAAGCCAGTTTTCCATTGGTTTCTCAGCTAGTCTCTGCCCCCATCTACCTTAGCATATCTACACAAGTACACTTTGTGCGTAATGCATCATTTTGGTGTGTGAGGTGTTTCACTGATCCAAGATATGCCATGGATGTTTCCAAAGAGTCATACTAGAAGGTATACTTCCTATCTTGTCTGCCAGTCCCTGCATTTAACTCAGGCTGTGGAAATAAGACTCTGAGTGTGTGAGTGCAAATGAATCCCTGGATTACAATACCTGAGTCTCACCAGGATGAATGCGTCTTCCATTGCCATGCAATGTTCTGCTGTGAGAGCCTGGGTGTCCAAGAAACAGGGCAGAACAGCAAGCAGCTAAGAAAAGGTGTTTAAAAAAAATAATCAAATATGTATTCATCCTAAAGTACACAAAGTTCTTCCCCATGAAGGAAGAAGAGCCCCAGGATCAGCATAAAGATTTGTGCTGTTACATGATGTTCCCCATCTCCGAATCAATCCGCGTGCCAGGAGCAAAGGCAGCGCAGCTGTGCCGGAGCTGCTGCGGGTGTTTCCAAGCCGCGTGGCTGGCAGGCACCGAGGGGAGTCATCTTTAGCAGCACAGCTGAGGACTGAAGGCAAGTCTGTGAGAAGGCATCTCAAACCATGGACGCCCTTGCTATGCACGGCAGGCATTTCAACAAGCACTGAAAGCAGCTGCTGGGGGAACTCCCACAGGATACCCCAGCTCTACAGAGAGCTTTCAGGAATCAGGAAAGGACATTTATTACCTATTTGTGCTGTTGCATCATTTAGGGACACTAGTCACATCTCAAAAATCCTTCTTTTTATATCTATTTCAGCTTGGCTCTCTTGTCAGAATTTTGCAGCTTTTAGACAAGAAAATTCTAGGATTCTTTATTATGGTTTATACTCCAAACAAGATAAAGTTAGAGGGGTCATCTTTATGTGTAATGTGGTATATTAAAGTTAGGGGAGCCAGCAGTTCAAACTGTAGCTACAAAGTCTGTGCCTCACCTCAAACTGAATTTCTGGGGCAGCCCAGGTAACCTTTTTGCTTAGTCTTCATTAGATGAGAGAGCTCTGGACTCCATGGCCTGTGTTCACAGATCCTGAGTGTAATTGTATGTAATTTCTGACTGTGATAAAGAATCTTTAACGGTAAAATGCACTACGGAAACACAACAGAGATAAGATCAAAATAACTTGAAATTGGAACACTTGAAAACTTGGCAGAGGATCTCCTTAGGAAGTTTACATGGCAGGGAGGAGTGTGATCCCCCAAATGCTGAGGATTACATTTCCAAAATTACAGCAGGGATATGCAATAACAACTCCATAATATTTTGATTAGGAAGGAAGCAAATAACATACTGCAGGATGCTGCTGTCATAGCACACCCCTTGGCAACACCCTCTAAAGAAAAAAAAAAAGAAAAAAAAAGGTGAGGGAAGAGGAAATCATCCCACTGCTTAAAGATAGATGGGGGTAGAAGTCAATGCTTGGAGAAGGCATTTGCAGGCATTCCTTCCCTTACCACCATTTTCCTCTTTGGACCCATCCAACAGAAATCTGTGTTTACAAAGACCCAGTTGTACCCAAGTAGAAAAACTCATCTTCAAGTCTGCTGCAGCCAGCGATGGTTTCTTTGGGATCTAACCAGTCTAACAGGTCTTCCTCCCCTTGCATGTACATTCTCAATGTTCTTCATTTCTGGTCAATCTCATTAACTCAGCACACACCTTTCACTGGCTCCAGGCTCTCACACAGTGACATGCAGAGAGGAGAACCCAGTTATAATGATCATTTGTGATAGTTTTGGGGTTGGGGACTTTTGAGACTGAGGCTGAAGATGCAGCTGTAGCAGGAACTGTTCTGGCTTTTTGGGCCGACTCTTTCTTCAAACCGGGGTGTTAAAACAGCACTATCAGTTCCTCTCTCAAGAGTGCCCACCAATCACCTAAAACAGAAAAATGTCCCAAAGGCCATGTGTCTGCCCAGGGCACAGCAGGCAGCTGGTGTGCTATTCTTTCCAACACTGCAATATCAGCATTCTCTGCATCTGGGTTCTGTTTTCATCCTGCGGGGCCTTTCTAAATGCATGTCATGACATATCTTAAACATTAAAAAACTGCTAATGTAAGTCCACAAAATATTCCCAAATACTAGACTGGGAAATAGACATCATAATTCTACTATTATTAAAAAATAATAAATGCCATTGAGAAATTGATTTCATAGCACACAATAATTCTCCCACATCTTATCCCAGTTAATCCCTTTATGTGATAGTTAACTATTTCTTGTCTGTATGATGGGGCTAATGATTTCATCACCCTTTTTCTATCTAGCATTCCCCATTACTTCATGGTTACAAGCCATGCTCTTCTCTTGGGATACCTAAAGGATTAGTATTAGGATAAACTCTCCAGTATTACTCAACTCCCAGTACACATGAGTTGGTTTTAGTCTGCTGCTTCCCACCTGAAGAAGAGCTTCTGTGCCCAAAAACCTGTGTTTTGCATTTTCAGTTGTATCTGTAGGCTGAAAAGAGAAGGTCCCCTTCAGTCTTGCCTCACTGCAACTATTAATTTGATGCTTTGAACTTATTAACCAGCATCATTGTTAGCTCTGAGCAGTTTTATTGTGGGAGTGACAATATGTCCTTCTCTACTGCGAGGAGTCTTATTTCAGCCAGAGCAACTACCTCACAGTGAGAGAACAGACTTGGAAGATGCTGAAATTAGGAAGAGATGGTTATATTCCTGACCCCTCCATTATACAGTTTATATAATTAGACATCATGACAAAGTTAGTACTTGGTATCTGACATCCAGTCCTCCCACAGATCTCAGCAACACTGCGGACTCATGGCTTTTCCAGGTTCTCCTCTCTAAGTGTTCCTATTGCTAAATACTGAACGTCAGCAGTTGGCAAGTAAAACCACTCACAGATATCCGGCAGGAAGCCTTCCAGTCCAAACCAAACATTTGGTCTTATTTTCGACACCTCAATACTGTCTTTTAGCCATAACTAATCTACTTGTAGTAGGTCACTGGATAATACACAGGTTACCAATTACACTGTCTTTATATCATCTTCCAAAGTAAAAGAGGCTCCAAAGTTAATTTTACCAGTCCTGAGTCCCTCATGACTATTGTTGCAATGCTAATGAAGTGGCAGAGGGAACAAAGGGGAATGAATCTTTTCAGAATCGCAAGAGTTGTTGCAAAAATACGTTTAGGCACATTAAAAAAAAAGTGAATGCAGTGGAAACCTATTACAAAGATCTCAAAAAGTGTTGTGAAATCAGAATTTCACCTGCTTGCTTGTGTTGTCCTCTGTGCTTGTGCATAATGGAAAGGATAGAAAACCTAACACCAAACCCAAACAAAAGAACAAAGCCTGTTGACCTACAGTGGAACTGTGGTGGAACCTGCCCTCCTCAGTCCACCGGCAGCATGGAGACTCGGTCTAGCCAAAGCTCCTGTCTTGGGGGGACTTTATGGTGGTGTGTCTCATATTGCCTGCCCTAGGCCCAGGCATGATTCTTGTGCTTTTCTGTGCCTTTAGAACTGGGTGCCAGAGAAAGGAAAAAAAAAAAAAGCTAGATGAACTTCTCAAAGCAGTTTGTGCTCCAAGGACACAGAGATAGCTGCTGCGGCGAGAAGAGTGGAGGAAGCGCCTTTCTTGCTTTTCAGACAGCTTTTGGCTCTGTTCCTCTGGAGGGAGATGGAGAGTTAAACCTTTTCTTCCTGGGACTTCAGGTTTTTTTTTCTCTTCTTCTTTTCTGAAATGTTTCAAAAACATCAGAACACATCGGGAGAACTTTCCATTGAGGCCCGGAGGTGGGCCCACGCTGACCCAGCTCCGAAGAGGAGGAGAGAGACCACACCCACAGAAGGACTTTAAAATCTTCCCAGGTTTCTCTCCACAGCGAGAGGTTTCATTATTTAGTATTATTCTTTTCCCACTGTGCATTGTGTCTGTTAAATAAATAGGTTTTTTTACCTTCACTTTCCTCCGAGGAATTTCTTTCCCAAACCTGGTGGGGGAGGGTTGGCTGTAACCCGCCTTCTATCAGAGGATGTTCAAATTCGGATGTTTCTCCGAATTTTGTCTCAAACCGGGACAGCTCCTCAAGGGTTATAGGCATCAATATTTTCACCAGTAAGCACACCCCTACAAAGCTTCACTAATGACTTCCAGAGAGGCTGCTGAATATCTCAGCGCCTCTCAGACATGAAACCATTTTCAGTGCCGCAGCCTTGTGTCCCCAGGCAGTAGCAGGAGGCTCCTTCACAGCATAAAGCCATTTATATGGGCCTTATGGTGGTCCTGTCCACCCTGCTGCTGTCCCAGCACTCACCTACTCCCACAAAGAGCCCATTAATGGAGCTCAGTCAGGAAAACCTAAGCTACAGAACAATTTTCCTTGAGCAGCTGGGTCTTCTGGGTGGGATGTTGGACTTCTAACACACGCACCAGCATGTGAGTATGGCACATGCACAAAGCAGCTGTGCTACTTTGTTATTCAACATTTACAATTGTCAGGAATGCTGGTTCCACCTAAATCCTCGTGTAGCTCTGGGCTTTAATTAGCAACATGTCTGAAATACTTGGAGTGCTTCTGGACGATAGCTATAGGTGCTTACAGACAATGCTGGATGGTGCCAGAAGCCTTGTCCTGTAAAGGGAAATGCAGCCGGGTGTTAATGAGTGTCAGGGTACTTAGGCTCCCTCAAACAAGCTAACAAATTCATTTCTGTTGACATCTCCATTTATAGCTTCTCTGTGTATTTAACAAAGGAACATTAGTGGTAAATTAATGACAGAAAAAGACAGGACTTGCATTAAACTATTGTGGCTAGTGAGCATGAAATCAGGAACTGAATGTAACAAGACCAAAGGCAGCTTCCTCCAGATCATGCCAAACCTTGACCACAGTAATAAGTAGGTACAAATCACGCAAACGTGGAGGAACACTAGAGTGAATAACTCCAGCTGCATATCCCAGTGCATTTACTTTCCACTTGTGCGAAAAGCTCTTCCCTGTGCCGGATCAGGGCAGTGCTGACAGGAAATAAGCGACCCTTTCCTGGTACCCAGTGCTGTACACTACTCTGCTTTGCTTCCCTCATGCTTTTTATCCTTTTCTGCCTTCTGAAAATGGGTGTTTCTAGGACATGAGCAGTCCCTGGGCAGTGGGTAGCTGCCTGGCTGCCTGCACAGGTACAGGGCCAGCACAAAGCATCCACGCTGCAGCTACCAGCAGTAGCCATGCTTCTGCTCTGTTGGAGAGCTGCTCTCTCATAAAAATCACAACTCTCAGAAAAACATCTCACATAAGATAACAAATGCCTTGCTCATAGGCTGACACGTTACCTGAACAAAAATATATTCATTTAGCCTATCTTGCACTTTAATTGGATGTACTGCAGCATCCCAGCATGGCTTTTTTGGCTTCAGTTGATAATTGTGCTCATTTTTCCATCTAAATTAAGCTGTGTAATGCTTAGGGACAAAAACAGTCACATTATGATGTGTATTAGAGTCATGTTGTACAAATATTATGAGCAAATCCCATTGTGGTGATTGTCAGCAGCCTTTCTTATAGAAAGCAAACAGGAAGGCATTGGGAACGTGGCAGGAATTTGGTCCACTCAGGCATAGTAGCTTGGAGGCTCATTTTTGTAAGGCTGCTGATGGCTAGCCCTCTTGTCCTCCCCAAATGTGTTTCTCTAGACCCTATGTAATGGCTTGGGAAGAGCCTCACAGAGACAAACTTGTCCCTCTGAATTAGTGGGCAGGAGGTCACATCATCTGTGAGCAGGTGGGCATGAGATTTGAGGCCAACGGGGTAAGCCTGTAATGAAAATGGTCTCTGTAGGAACCAAACTTTGGTGACCTATGACTAAAAGAAGAGTCTATGTAAGTTTTGAGAAGGATTGTTACCCCTCCGTTTCTTGTTTCATGTAGCTGCACAGGAGATACACTCAAGAGAGGGCAGAAACACTGGCAATAACTGCAAGGACTGCAGACAGAACTAGCAGGGTTTGGCTTCCTCTGAGAGAAGATCTGGATCCCGTCAGTAGGCTTGAAACACAGGCTTCCTCAAAGGGGTCGACTGTGATTGTTACTAAGGAGGTCACAGCAAGTCTAACCTTTGGTAGACAGAGCAGGATGTTTTAGATCTTTGTCCCTTTACGGCCTCGTCTAAACCAAGGATGGGAGAATTACACCACTCTCCCTCAGCTTCACAGGCTGGTTTGTTTGTTTTGGGTTCTTCCACATTCAAGGACATAAATGCCAGACAAATTGTCCAAAATTCTGCATAATCTGGGGGTAGCTGAACACCAGATATACCACACTGAACGTCACAGCCCCTAGAGTACCTTATTCTCTTCCCCCTCAAAGGGGGAAACGTTCCTTTGGGAGGCTTTAGGATTTTGTGCTGCATCTCTGATAAACCAATTGCAAGTCCATCAGTGGGGAGTATAAGCAGTCACAGTCTCTGGTGGGACTCACAGGGGCTGGAAAGAAAAGGTGGCAGGTTTATCTCACAGGGCAGGGAGCATGGACCACTCAATCCCCTGATTGTTTGCTGTAGCAGAAATGCGCCACCAAAGAGCCGTGACCACCAGACTTGCTCTATATTGTCTTATTAATTCAAGTGGATTTAGCAGCACATACAGGTTTATCATGCATGCAATTGATTTGCATTTATTGAGCCTTATCCTGCTTCCGATTGGATGCTTGCAATACCAACCTGCATATTTCTCTTCAGACATACTGTCTCTACGTGACTGAACAATTCCCATGAAGTAACTGAGACAAAAAAATGGCCTCATTTTTGGCACTTTCTGTGGAGAGCTTGATTAGAGAGGTCTTGGCATAAACAACTCAGCATCTCTGCCCCAGAAATGCTGTAATGTTTCCACACAAATGAAATCATAAGTTGGACACACATTTTTGCCTTGAAGGAATAAATGCCCCCCAAATCCCATCTGCCACCACAGCAAGAGGGTTTTGAGCTTCTGCTTTTCAGCAACAGCAGGAGCAAAACCTGCAAAAGAAATGAAAAATCAGAGTAGAGGGCAATTTCAGGGGGGGGATTCTCCAGGGCAGCTCTCCATTCCTCTTCAAGGGAAGGTACAGCACCCCCAGGTTCCCCCCNAGCAATTTCAGGAGGGGGATTCTCCAGGGCTGTGTGGAAGGGCAGCTCCCCATTCCTCTCCAAGGAACAGCACCCCCAGGTTCCCCCCTCCCACGGGCGTGCCCAACAGAGCAGCCTGCCAGCCCTCCGTGCTCACAGCACGGCCACCTCGCTCACGTTACTGTCACATGCACGCACCAGGCCCAAGCTGGAAAAAACTTCAGCTTAGAAGAGCCTTGAAATCTGGTTTTGCCACTGTTCGTTTTTTCTAAAGGAAATTATATTTAATGAAAATACCCGAGACACAAAGTACCTTGTTTTCATTTTAATTAGCAGTTATGGTTGCTAATTAAGGCAATACCAAAATAATTGTGTCATAGTACAAAGGTAATGCCCATATTTCTCTGTGCCAGATAAACAAGATTATGATCTTCAGCCCTAGTCCCAGAAGAGATAATACTCTACTAATAATTTTTGCAGGGCTTAATTTGATGTATGTATAAGAGAGAAGAACTGCATAGCTTTTGATATATGATGAAGGACATCATGTCATATAAAGATGGAGGGAGAGATCCAACAGTCCCTTGTCCTAGAGTTGAAACACAATTAGCTAAATGATCATCATCAAGTGATCTCACATTCCTCACCTTCTATAGTTTTAAAAATCTTCTTTGTATGTTAAAATAGATACACTATCATTTTTTTATATTATATGTATTATATATAAAGTGTAATCTATAATTCTGTTGGTATGAGTTTTCTTTGCGTAGTACCTTCACATAGACACACCCAGGGAAGCAGTCATTGAACAAGACTGATTTCCTGCAACCAACTAAATACCCTTTTTTTAAGTAGTAATGAAAGGCATATGCTCCACAAAAGCTAATTCATGCAGCATGACTCTTTGAATATATAGTCTAGCAATACACAAGTGTTGGAAGTAGCACAAAAGATCCTTGAAAACACTTCTAATTGATTAATTCAACAGGGTAGCACCATGGAAATGATTGATTCTAGTCTACCAGACCTCCCTCTGACCTTTTTAGAGGCTCTGTTGATGGGTACTTGAATGGAAATAATTTAAATACAAATGGCAATATAACAATAGCACCCAAATTCCCATCATTTTAATATATCAAATTGACTGCAACAGGTTGAAGATGCCACAAGGACCAAAGCACTTTTAAAAAAATGTATCTTTAAAATAGTGAGAACTTTAATGTCAGTAGTAATGACTGATCGCAAATGACTGATCTGACTCACAAACAATACGTGACTGTGTTGTTCCTAGCTAATGATGAGGTGTAGCAAACCTGGTGATAATGACTATTAGAAAGGGTAGAAAAAAAACAGTGTAGTATAGTTTTTTGAGGTCATCAAGTTAGTTTCCTGTATAATCAGGACTTTTTGCGGGGTTTGCAAACCAAACCAAGGCCAGGTACCTTACCAATGCTTATTTAAACACTAGCTGCCCTTACTTTGCCAACCAGTGTAAAAAATGTAAAAAACGCGGGCTGATATTTCTGCAACTCATCTGGAGTTTGAGGACAGGTGATAGCTGCACTGAAGACACACAAGAATGAAATACCAAAATGAGAGGGACTATTTCTAAGTGTTTGATCCTTCAGACTTGACTCAGGCAAACTCCCACTCTGGCTCTGGCCCACTGTCAGAAACGATGCAGACCTGCTGCAAAGGGAAGTGTTTTTCCTGCTCTTCCTTTGGCTGGATAATGTTTGAACATCGCTCGTGGGTCTAGAAATAACCGTGGTTTTTAGAAATAACCATTTCACTGTGCTTCCAGAGTACTCATGTAAAATAGTGATGTGCTGATGAGAGAGGAGGCAGGCAATGGCTGTAAAGGAGGCCCTTTCTCCATGAGGGAAGGATCACTCCTGTTTTCTGCCCTGAACTAAACCTCTTCTTGATGAACTTAGGGCTTTTTGGAAGCTCCTTGGCGTCCCTGGGCCCCCATCCTGAGCCAGGGCTGGGGGGGTGACCTGGATTTCACACACGAGTGTCTGCACAGATAGCTGAGCGGTTGAGGGCTCAGCAGGGCAAGCAGGACTCATCCCAGTCCCTGGTTTGAGAGAAAAAGCAATCTTTGTCCTTCCTGACAACCCAATCTGATGTTACATACACATCATGTGCTTGGTGGGACCTGCCTAGATAGCAAGGGAAAGCGTGCAAACTCATGCTCATCAAAGGTATTCAGGTACCTTCTGCTGATGTTTGCAAAGGGATTTTAGGGTTTCGACATCTCTTGAGGGTCTAAACTTGCTAATGTGATTTCTCTTCACAGCTTCCAGTGGTGGCTGGCTTTGACCAGCTCAGCTGTATTGTCAGACCCAACCTGTGCCATCAGCACCTGCAACCGTGGAAAATGTCACTAAACAAGTTACAAGTGTTTTTTCAGATGTCATAGTTGGGGCTTAGTCAGGCTGGCAGGAACTCCGTTTTATATGCATTTGTTTATATGCATGTCATTTATATGCAACTTGTTTCCTGCAATCTCAGCTCTGATTCATATATGTATTCAAAATCTCTTCCCCTTGTGACTGTAATGCAAACTGTGAAAATTATTCACAGAGTGTAACCAAGCAACATCTGCCCAAGCTATGAGCTGCTTGAGGAAGTGTCAGTACTGACATTCCCTGTCCTCTCTTCCCCGCCCCACAGAAATGCATAGTGAAGAAGGGGAGAGTAGAATTTTGTAAGCAGCTAAAAACATTTCCAAGCAAATGACCTAAGCAGAAAGCATTTCAGTGTGGAGTGAGGTGTGGCACCTTCTAGAGAAGTCCATCCTTCCCTTCCACTGGCTGGCCCATCAGCTAGGAGGGAAGTACAGCATGGCAGGCTCACAGTCACCAGACTGTGAACCAAGCATCTCCTGTGGAAATTCCTCCCTGCACATTTGCTGCCTTTCTCTGTGGCTGTTGGTCACTGTGCAGGGGGGTCCACTACCTGGCAGAATGCTGTGATGCTCTTGTCCTTGTCCTTTATCCCCTGATAGCTTACAGCTTTCCAGCCACATGGCAGAGAGAGCCCAGGCTGGCTGGGCTGGGCTGATTAGCTCTGCATCCCACCTGCATATTGCACAAAAATGGGATTTTTCTGTAACCCTCCTTTAGATCCCTCCTGTTGGGGGCCATGGCAGTACACTTCTCAGTATTCAGCAGGTAACCATCTTCTTTGTCCTGCAATAATTTAAATTTTTTTCCCAGTACAAGTGCATAGGAAGCACCATGAAAGTCTGTGCCTGAGTCAAGCTCCCAAGTCAGCCCCTGTTAGCAGTCACACCAGCTCATGAGATTGTAAAAAGGGCAATCGGAAATGGCTTAATCAAGCTTACTACCACAAGCACAGTGTTAATGAGCAATAAATAGTTCACTCAAGAGCTGTGGGCTTACCTCAGGTGTGTAAAAAGGACTAACAGAATGACAGTTTTCATTACAGAGATACCATCAGCTAACACTCATCTCAGCATCAAGAAGATGGCAGTGAGATTGAAACTAGGTCCCTTCCAACCCAAACCATTCCGTGGTTGAACCACAGGGTGGTCAGGAACCGGAACAGGCTCCTTAGGGAACTGGCCACAGCACCAAGCCTGACAGAGTTAAAGAAGTATTTGGACACTGCTCTCAGGCACACGGTGTGACTCTTGGGGCTGTCCTGTCTGGGCCAGGCGTTGGACTTGATGATCCTTATGGGTCCCTTCCAACTCAGGATATTCTACAATTCTGTAATAAAATGTGGTAGTTTCTCAGTTCCAGCTGAAAAACTTGATGCAATGCTTCAGTGTTTCTAAAGAGCATCTAAGAATATTAAAATGCCCCATATGCATGTGTAGGTAAAATATTAATTAGTTAAGTTTTAAATTACACTGGATTTACCCAGCACTCTTGCACTAGAAAAGCAAAGGAAATACAAGCAATTATAGGCAAACTGAATTGCTCTGTCTACATTCTTCTTAGAAGTTTATTTTTTTCTGCTTCAAGGTGATTTGACATTTTTGGGTTAGATTTCGGAACTCAGTGCAAAAACCTGGCTTTGTACTGCCGCTCCAAATCAGAAATGATTCAATTATGCATCAGCCCATCCCTTTCCCAAAACTAAACCCTCTCAGATACTGAACTCCCTTCAATACAGGTTTTAAATAGAAAGGGTAAGTAGGGTAAAGCTGGTTGTGGGAGTTACTTTATCTTCCATATTTTCCACAAGATGAATCCTCTGACCTGGCCGGACTCTGAGGTCCCTGTCTGTGTTTTCTGCTGCTGGGAGAAGCCAATCTTCTTGCACTCTGTGGATGATCAGGAGTGGGAAAGGGAGACACTTCTGCACTGCATAGCACTCCTCCCTAACTGTGGGTCTATCTGCTACTCTGTTGAGATTTGGTGAATGCAACAGAAGCTGTTTTAATATAAGGATTCAAATTTTATCTCACATTTTATGTTAAATAAAAGGGCCTAGTTTCACTGAAGCATGGTTGTGTGAAAACATTAAATGACTGTTCATCTTATGCAGAAGTACATACAAAAAACCGTACATACAAAAAAGTACAAAAGATACTCCTACTAAGCAGTTTTGCAAACTTGGTGACAAGATTATTGCTATTATTTTAATGCAGACTTTTTCCTTGATAATTGGAATATGTTCACCTTTTTTAAAGTTTTGTCCTGATGTTCTAAAATCTGTATGTTAAAAACCAAACTGGAAATTTGAGCTTCATTTCTGTATTGTTTTAGAATATGCTAGTTTGCATGCAGAGAATTTACCCCAGCAATTTGATTTCAGCATCAGAGCAAGCAGTATAACATTTTTTGGAAGTGGAGAGCTTTGCTTGTCACAAACATGAAGGCACCTTTTGTTTGGGTATGATGGGGAACAACAGAGATGAAAATTAGAAGAGCTCACTTCAGAAAATTTGGAAACTCTAAGTAAAGTGAAAAGTATTTTTCAATTTTAATAGCATGATAGTAGTATGTCACTGGAGGTCTGTATTCCTCCAGAATTTGTGTGATGCATATTGATATTCCTTACAGCTGTCCATCACTTAGAAAGTAGCTGCTTTCCATTATTTAATACAATGCTTTACAAATACTTCTGTAACTCAGATTCTCCTCAAGAGGAACACCCAGTTCTTGCAGAGGTACAAGAGTTCAGCCGTGGGTGACTACAGCCCACGCTGGTTTTTGAAGGTGACTTGCAAAGAGGACTTCAGGATCCGATGTCTTTCTTGGAAAGCTGCCAGCAGTACTTGGAAGCTTTGAGAAATGCAGCTTCTACCTATGGCACAGGATCATAATCCCCAAGGTATTAAAAACCATTTCATCATAAACACCATGCCACAGCATCTACACCAGTGACATATTTATCCTGCTTGGGTTTAAGTTTTCATGTGTCAAGGGCTAAATTTGGTTCTTTTTCCATCTTTTAAAATATAAGTTACATGCTTTTATCTGGACTTCTCAAACCAGCTGCTCAGTGCAGTGACCACTCCATGCCTGGTGACTGTACTAATGCTTTTAAGGTTCTTAGGTGTTCTGTGCATTTCTTCTGCCCTGATGTCCTCCACTCTGCACAGGCACAGCCTGTTCCTTCTCCGCATTTGCTGTTTGCTTTCCAGCTTAATTTTCCAATATATCGCTCCTTACTCTGACCAAAAGGATTAACAGAGCTAAAAGGCTTAACAAAAGTAGCCATTATTTCTGGCACAGGGTCGCTGGTGCCTGTGCTGTAGACACTATAACCACTGTTTAAATGACCAGCTTTGGAACAGCTCATTATTATTTTCAGGTGACTGCTAAATCCTTACCTATTTTGTAAAAAAGTGTTGAAGCCCTCTTTAGATCACTGCAAGAGGGATTTTTCTTGACTAATTTTGTCCATGTAAAATTTTTGGACTAGATTAGGCCCGTACAGTTCTCAGGGAGGAGAGGAGCAGGCAGTGATCTGGCAGTATAAAATGTCCAGATCCATTCCCTTTGTCTTCAGAGCAGGAGCTGAGGGTGTTATGCTCAGACCTGGAGATGGTGCTGTGCCCTCTGCTTGGGAGAAGATGTTGTGGGGCATGTCCCATCTCCCCGAGGTAGTGCAAGGCTCACACTCCACCTTTAAGTACAGTCTAAGAGGGATTTACATGACATTGGCCCTAGGCCCACTCAGAGATTTAATTCCTTCGGATTTATGTATGGATTTTATTTTACCAAAGCTGTTTGGCACAAGGCACTAGGTAATGCTGCCTGCTCTGGAAATGTAGGGCTTGTGGGTTTTAAGAATGTTCAGCAGAATGGTGAAGTCCTCACTTTATGAACGGAAGAGTTTTAATACAAGGAAATGGGGAAACATTTGGCTGTCAGCGAGTTACTTCCTTGCACTGTCCCTAGTGTATGGCAAGTGTAGTTTTATATCCAGGTGAAACTCATCCTAAGTCCCACAAGTGCAGGGAGAAGGTTGGTGACTTCCTTTCATTCAGCAGTTGCCTCCTAAGGTCAGGCATCCTTGACAAGGCTTCCTCGGACACCTGTAAGCTTGTGTTGTATGCGAGTGAGGAGCAGGAATGCCATCCCAATGAGAGCTACTGCACCAGCACAATACCTCTGAACTGATGCCGAGTACGAGACCTCTACCCTTCTGCATGAGAGTTACCAGATTTGCTGATAATTCAGCTGAGAAAGGCTAAGGTTTTGTTGCATCCAGAAGGATGACACGAAGGAGGGTTTATATGTTAAGCATATAGTAATAAGGCAGAGTACAAGGAAGGACCTCTGCTAAAGGAAGAGGTAAAACACAACAAACTGACTACTGCTACTGGTTTAAGCTACCAAAGGTTTCGTCTGTTGCAGACTCACCATTAAGCTCTCAGGTTCCCCAGCTGTAATGAATAATGACAGAAAAGTTCCACCTTTTCTTAAATGCACCAAAAAAATGAATGGTCTTCGGGGCGATAATAAGAAAAACAAAACAAACCATGCAAAAGTTCTTGAGGCTGTTTTGAAAGACATATTGATGTGAAATTCTCAGTACTTTAATCATTATTCAGAATGTACCTTGAATCCCATTATGATTTTCCAGTCACTGAAGGATCAAGTCTAAGCATCGCATGGGCACAGAATTAACAAAAGCTCTGTGGGAAGAGGCTTTTCACAGCCATAGCTGAATATTAGTCATACTTGCATATTCTTCTTTCCACATGTTAAAGGTCTGAGGGGACAAAGAGCTGTGCCTTGGATGGTTTTGAAATCCATCAATCTCCACTGGTCCTGAAAGGACCCCTCTGAGAAAAGGGTTTTTGCCCACGCAAGTATCACAGCACTTCAAGGGGCACATGCCTTCAGGTAACACTACGTTTCCAAAGAACATTTCCCTGAGGTAAGAAGAAAAGACAGCTCTTGTATCCAGTATTGCATAAAGTCTACTCCTTTGCAGGAAAACAATCTCCTTCTCTATTTCCAAAACAAAACCATAGTTTAAAATTATATTGTTACCAAGAATAAGTAGGATAAACAGCACACTCTTTTTTTTTTATTGCCATTTAAGTGTAGTTTCAATCCAGGCTCGTCTGTTAGCCTAAAAATTATTGCCATTTATGAATATAATCAATGTTCTTGCCTGCTTTCCCTAACACCAGTGACTCGTATGTTGGGGTGTTTTTCTATAAACCAATTGCACATACCACAAAATAAGGTAAATTTTCATATTGTGAGGCTATGCACTTCATGTACAAATCATGCTTTGACATTTTTCTTTTACACGTGACGTTTTTGCTCCTGGTTTCTTTCTTTTCTCATATTTTTCATGGCAATTGATTTTTTTTTCAGCTGGAAACAAATTGAAATACAAAGCAGACCTTTTCCTGTCTAAATTGCACAGCCAGTTTGGATGAGAAATAATAAAGGACTCTTCACAACATTACTTTAGTAGGCTTGGCTGGTGAGGAGAAAATGTGCCTAACGATGAATATTTAACGAGATTTGATTAAGACTTGCCATTGATTCCTTGCCCTAAATGTTACAGGTTGTGAAAGTACATTAGCACCAGAGGACACAGCTTTTTAGGCCCACCCTTGCATAATAAACACTATGGCTGGATCCAAGATACCTGGCAGCACTCCAGGATGAGTTTGTGCTGATGACAGTCAGTGCTGGCAAGGGCTGGACCCAGACATGGACCTGGACCCAGAACCAGAACCAGAACCAGACCCATCACAGTGCCGTGGGTGGCCAGTGCTCATGGGGTGAGCACGTGGACAGACACCCCGTGTCTTGCCCCACAGCCCCAGCTGGGCTTATGGCTCCAAACAAGTCACTAAATGTTTCTGCTGTGGCTTCCCCAGCTCTTGCCTTTTACCAAATCCTTTCAGCAATATGAAAGAGGTACAGACAGGTACAGGTGAAGAGGTACAGACAGGCCCAACCCTGCAGAATTGCAGAGACCACTCAAGACCAGAGACATTGCAACCTCTGAGTATTGGGCTGTCACGGCAAGCCAGCAAAAGCCATCCAAAACAACCCTCGGCCATACAGCCAGCAGAATTTCCCCATTTGCTGTCCTGTGCCAGGGACATACAATCCTTTCTCTCAGTGTGAACTCCTAACGTTTTCTGTGCAAGCCCCATCTGCTAAGGTTCAGGAAAACCCAGAGAAACCTCCTCCCCACAGATCCCCAGGGCTTTAACATGCATTGGTGGCCAGAAGCCAAGTACATTTTGGGGAGTAGCAGCAAACAGCTGCTTTTCAGACTCTTCACAACACAGTTTTAAGACTTGCTCCATGCAGTTATTACTAACATGATCCAAGCTCAGCTTCCAGCCTTGGCATGAGCAGGACCTATTAGCCTGTTTTCCTAATGAAACATTATGCACAGTGATCATTAATACTTTTTAACCCACTGGCCAGCTTCAATCAAACCTAGCAGCCAGGCAGCAGTCTTGGAGACCCCAAGTTCCTGCGAGGGTCATGAACCATATGTGTGGCTGGGACAGCAGAAACGAATGGAAAAGCAGGCCAGCCTGTATGAGACCTCAGAGAGCCCAGTGAGACTGAGATGCTGTGGATGACCTGCTCCAGGAAAGCTTCGCAAGGTTTTTCCATCTGCACGGACACAGGAGTGTCCAGAGGAAAAGCAGATTTCAGTATTTCCAGTGTCATTTTTTTACAGCAGTATCATGAACTTACACTCTCTGTCCAATGTCTCTCTGTTGGAACCAGCCCTTGCTGCGAGGTGAAAACGGAGAATTAATTCTGTGAATGTCAGAAGCCTCTCAGAGGGCTTCTTGGGTGCCAGCTGCAGTTGCTTCCCCTTGGTCAGAGAGACAGCCACATCCAGCCAGGCAGTGAGGAAAATGAGGAAACTATTGCTCTCTGTTTGAAAACGTGCCTTTGTTCAAGGCAGTGTTTTTGCCATGAGCACACGTGCCTGCAGGGAGCTTCCTTCAGGGACTCGGCTGTAAAACGAGGCCACAAGGGCAGGCACAGAAGGACTGTAGAGTCCCCCGGCTGTTTCTTTGAATGGCTGCCTTAACAAGGAGGTACAATGACAGCCTGTGCTCATAGAGACTTCGAAAACCAGCCAGCAGTAGCTTCCTCACTAGAATTTTTTTTTTAAATTCCAAACTGCACATTTTTAAACAGAAGATTAGCATGTCTCCTGTAATAGCAGCAGTTTTGCTGCAGTGCCTCAGCAGAAGGCAGCTAAAGAGGACAAACTGAATCTGTACGCAAAGAATTTGCAATGAGCAGTCCTTCCTCAGGACTGGCCTCAGCACAGATCACAGAAAGCTGTGCTTCTTCACTGATGCAGGCTAAAGCAACCTAATTAAAGATGCCAGAAGTTATTTCTGGTAACAAAGCCAACAAACATTTGTTTGAGTGATTAGCATTTTTCAGACTCATTAACAAATAAAAATAAAAAATCTTTATCCCTTCCTTTTGGTTCAGTGCTGCAATGTTTCCCTAAGGCACAGGCCAGCTAAATAGAGAGGCTCTGAGAGATGTACAAAGATAGCACCATTGTCAACCAAAGAAACCTCCTTCAATTATTCAGAGCATCTGCTGTTCTCGGATTTCTCATTCTTAGAGCTCCAGCTAAGTGGTGCATTTGGCAGTAGCTCTTATTAACTCATTGGACAGCACAAGTAAGGAACATATGTATTCACAAGATAATTAATGCTCAAAGTGAATATTGTGGCAAGAAGTTTCCGTACACATTTGCAAACTATCTGCCAAATACATATTTTTGAAGAGTAGGGAACTTCATATGGAAAAGGTGAATGTAATCCTAAGTAGACAGAAAACAAGACTGTTTCTATTTTTCTACTTCATTAACAGCCAGAAAATTGACCAAAATACTCACAGCGGTGCAAGCATTCAAAGTGAACAGGGCGTACAGTCAACTGACAACTAGGAAAATCATTCTTTCTGACATCTACCAGTAATATTCTGCATCTGAAAGGCACACTGGAGTCAAATTCATGGCAAAACAATATTTAAGAAGGTAGCTGTGAGAGCTTCCTGTCTATACTGCCATGCTATGAGTTAGAAAAATTCAAACAGACTTTGTTATCTCCAGGGTTAAACTAGGATACTGAAATGACATGAACTTGATGCAGAGCTGACAGACAGCATGCTCATTTTATCATATTAATCCTTTTGCAGTGTATTCCTGATGGCATTCTCATTCCAAGATGCCTTTTACAATATATCACCTTGATGGGAGAAAGGATGCTTCATTTGGCCAGCCAACCCAGCCCATCATCCCAAGCCATTGCATTGCATCTCCTCAGGAGTGATTAGACACTACTGCTGACTGAACCAAAGAAATCCCCTCTGTTTCCTCAGTTGTCACAGATACATTACCCTTTTTCTGGGTCTCTGCAGAACTGCTGGCAGCATTTCTTTCCAAGGTGCCAGCTGAAACGGAGCCCGAATAAATCAGCTAGAAGTGGCTGGATCTCCATATATATGGTCTGTCTGGGAAGGCAAGCAAACTGCCTCCAGTAAAACCATGGTGAAATGGTGAATAATATACCCCAGCAACTTGCAGTAAGGCTATATATACATTTATATACATATATGTGTTTGTATATATAGAGACACATATAGATACATCAGTGATGTGCATGGTTTCTAACCAGACCAAGAAGTGGGCAGGTTCAGAGTGTTGTCTGCACTGTGATACTTCACAAACCAGCGATCTGGTTATGTTCCTTTCAATCAAACTTTTTTGATTCCCGCAGCTGGTCAAAAAAGAGGAGTGGGTATTATTGTGCATTTTTCCTTATTCCCCTTTCACCCCACAAACCATCCCGTCTTAAAACTCTGTTAGAAAAGTGAAAAAGTGCTCAGCCGTGTTAGGAAGGGGGCCCTTTGAAACCATCCCGTCCCGAAGACGATCGATCCCTAGCCGCAGGGCCCCGCTCGGCCGGGGCTGCCCCGTCTCGGGGCTGATGGGGACACCGAGCCACTGCCCTCAGCAGCCAAGCCCAGAGCCCCGGACCTGGGGAGGGCGAGCGGGCTCAGCCCCGCCGCAGGGTCTCGCTCCGTGGTGGTGGGATGGGTGCCAGGCACTGAGGGCACAGGCAGAGGGTGGGAAAGGGGGAAGGTGCGCGGCGAGACGAGACGCGACACTTACTGCAGAACTGCCTCCGCCGGACCCTGCAGCGCCACAGCCGCGTCCGCACCCAGTGCAGGCACGGGGACAGGTCCATGGCTCGGGGGCCCGCCCGTCCCCGGGGCCACCTGGCACGGCCCGCGCCCCGCCGAGCCAACCTGCGGCAGCCCCCGGCCAGCCTCCGGGCCGCCGGCAGGATGCGGCGGGCGGCCACNCGAGGCCCTGCCGTCCCTTTGTCGCCATGCCATGTTTTATGCATGAAGGTAATTTCATCCCGATTCTCCGCGCCTGGTGTCTACGTGAGCTCCTGCGACGTGGAGGAGCCACGGCATCAGTCCCTGGGGAGAGCGAGCTCAGGGGGAGGCAAGGAGCGAGCATCCCTCCTGGGGCGGGGGAAGGTGCCCATCGCAGGAACGGGGCCTTTCCCAGCCTCTGCGGAATGGGCCGAAGCTTACACGCGTGTAAGCCTGCAGGTGCTGCGCTGCGGGAGCCCTGGAACGAGGAGAGATCTGAAGATACTAGGCAGCCCTGCAGAAACCCATGTGCAGTCTGGTCACAAAATCGGGGCCCGCGTTTGAAACCTCAGCCCTGCTGCTGCCTTGTGAGGAAACAGGAGCACTTGAGCGCGATACAGCTTTAGCATGTCCATGTCAGTGCTGCACTGGTAGGGGTGGTCAGCATTTCTCACATTCTAATTTCACTTTTATTATATACAGTAATTCCCAGAGCGCCCGTCGCAACAGGGTCACTGCTGCCTGAGGCACTCCTATTATAATGTATTTAAAAGGCCCCTTCTTCAACGAGTTCACACAACCACAGAATTTCACAGAATAATCTGAGTTGGAAGGGATTCACAAGGATCATCAGTCCAACTCCAGGCCCTGCATAGGGGTTATCAAGTCCAACTTCCAGCCCTGCACAGAACCATCCCCAAGAGTCACACCATGTGCCTGAGAGTATTGCCTAAGCACTTCTTGAACTCTGTCAGGTTGGTGCTGTGACCGCTTCCCTGGGGAGCCTGTTCCAGTGCCCAACCACTTTCTGGGTGAAAAACCTTTTCCTAATAACCTGACTAAACCTACCCAGACACAACTTCAGGCCATCCCCTCAGGTCCTGTCACTGGTCTTGTCACAGAGAAGAGACCAGTGCCTGCCCCTCCTCTTTCCCTCACAAGGAAGCTGCACACTGCTATGAGGTCTGTCCTCAGTCTCCTCTTCCCCAAGCTGAACAGACCAAATTACCTCAGCTGCTCCTCATACGGCTTCCCCTCAAGGCCCTTCACCATCTTCATTGCCCTCCTTTGGATGCTCTCTAATAGTTTAATATCTTTTTTATCTTGTGGCACCCAAACCTGCCCCCAGCACTCGAGATGAGGCTGCCCCAGTGCAGAGCAGAGCGGGACAATCCCCTCGCTTGCCCGGCTGGCCATGCTGTGCCTGATGCACCCCAGGACACGCTTGGACCTCCTGGCTGCCAGGTCACTGCTGACTCAGATTCAACTTGCCATCAACCAGGACCCTCAGATCCCCTTCCACAGCACTGCTTTCCAGCATCTCATTCCTCAGTCTGTACACACATTTGGCAATTTAGGCCCTGCTCTCATATGTTTAAGCTTTGCCTCAACAAATACATTTGTGGGGTTTAATTTAAATGTTCCCTGTGTCACAAGAAAGAGGCTGCCACACACAAACACACACACACACACACACACACACACACACACACACACACACAAATAGTGCATACCCGTTACCAGGCAAGAGCAAATCTAAGACGTGGGTCTGCAGTACACAGGCTGTGTTGCAAATGTACTGGCTGTATCCTACCCAGCAGGATTCCTGAAGCTTTTCCCTTGCCACATGCAGCTGAGACCACTGAAGCCTGGACTCGAGGACAGCAAGCCCTGCCACATGCGCCAGTGTAACTGGAGAGTGGTGGATGGCCAGGTTTCAGGTTTCCTTGCTGTTTGAATCTCACAGTAGGGTCATCCAAAGGGCCATTGTTGATTTTTCGCTCTTGACATAGGCAGGTAAGTCTTGTCCTCTCATTGTAATGATAGGTAAAACCCAGCAAATGCATTTGAGCTTCATTTTAAGCTCTTTTGATTAATCCTGGTCTGGACTAAATGTAGCATTTTGAATCCCTATTGGGAATATGAAAAACTCTGTGTTATTTGCCCCTGAAGGCTGTGTTAAAGCCAAGTCATAGCTCATCCACACTGGGAATTCACACTGGGTTCTGCATGACAACCCCTAGCAGCCTAGAGATTTAAAAGCAAACCCACAAATCACTGTCAAATCAAGATATGAAATTCCACAGACACTCATTATATTTTGCCAAGCAACAGTCACGTCAGATTATTCATTTGGAGCTGATCCGAAACGAAAGTAATGGATGGTGCAGAAACACTTTGAAAAATATGAAGAATCCATGTTGAGTCTTGTGTCACTGTGCATTTGGAGACTGGTCAGAGTGAATTGGTCCCATACTGTGGTGGGCAACACTGCTGGCGTAACAGGGAGAAGCTGACCCCAGTTATGTTCCCCACAGACTTGCTTCCAGTACTTCAGTGGGCACCATCACCTATTTCTCTTTCTATCAAGAAGGACTCATCCTATGATGCTTAGGTGTGCTGAAACCACGGCTGTACCAGGGTGAAAGGGAGTCCTGGATCACGATGTCCAGCCTCAACTGCTTTGACAGTCCCAGCATATTTCTGGTCTTTAATAAATTATGTCTCAGAATTAGGCTTCCTCTCCTCTTTTACTTGCAGAGGAAGGAAATAGGAGTGGAGGGGACTTTAGGTGTTGAAAAATCATTTCTTGATTAGAATTCAGCACAGTTGTGATCTCAGTGTCATCAGTTACTTGCACCGATGCTGATGCACATAATTTACAGCAATAAATGAGATATAACAGCAGGTATGTGTGGGCTGGAAATAGAAATTAGACCTGAAATGAGAAAGGTATGACGGCTTTGGTGTATTTTATGCTTTAATAGTGCTTATAATTGTCTTTTTAGAACTGTACAGACAAATATAATAATGTAAGAGATGGGCTAGGTAGGACTCAATTTTGCTTGTTTAAGGAAAATATATTACAATGAAAAGTATATTTGTGCTGATGATAGCTTTTCTTCAGTATTTGATATTTGTCCTCCTCCTTTTTTTTTCTTTTTAAACACAAACACACCTAAGCTTAGAACTAGCTATATGTAGATGTATTTTTACCTTAGAGTAGGCAGAAGTCATAATTTTTACACTTGGTTGGTTCCAATTCAGTATTTTTTTCCCATAACATTCTGTGTGATTTGTGTGCAGTCCTCTGGCACCAGAGTGCAAAGGAGACGTTCACAAAAGCTTAATTATGCACATCGTTTTTGACACCACCACCCCTTCAATTTTCCTCCTGTAAATGAATGATGACATGTCAGAGTCACAAGGCAGAGCACTCAGTACATGTGTCCTTCTGCATTTTCCTTTAAAACCTTGGTGGAGAAGAAGAGACATGCGTTTGCACAGAAGAAATAGGAACTGTTGAGCCGGTTCGCACCATGTCGTGGTGCTCCTGGAACTCAACCTACAAGAAAAACCTTTGCAAAGGCTAATGAAGGCATCAGCCAACAAAGGCAACATCTTTTAGTCATCACAGAGTTCCTAAGGTTAAATAGGACTGCTCAATCTGATGCTCGCTGTTGACCTCCCAGTGCAATGTGGTTGTCTAGCAGCTGCTGCTATTCCTCTGGAAAGACAAAGACCTCCTGCAGATCATGACTGCCACAAACTGGTGCCTCAAGCCCTGACGTGTGGCTCTACTATTTTCTTCCTTAGCATGCTGCTGGTAAACAAACACAGTTCATGAAACCTTTTCCTCAGCAGAAGGGATCTGTTGTGGGGCTATGATCTCCCAACACTCTAAAAGGCTTTGAGGTGCTCTGACTGCAGTATAAGCAAGAACTTTTCAAGTCAGGAAACCACAACCTTGCTAAATGTCAGAACATTGTACTTTGGCATGCCAAATTTCTATTTTGTTGTACACTGGTATTCAATCTTGCTTAATACTTGAAAGCAGTTGATGTAGTGGTGTGAGTAGATGTCAAGAGTACACGATATGTTCTGGGATGGATTAAAGAGCATTTAAGAGAAAGCTCCCACTTAAGCCCCTCACTCCGTGTGCTTCAGTGCAACGATTCAGTTAGTTAAATCACTGGCTAACAGGGTTTATATATACTGCAGGGCGGGGTGAGGGGAGAAAGGCAGGATTGCTGGCTGAGGATACAACCCTGGCCGCTCAGATCCCACACTGCAGTGCAGTGCAGTGCTCTTCTTGTGCCACCTACTGACCAGTTCCTCCTGGCTTTCAACTCGGAAACGGAACCTTTTCCAGTTTATTTTTAAATGCAAGCATTTGATGCTGGATTTTGGCCAAGCAATTAATAGCAAGTGAATACATACAATCTTCATGCCTTGATAACATGCTCCATTATAGAGCTTAACCACCCCATCCTGCGCTAGCTGGCTCAGTGCAAGGAGAATGGGCTGGGCTGGGCTGGGTGGGCTGGGATGGGATGGGATGGGATGGGATGGCCTACGTTATCCAGCATGTCAGGTCCAACAGTGCTTTCTCTCTTGAAATATGTAATATCCTGCTGAAATCATTATGATTGCCCCGATGTTGAAAATCAGAAGCTACCTGGAAAGTTTGCCCTCTGTCCATTGGTGTTTTCTGGGACATGACTGAGCTATGGCAAGGGGTTGACCTCTCATTCTCGTATCAGGGAGTGGTATTGAAATGCAGCCTTCAGGTCCTCACCCATCCTCTGTGTTTAATAGAGAAGCACTTTTCTTTTGGCTCTCCAACCTCCGAAATTTGGAACGACTCTGCAGAATTAAGATAATACTTTCAACCTTTTTTTGAATTAAAAGTCAAGGCAATGGCTAAATGGATGTGTGTACCACCCCAGAACATTTCTGAAATGCTTAAGTGGAAAACATATACCCTGTTCCTGTGTAGGTTTAGCTGTACAGCTGGCCATCTCATTTATCTTGGGTAGATAGTGTTGGCCTAACACTGTGAGTTGCTCAGCTAGTGGTGAAACAGGGGCTTAAACACCTGTAGCAGGCTCAGTATTAGTATTGCTCTGCAAATGTTTGTGATAGCCACTGTCTTCCTCACTCTGGCTGTGACAGTCAACCTTCGGAAGGCTTCAGGTTAAAAAGAGAGATTCCAGCCCCCATCAAGGGCTGACTGAAACCTGTAAGGAGTAGCACATTGATAGGACAAGGCTGGGATTGGGAATGTTATATGGCTGTGGCATCAGTAAGTAATTTCTCCACAACAGTAGCATCAGAGGACTGTGCAGGCTGCAGTAGGTGCCCCGTCAGAGCAGGTGCTTGTTGTTCTAGAGTTTCTCACCAGAAGAAGTGTGGCCAGAATGACGCTCTTTTCTACATATGATTTTTCTACATATGATTTCCTACACACTTTGCTCGGGGGCCAAAGCAGCCTTGACCAGGCCAAGGCGTGATGCTGGAGAAATTGCTTCCAGCTGCGCTTTTTACCTCCCACTTGTGCTCTCCTCCAGCTGCACATTTCAGCGGGGCCATGACCTCAATGTGTATTTTAAAAGATATGTGGAAAATAAGCTTTCAGATTTCTTTGCTGCTAAATGGGCTGCCTCTTGCAACTCTTTATTAATTGGGAAGATATGACAGGCTTATTCACCTTATACTAAAAGCGTGATGTAAATTTCATATATTCTTTAAAAGGGATGACAAAGAGACCATGGATAAATTTTGTATTTGGGGACACAATATTTTCTTTCTAATTATTTAAAGTTCAGTATGTGATCTTAATTAATGCTTTCTTCTTGCATTTTACTTGTTGCCCCGCAGGCAATTTCTTCTAAAATTAATTGGATTAATCATTCCAGAAATCTCAACTGGATGATCACATACATACTAAATATTTTTAGAAACAATTTCAAAGATTGGCAAGCATTTGGATTTTGTTGCCAATAAACTTGGCACACCACTGTACATGGAGAAGTCTTTTTAGGTAGCTGTGGGAGATTTCTTGTTCTGTGCTCAACTGGCCTACAGGACCTGCCACAAAGCATCGAACACTTAGGATTTAGAGATCATCTAATGCTTCCCATGTGTGTACATAGATTTGAGTCAGAAACACTGCAGGAAGTTCACCTCTGGAAAAAAAAAAGCTTTTAAACTAGGTCGCTGGCCCAGAATAACAGCGGGAGACATGACAGTCATACCTCTTGAAATATTTATCTTAGCTTTTTCTCATCAAACATTGAAAATACAGCTGCACCACTTATGGGTCAATAAATATATATTGTACTTAAGGCAAAATCCTGTTGTTTCCTTAATCTTTTCCTAAACTTCCTTTCTTGCACTTGCAGACAGCTACCCAGTGCAGTGAAACCAGTTCATTAAACCAGGCTTTCAGGCTATCCAGCATTTCACAGGTGTGAGAGCTAAACCAGCTGCTAAACCCTTTCAGATGGATAAACTCAGGGTCTCTAGGGCTGTGTTTCTGCAAAGGAGGATGCCTAAAATAGGAGCTGCTGTGAGAGTGGAGTTCACATGGACGTTTCCAGTATGACTTCACTGTAGCCTTCCTCCTTGAAAGGTGCAGCCAAGCAGAACACCAGAAAGTACACAGGAAATTTGTGTCTCTTAAGAACTTTTGGAACACTTTATTGGAACGCTTTTATTAGATGAGTAGGTCTCACCCTAAAGGCCTCTTAATCAAGAATAAGTATGATTTCAAGGGATATCCATGCCCAAATTTATTGAGCTGCTTTCAGTCTTTTTCTTTGAAGCCTACTCCCTTACTTACTCTTTTTAAGTGTCCTTTCTGATAGCCTTGTTAATCAACTCATCTGTTAATTTCATTTCAAATTTCCTGGGTTTAGCTGTACTTTGTTTTCTTGTAACTACTTTTTCTCTTACTCTTTTTTATATGTGCTGATTGGTAATACGTCGCTGTTTTCTCCAGCCCTGACTATGTTTTTCTTACTCTGCATTTTTCTCTTTAAAGTTACCTTTTGGCAGTTAAAACTCCAGTACCAAACACAGCACTCCAGGAACTTCACAGGCCAGAAATTTATGTCTTTGTTTTTCAGGGTTATGCTTTTGCAAGCGCCATGGTATGTAGTCCCATATCAGGGACTATGAGGGAAGCTCACACCCTGTTTGCATTTCAGTCTTCACAACTGACTTTCTATAAGCAAATTTATTTCCTTGGATTCAGATTTCATATTTATATAATAGTGATTATTACTATGCTTCAAGAATTTTTAATAATGTTACACAGAATAAGGAGTGGTTAATTATCTTCTGTAATTCTAACATTCTTGGTTACCTTAAACCAGAGAGAGGTAACACTTAGACTAAGATTTTAAAAGATGAGTTATTATTTACCTCCCACTACCCCTTCAGATAAATTGTCTGTTTTAATAATCCTGTCAGAAGGTGCTGCTCACCTCTTAGAATGGACATAAACAAAGAATCACCACCTCTTATGCCTAATATTATATGGAGTCCCAGTGCAGACATTTGCCTTCATGATTTATGACTTTATAAATCTGATGGAGACCCTAATGGCATGACTCAAAGCCAAAGAAAAGTCTAAACCTGTGTTCTAATCCATTGTATTCTCAAACTGAGGTTGCACAAGAGACCAGGTGGGACACAAACAGGTTCAAATTTCTCTATAGTTTGACAGAAACTTTTCCTTCCACTGGTTCATGACTCAGATGCTTTTACTAACAGACTGCCTTAGAAAAGCATGCCTGATGAAACATTTCTGGGCATTGTTTCTGCCCCACCTCACTCCCCTCTGAAACAAATGACTGTGTAAAAATAATCTTTTAGGCTTATTGCAGAGAATCAAAGACTTGAACTCGGTGCACTGCTGGGAAGGCACATCAGTGGTCATCCAGAAAATAAAAACAAATCACTGAGTCCAGAAAATCATGTTTCAAAAGTAGTTTGCCTCAATCTCGTAGGCACATTCTTTTCCTTCTGAAATTCTGAAACTTCCAGGCTGCAAAAGCTGAAACCTGAAAATTATGTTCCAGATATTTGTAATAAAGTTACAAAAAGAGGTATCCTGTGTCTCCAGCAGAGTGATAGCACTTGCACCATGATGTAAATAAACTATGAGTTAGGCCTGAGCTTCTCTTCAAAATGAAGGCCCTGATCACGGCTTTATTGAAATCTTTCTGGTCTGAAACTCGGTTTGATGTGTCACAGAGCTTGCTCAGAGAATGATAGAAAAATTGAGATTGGAAGGGGCTTCTGGAGGGCATTTGGTCTAACTCCATGTTCAGATTGGGGTCAAACGACATTCCTCAGGGCCCTCTCCAAATGTGCGTTGAAAGGTTTCCAAGGATTCAGCTAAGAAAGCAGTCCCAAGTACCTACAGTCCTCTACCTACATTAAATAAGGACAGGCGCTTCCAGTACTGAAAACTGAAAATTCCTAGGTTTTGTCCTAGACCCATTTTTTGAAATGCTAAGGCTCCTCACCCTTCAGGTTTGGCCATAACTGAAATTGTACACAACGCCCACATCAGTACATTTTCCCTGGGCTAGCCATCAAGAGGTGTTTCATCCTTTGTCCTCCTTCAGGAGCACAACCACACGCCACAGTGGGACAGCCTTGGGTGCCTCCTGCTGCTGCCAGCTGGTTTGGCACAGAATCAATCCATCTGGCACCCTCTGGACAGACTGGCAGACACACATTTGTATGTGCAATCCGCACAACTTTACACTGACCTGGGACTGAGTGTATGTGAAAACATTCACACAGTGTTGGCAACACCCAGTTCAGCTGGAAATACCACTGCAGCTGAATATCTAAGTGCTGGGATCAGCCTTTTCAGGGGCTCCAAAATGTTCACTGGCTCCGGAGCAGAGGAGGCACAGTCATGAGAACTGACTTGGTTGATGTGATAAGTAAGTGGAAAAGGAGCTGTCATCACTTAACACAGAGGAAAATAAAGAGAATGACGTAGAAGGTGATGTACGAGGCCTACAAAGAGAGATATTACTGCTACCAACCTGAAACATGCTTTGTGTATCTTGGAATGATATGTGATGTCCAGAAGGGTTCTTGCACAAGCAAAGTGTTCAGGCAAAGCAAATTCTTCCAAACTGGGAAGTTCAGAACAAGCATTGCCCTTGGCTTAGGAAAGAGGTTTGGAAGAGTCTTTCAGCCCTTAAATTCATAAAGGTTCATTGAAAAGTGATCTTAAAGCCCAAAAAGCAACAGAGCTGAAAAATATGGGTTACTCTGACTTCATTTGTTGCATGGGTGAAAGTGTCTGACATTGTTACAGTGGACAAATTGCCATTTATATCATTATAATGGTCACCCATGGAAAAGTTAGTGTTTTTTTTCTCTGGGCATCTTCAAGAGATGACTCTTGTACTTTGGGAGAAGTTGTGCACTCTGCGCAGGCAAAACAGGCTGAGCTTGGATCAGGTAACACTTTCATTGCCAGCCTCCGGACTAGCCCAGTGAACTTTTCAAGAGCAGGAAGATGATTTGCATTGTCTTCCTCGCTCTCTTTTTTTTTCCTTGGGCAAAGCTTTCAGCCAACACCTGAAGTTAGACATACCCTCTCTGGCATCTCTGCTCAAATTTCATCTTTCCCATGCTGAAGTACAAATCATTCTCATCTGACATCACCTAAACTCAATAGATGAGCAGGAATGTCTTATGTGTTTTTTCTCTCTTTCACTCTTGTCTTATCTTCCCAGTGCACATCATCAGCTTTAACCCAGTCTGCCTACCTGATACTTCTTGTCCACTATGTAGACGCAGAGGACATGTGGTGATGTCTAACTACCTTTGAATATTTTGTTAGTACCAAGCCCAGCACACTGAGTTCTTAGGAGTTGGTGCAATTTAAACAATAAAAATAAATCACTGAGGAAAAAATGCCAGGTTGGAGTGAGGGGTGTTTCAAGTCCATTACACTTCCATTTCCTTGAGCTAAAAAGGTTTTGAATCACATTTTTTGCTAGTATGACAATTAAGAAACCAGTGATTTAAAGAGATTCTCAAAGATTATTTGTTAAGTTTTATAGTGGAAGCAGAAACAACATCCTGAAGCCACAACTCATCCTGCCCCTGCATTATGATGGCATGCTCACACATTTCTTCTGCTTCCTAGGCCAAGGTCTGTCCTGGAGAGGTCTGACAAGAGGTTGGGGAACCACGGCTAATAATGTCAGAAAGGTCCCCTGGGAGATCATCCTGCTTGCCCAGTTCCAAATGGTTTTATGGAGAAAAATTTTTCCTCAAATTCTGGTGAAGAGCTAGGAGTGAAGTCTCCCAGTGAGATGATCCTTGAGCTGCCTTCTCCCTGAAGGATGATGTCTGGCTGGAGTAGACAAACCTTGTGTGGCTGCTAGGTCAGCAAAGTCTCCAAAGCTATTTTCTCTCCCTGGGAGACAGGAAGTGTAATTGTTCTTAACCATATAAAAACATAACTGAAAAAGAACAAACCCATGTTTATACTGATATTTCTTTGGCTCCTCGAAGAAACAATGGTTAAAGAAAACTTTGCCCTATAGGGAATGGACAGATGATCCAACATGGAATAGGATTATTTTTATTTTAGCACTTTATGACCACAAGGTGTCATTCCTTACTCACAAGAAGAACTAGCGGCTGGTATACTGTTCTCAAGCAGAACTGAATCAAAGTTTATGGCTCCTCCAGGAGCAAGAGCAGTTAGGGAAAAAGAGAATGAAAAGCCAGTAAATGCAAAGGACAAGCATAAAACTCAGCTGCAAAATCTTCTCCTTTCACCTTGTAAGGAGATCGCATACATGCTTTGTATATTAGATACACAGCTCTCCTGCATAGCTAACGGGTTAAATCAAAACTCAATTCCATTGTTATTTTCCTGCAGTATTTCAGCTTTGATGAGATATATTAAAAAGTTGCACCCTCCTCAACATGTTTCTATTTAATGAAGATGTGAAAGAGATCAGCAAAAACCAAGAAAGCTTTATAGACACATCCAGAAACACTTAACACTTCAGAATAACAAGTGACAGAAGAAAAAGACAGTGACAAAAAAGGAAAAGTCAGGTTTTCAAAAAGCTTAGCATTTACATGTCTGTTAAATAGCCAGATTTTTCAACAGTGCTTCAACAGTAATGAAACACCTTCTTGCCAACTGATGCTTTATAAACAGTACTTCTGTCCTCAGAAATCCTAGCAGAGCACTAACAATCCAGCTGAAACATAGAAAAGACATTTTTCCGTTTTACCATAGCTAATGGACATTGAATTCCCTCTGGATTGCCCGGGTGAACTCCGTGTGCTCCGAGTGGCAGCTCAGCATTCAAGTACCGACACTGAGTGCTAGCAGGAGAGAATAGTGCTGATTTGCCAAAGAGGAAGAATACAAATTACATGGCACGTGTAATTTAGTGGCATTCTGAACTGTCTCTTTCAGAGCTGCTATATGGGGTTTTTTCCCCTGTGAGCAAGATTGTGTCTGAATATGCAGGAATTTATGTTCCATGGCATCATATTAGGGAGGAGGGAGGCATTTTGGTCTTCCTTTAGGGATTTCTTACACATTTGGAAAAAGCTGTAAAGGGGAGAAAAATTCTTTCTGTGCAGTCCACAGCAAAATAGTCACTTAGTGCATTCACACTCTGAAAATTGATTGAAGTTGGTGTGTTTTCACTTGAGTAGGTATCTCCAGGCCTTGGGTAGTGCTTTTCATGCCTCCTAGCACCCCTCTGCAGCACTGGCCGCCATCAGCTCTGCTGGTTTCACTGCAGTGGGTTCCCCCATGTGACGGCACTAGAGCCACCAGCGAGAGCAGGCTGTCACTCGGAGCGCCAGCTGACGGCCACACGGTCACCCCGGCGCCGCCGGAGCCTGCAGCTTGTCAGCACGGCCCTCGATTACTAGCGTCATCCCAGCTCAAGGTGGAAGAAAGCCAACTCAGCTGCCGGAGACTTGACTGAGTCGGCAGCTCAGGGAAACACTTTCTCTTTCAAATCAAGCCTATTTCATGGGGAAATCATCGTTACGCAGAAAACATTGCAAGCTCTGTGAAAGGTCTCTAGGGAGAAGCTGCACTTCACAAGGGAGTTAGCATAAACTAGGTGGGTCTTCCAAGGGAATAAGAAGCAAATGATAATTTAATGCCCTTGGAAGAAAAGGAAAGGAGGATCGTAAGTCTGGTGAAGCAGGAAGTTGCTTCAGGAGAGATTACTTTGTGTAAGTACTACAGGGAACTGAAAAGACTTAACTGGGCAGCTTCCATCCCCTGGGGTGAGCATCTCCTGCTGTCTCACAGCTCAGCAGCCTTGGCACGTTCTGCACTCAGTGTGCTGGCATGTGTTGCATTAAATACATTGGCAGATACTGCATCTCCCCAAACTAACTGGTGTACACTGTGTGCCTGTGTCCAGGCCAGTCCCTTGTGCAGAAAGGACATCTGGCACATTTTCCCTGACACAAAAGCAAAAGTTTTATGGCTGAACATCCTTGTTTGGGAAATAACAGCATCGCGGGGGCCTAATTTCTTTGCTGGGAAAGGAAATGAGTCGACTGGGTGTGTGCAGCTGGGAAGAGTGAGGAGGAGTGGAGTCTTTGTGTTTGTGGCAGTTTTTTTCCCCCTCTTTTTGCTGAATCATGGCTAAATACATAAATCCAACAAAACAGGACAGCATGGGACAAAATCTGAAGATCACTCTTAGGTGCAGGTAGAACATAAATAAGGTCTGCCAAAGGTCTAACTCTATGAGTGCTCACCCTGAGATGATGACAACACACATTTTGGTGTCTATTAAAGAACATTAATTTCAGATGCTGTCTGATGTAAAACTGGAAATAGATACACAGTTACTCCCAGGGTAACAGTAATAAACTAAAGGTTCACAGAGCTCCTAGTTTCCTGGGAAATGTGCCTACAACACTGCTCTTGGAAAGGAGCAGTCAGCCTGATTTGTGTCACACTGTTCGTGCTCAGCAAGGGGTGGAAGTGCCTATACCCCTTGTCAGGAGCCCCTCAAAACTCCCTGGAGATGCATGAAGCAATTGTGGCTGGCAGATGGAGTAGAAGAAAGCTGTATCTCCTCAACAGTTTCAAAATATTGATGGGGTTTTTTCTGCCGTCCACCTCTGCCCCAAAGGAATGCATTTCTCTTCCTCAAACCCTGTCCTTTGGGTGTCCTGCTATCACTGCTGCAGATCTCAGGAGTCCTGATGATTTCTCTGCCAGGGCTCTGACAGTGCTGAGGTGAATGCTGAATTAGGCCTTCAACTTCTATTTTCACCCAAACCCACAGTTTTCCACCTCTGTTTCTTCCCAGCCCTATCTGCAAATATTGCAGTATTCATATTTTACTGCATACTCACTCTATGGGATATTTTTAATCAGGTTGTTTCCATCTCTCATTCTCCTTATTTTGGTTTTGACTTATCCCAGGTTTTACCATTCACATTTAAATGTGCTGCAATTAAAAGAGAGGTAGGAAAACCTGGGACCATATGTCTGCTTGCAGCACAAGGAGCGTCACTGCCAGCTTCATGTGTCCTTGAACTGAGCTGGTCAGCTGGGCCCTGCTCCAGTGCCTGGGGACATTGGCAGGGTCAGCACAGCCTCTCAGTCTCTACAGACTCCTCTGACTGATGCCGGGCTTATTTAAGGTCCTATTGGTAATCTGTCTATACACCCATCAGAAAGACTACCATGCTCACTGAACAATTTAATGCAAGTTTTCTGACAAGGGTTTTCAGCTTCTGTTACACTGAATGCAAATGAGTGTGTGTAACATTGACCAAGGTTTCCTGTTATGAAGCTACCTGGAAATAAGGGAACTCACTTGTCTACCCAAATAGGTTCATCTATACAGAAGACTGAATAAAGCCATGCCATGTATACAGAAATAGAGCAGGTACATGCCTTTTCCTATCAAGGCATATCTTGTCTGGTAATATCTAAACCCAGATTCTTTTAACTTTCAAAAAGCCTACAGCAACATTTGGCTAAAAACTATTTTAAAGGTAGGAAAACAAGGCCAGGAGCCTCTGTGTGAATACCAAAATGAAGAGACTTTCTTAGGAGTAGGCAAAAACAAAAAAAAAAAGAAAAGCAAGCAAGTCATCAACCAGGCAGGTGGTAGACTACAGTCCTCTCTAGGAAAGACTTTTAGCTGCCTGTGTCACTTGGTATCTCACAGCAAACCCTCTCTTCCCTCTGTGCTAACCGAGACAACAGCCTAGCTGTTTGAAATCAGAGAGCAACGGAATTTTTCAAAGCACAAAATTTAATGGGTTGTTACAAAACAAAACTAATTTTTGACCTCGTGCTGAAGAATGGGGAGCTAATGCTTTCTATCAGCAGAGAGCTGTTAACGTGTTGAAAAGATGACGCTGATTCCTTGATGGTGGCACAAATGAATTAGAATGAGGGAAGGAAAATTGTCATCTTGTACTGAGCACCTCATAATTTTGCTGTCAGTTGAAGAGCTAAGATTACTGCCAGTAGCAGATAATACACAGTGAAAGGAACCAAAAGCATCAAGTTGCAGGGAAAAAAAAAGATGAGTGTGTGTGCAGTGAGGCGGGGAAGGAAGAAAGGGTAATAAAAACCTGTTCTGAACACTACATTAACCACTTAGGGGCAGACTGAAGGCTGCTAAATGGATCCTTTCTGTTGAAATGAAGATGAAAAAAATTAAAGAAGAACTCATCCCTGACACTGCTTCGTTTTACTGCACATAATCACAATAACGTGATATATTTTTGCTTTTGCTTTGAGAAATGGTGTTACAGAAACTGACAGCCAAGGTTGGTGACTGGGGAAAATGCTTCCAAAAATCTCTCATGAAATTAATGATTCCACTGGGGAGGTAACCATTAATTGTTTTCAGACATCATTTGAACACTTGAACTTGATGAGAACTGGTGCTCCTACACTAAAAGCAAACTTCAGGCTGATTGTGAAATAAGTTGCTCTTGTTGTACTAGTTTGTTATGTAAATCATGCAGAAGGAGAACAGAAATAATACCATTTGACCTATACTGCTGATAGTCATACAGTTTTCTATTTGCAATCTTTATGTCCTGCCTTAAATAAAATGTGTTCTGGCTTCTGCTCCCCTGACTGGAAGGTATCTGTAATTGAGATCAAAATGTGAGCTGGAGATTAGAAACTGCAAATAGTAATTCATAAACTTGTGCTTTGCAGATCACTGATTACATTCTGAAGAACTATGTGGGTAATTCTTTCCTAGTACCAAATGCATTTAGTTACTGTGTGGTCTTTACAATGGTGATTTGAAATTAGAGAAATGGCAGAGTGGTCTAAAGCATTCACAGCAAGTTAAAAGAAAATTGGTGATTTTTCTGGAGCATCTGCTCTTTATGAGTGTGATCTCAGTATGTACTGACTTGTTTTTGGTGTGGATGTTCTCACCTGGATTTCAGTACAGCCCTGCAAAAAGCTGTAACAGCTTGGTGGTGTGTGTTAGCCCTGGTGGGAAGCTTAGCCCCACACAGCTGCTTGCTTGCTCCTGCCATGGCTTAGGGGAGAGAATAGGAGGGGTAAAGTGAGAAAATCTATGGCTTGAGATAAATGCAGTTTAATAAGTAAAAAGGGAAGAAAACTAACAAAGAAACAAACAAAAAAACTCCCCGCAAACACACACACAGAAAGCAACAACAAAAAAGAACCACCCAAGAAAGACAACTGATGCAAGAAATAGCAACTGCTGTCCTCAAGCCAACTAGGGCCTGGCCAGTCTCCAAACAACAGCAGCCCCGGAAAACTCCTCCCAGCTTTTATTGCCCATCATTACGTTGTATGGTATGGGATGTCCCTTTTGTCACAGAGGTCAGCTCTGCCCCATGTCTGTCCCCTCCAAACCTCCTGCCCACCCCCAGCCCACTCACTGGTGCATCAGTGTGAGAAGTAAAAGCAGCTTTGATGCTGTGTACTGCTCAGCAGTAGCTAACACATACCTGTGTTATTATCAACACAACTTTCATCAAAACCCCACAACATAGCACCATATAGGCTGCTGCAAAGAAAATTAACTCTGCCCCAGCCAAAGCCAGTACACCCAGAAATGAAATGTGGTAATAGGGTGAGCAGGAATGTTTTAGGCTGTTTTTGCTGATGGCATTCCATGGAACTTCAAGGCAGGCTTTCCTTCCGCAACCTCGTCATATTTGTGGCTTATCTCAGGAATTTTACAAGTGTTTTTCCTTCTACTGTTCTCAAAGTTCCTTTGCTGCTGCTGGCTTCAGGTCACTGCCTCTGCAGCAAAATATCCGGTGATTTCACTGTATTGGAGAAGTTCTCTGAGCACCCTTCACCATGCAAGGGAGGAGAGACTGAGCATGCTTAGGCTTAGTGTATACTCCAGAAATAAACCGTGCCAGGAACCCCTCTCAGCCCTGGAAAGCAAACATTGCATTAAAAAGCTGCTCGTGGATTTGAGCTTGCCAAGTGCCAGCTAGCAAACAACTCTCCATCACTGCATAGTGACTAAGGTGCTCCACAGACCCTCAAAGGCTAAGGGAGCTCATTAGCACAGACACAAGCCCCTACATGCTCATCATTCTCATCACCCAGCAACACAGAATCATAGAATGGGTCGGGTTGGAAGGGACCTTAAAGATCATCTAGTTCAACCCCCTGCAATGGGCAGAGATGCCACCCACTAGACCAGGTTGCTCAGAGCCTCATCCAATCTGGCCTTGGACACTTCCAGGGATGGGGCATCCACAACTTTTCTGAGCAACCTGTTTCAGTGCCTCACCATCCTCACAGTAAAGAATTTCTTCCTAATATCTGATCCAAACCTACCCTCTGTCTGTTTGAAACCATTGCCCCTTATCTTATTACATGTCCACTACATGCCTTTGTAAAAGGTCCCTCCCTCTCTGGCTTTCCTGTAAGCTCCCTTTAGGTACTGATAGGCCGCAACAGGGTCTCCCTGGAGCCTTCTCTTCTCCAGGCTGAACAGCCCCAACTCTCTCAGCCTGTCTTCACAGGAGAGAGGCTCTAGCACTCTGTTCTTCTTCATGGTCCTCCTCTGGACTCACTCCAACAGGTCCACATCCTTTCTGGGCTGGGGATCCCGGAGCTGGTCTCAGTACTCATCACTGGGCCATTCAATTTATTAATAGAAAAACAGCCTTTCTCTTCACATGTGGTGTGGCCATGTTTCTCCTGCTTATTTTTTAAGCCACTGATGTAAATTTTACCTCCTTTTTTTTTGCTGGTAGGCAGAACACCTAACTGGGATGTGAAGTGATACCCTCAGTTGATGGTAGAGGTTCCTTGCAGTACCCTGATGGCCATGATGAATGGCAAGAACTGTTTCTTGCCCATTTAGCAAACCACAACCTCTCCTAGCGTTTGTGGTGCATTTGTCCCCAGATACCAGCCCATTTAGGAATTAAAAATAGGGCTTGGAATTAATAGCCTAAAGATACCATTTTTCACTAAGACTGAAATGGCCATATGTGGAAGCAAACCCACTCAGAGGAACATATGCGTGTACACTCATCAAAGGAGGTTGTGTGTGTTGGTGATAATCCTATTGCACAGGATTTTTTTTCAGGTCTGAAGAGTGATGCTTTGAATATGAAAAATAGCGCTTTAAAAATAGTTTTCTCCAAGTCATTGGTGAAGTATATCCATCCAGAAAACCTGAAGTGACCTTAACTTTTCTGTGTTAGTCAACTGTTATGTTAATATCCTGTTCTGGCCAGATCCGGAAATGGCAATCTCATTTTGCCAGTAAATTCCTGTTACATTGCAATACCACATCTAATTCTGTTTTATATTAGGGACATGCAGCTAGGACATTCTTGCAGTTTGCTCACATTGCTTTCCCCGCTTGCTGATTCCTCTATATTTTATTTGCAAATCTTTCATAAGCTATCCAGAGATGATGGGTGTTCCTTACTTTATTTCACAAAACATCTAGGACAACTCTGAGCACTCTGATAATGGCAAGGAGATCTCTAAAAAGATCTCATCCTCTTGTGGAGTTCTCATGAAGCTAGAGATAACTGCGGATTTTGCAAGGTGGGTGCAAAGCCGAGTGCAAAAAAAAAAAAAAATTTAGTCCCCCCAAATAGTACCGTACCATGATGAGCAGTACTATGGTCTGTGAAAAAGACCAACACAATTTTAGTTTTGAACACCATTCTGCAAGGGTTCTGTAAATGGTTTACCAATATAAGTGTGCAGAAGTTCTCAGACTACACTGTGAAAGCTTGTCCATGGGAAGAAGCTTGTGCAAAGGGAAGAGAAGCACTGTACCAAATATTACTGCTACAGCCCACATCAGAGTTCAGGTCTTGTGTGTGAAAGGACACTCATGCATGTTCTAGCCACATCCAAAACTTTTCCTAAAAGTGGCTGAAATTCAAAAGGTTGATTAGTTCAGTGTAGCTAGAAAGCTTGTTTTGTATTTAAAATTCGCATGTAATTGCTGTTCTCGTTAGTCACTATGTATTCAACTTTTTCTAGTCCCAAAGCAGTATAATCCAAAATAACTTTTTCTCTACACTTCTCACCCTTTTTTTCTCTGTCTCTCAGGCTCTCACAGTGTGAGCTGGAGGGTTATGTGTCCCTCCACTTAGGCTTAGCATGCTCTCTTAAAGGCTCTTGTTGACACACCATATGGTCAATGACCTCTCCAGAATGTGGTGCTTCTGAAAAAGCTTTCTGAGATTTAAAGAACATATATTTTGCAGCAGAGGTTGCTAGGCTGAATGGAAGGTATTGGCATTGATGAAAAGGCTGTTAGTAGTTTCTGTGGGGAAGAAGTAAGAATAGTAAAGGCTGAGAGAGAAGCTCAAACTACTAAAAAGGAGAGAGAATCATGCTCAGTTTGAAATTTAGGTCAGAACGACTTCAGATTTATTTTTATACAGGTTCATTTCATCCGCTTCACTGCTACAAAGAAAATCTGTCTTCTCCTTCAGTTACCTCAGCCGGTACAAATAAGGTCTGTGGTTTCCCCACCTTGATTATAGGGACTAGCTAATATTACAGGGCTGGAAACCAATCAGGGAATGTTGATTGATTAAGTTGGAGTCAATAGTAAGAAAAATAGGCCTGCTGAGATATCTGACATGATCTAAGTCTCCAGTAGAGGAGAGATGAGATTTCACACACCCTAAAAATGGTGGAGCTTGCCTTAGCAACAGGTGACCCAAGTAGCTGCAGTGCTCACATACCTGCTTTAAATGCTTTAAAATGTGAAGTTTCCATTCAGCATCTTGCTTTCCACGCGTTTTCCACATGTTGTTAGTAGTGCCTTGTACAGAACAGAGGAAAACAGGATGCCAGTATAAACTGTGTGTTTAGGAATAATCTGCTTTTGCCCCTAGTTCAGCATCTGAAGTTGTACAAATTCTAAGTGTCTAAGTGTGATGGGATATGCAGAGGATTATGCTTTCATGAGAGAGAGCTAAGTAGCAGAAACAAATGAGCTCTTAAGCAGCAATGATCCTGGTTTTACACAAATATGCCTGCTAAAAATGTTTGAAGCAAGAGGAATATGGAAATAGATGATAAAATAATCATAGAATCATAGAATCATTTAGGTTGGAAAAGATCTCCAAGATCATCAAGTCCACCTGTTAACCCAGCACTGCCCAGTCCACCACTAAATCCTGTCCCTAAGTGCCACAACTACATGTCTTTTAAATATTTCCAGGGAGGATGACTCCACCACTTCCCTGGGCAGTCTGTTCCAATGCTTGACAATCCTTCAGTGAAGGATTTTTACCTAATATTCAATCTAAACCTCCCCTCTGCCCAGGGGATAGCTTCAGCTATCATATCATCCACCAGTTCCTACTCTGCTTAAAAACAACCTGTCCAATGGGTGCATTCCCTAGTTGTCTCCCTTGCCTGCTGTGTATTCCACACACCCCAGGACCCTCCTGGACTATTTGTCTTTGCTGTACTGTATTTCCAGCAGACATCTGGTAAGTTGAAGTCTGCCACAAGTACAAGGGCCAGTGATTGTGAGACTTCTCCCAGCTGCTTACTGAGCATTTCATCTGGATTTTCATCCTGGTTGTATGGTCTGTAACAGACTCCCACCAGGATATCGGCCTTGTTGATCTTCCCCCTGATTCTTACCCATAAACACTCAACCATATCATCACCATCACTAAGTTCCAGACAATCAAAACACTCACTAACGTACAGGGCTACCCCACCACCTCTTCTTCCTTGCCTATTCCCTCTGAAGTGTTTGTAGCCATCCATTGCAGCACTCCACTTGTGCAAGTCATCCCACCATGTTTCTGTGGTGGAAATTTGTCATAGTTTTCCTGCTGCACTGTGGCTTCCAGTTCCTCTGGTTTATTGCCTGTGCTGCATGCACTGGTGTAGATGTACCTCAGCTGGGTTATTGGTCCTGCCATCTTTAGGGAAGGAGAAGCCCTATTTCCTACCTGACCATTCTCAGGCACTTTTGTGATTTCTAACACATCAATCCTCACACCCTTGCACGGATGTCCATCCTCTATCTCCACTGAGACAGCAGACAAGGACCTCACTAGTGCTTTGTCCCTCAAACATTGGCCTGCTGCTCCCAGGCTTATCTCCAGTGAGCCTAGTTTTATCTCTTCCGTCCTCCAAACGCAGTGGCATAACCAGAATTATTCTGAATAGATTTTTTCATTTTAAGATTTTCATGAGGCATCAACTGCTCTTCGTAATTCTCTTCTTAATACTACCATCAAAGCATGCCTTATCAAAACATACATCTTTGCTGCTGCATTTATATTCACCCTACTTAAAATCAAGACAAAATACTTTTTTTTTTTGACTGCAAGGTACTGAAATAATCATAGGAGCTTACAGAGTAAAGGATTTGTCAGTCACAGGTGACAACAGGAGACTACTTACAAAGTGTGTCATTTCCTTTACCAAACTAGGTCTGATGTAGGACACGCATTTCTCCCTATTGATTTTGTCTCGACTAGTGAAATGCAAAGAAGGCATCCAATCATCCAGCAGTATAAGACATATTTATCATTGTGCAATTGGCCAGCTATTTGTTTTCTGCTTTTTTCCGAACTTAAGGTTCATGTCAAAGGATGCCCAAGTCCTGGAATATCTACAGGCTTCCAAACATACGTGATCAATGTGAGAGACCTAAATATCACATTTAATGTTATCACTACACATAGACAATGAACAGAAAGATATATATTGGGCAAAAATTACAACAAACAATCAACTGGAGAGATTCCAAAATTGGAAGTGCTATAAATTATTTTTAGGCTGAGTGGAAATAAAGCTGTCATGGATGGGTAGATTTCATGAACAACTGGGCTCGGAAATGATTGGAAGCATGTGTCTTAATTGTGCTTCATATACTTCCATAGAGTGGCAGATTAGCTGCCTTCTGGTCTTAAAAATACTCATAATAATTGCAGCAACTGAAATGAAACACTTCCTTAAATGACACTGCTCTCGGAAACACCTGACTGGCTGGTACTGCAGTACATGAGACAGTATGGCCCTGTTCTGTCTGCCTTCAACCAGGGCAGGAAACAGAATCTATGGGATTGCACGGGCATTCTAACCTTTGAATTTGTTAGAAATGCAACTGGCAAACCTGGGTCATTTATATCTACAACTGTTTTTTATGAGACATTCTGTCTTTTACAGAATGTTCCAAGCTTTTACTCCAGGCTGCAAGGCAGCTTTGCAAATCAGATTGGATCTACCTGGTTTCTCCCACCATGATGCAGCAGGATGACTCCAGGGTGTAACTTGAATGTCAGTCTGACACCTGCTGTTGGCACCTGAAATCTTTTCACTGGCTACAGCAGGATCATTGAATTGATCATTTCCTGATGCTGATGACCTCATTCTACTGCTTCTCGGAAAAAAAACTGAGATTCTTCACTGCTAAAGCCATTATACAAGGGCCAGAAAAGTTGGCAGGGAGGACATGCAACACTTGAGACTATAAATAGCCTGCCTTATGACAGTGTACATGGCTTGGCAACAACTCATATTGACACCTGCCTTATCTGCAGGAGATGACAGGATTTAGGCTGGCAAGGAGGACAAGGGCAGCAGACAGGCTGGGAAACAGGAATATGTTATGCTGTATGTCAATACAGGTTGTGAGGTGCCATGATAATATAGACCTGCCAAGAGGTGGAGTCAAAAGTCCATCAAAAGTTACTTTGTGCAATTAATGGTTAATCTGATGCATAAAGGCTGCAGTTTTGAGGACATTTCCCCTGCACAGCCCTTTCTGTGTCAATGTCTTGCTGATCAATGTCTTCTGAAGCTCCTAGTTCCTCTCTGCTCTGTTACTGTCAGTTAAATACAAGCTCTGGATGCTGCAACATCCCCTGCAGCCATCTAACCCACACACGATCCAGCCCGCTACTCTCATCAGCATTTCTGTCATGCCAGAAACTACAACAACTTGAGCAGCCTTTAGATAAAAGGTATCTTCAACAAAACCACACAGATCCTATTCCTTTGGCAGGCAAATCAGTTATCCTTTGAAAGACTCCTAAAATTACTTCAAAGACCTTCTGCTCCGGCAGAAGACAAGGTAGACTCTTTCCATGCTCTGCATGCCTGCTGCATGTGTGATATGCAACGTTGCCCTGCTACTGCACTGCTACAACTGCCTTAAAGGAGATGGTGCTGAGCTGGGAGCCAGTCTCTTCTACCGTGCCTACAGTGAGAAGACTAAAGGAAATGGTCTTAAGCTGAGATGGGGGAGATTCAGATTAGTTATTAGAAAAAAAATGTTCGTTGTTAAGGTGACCAGATTTCAGAATAGCCTGGCCAGGGGCCTGGTGGAGTCACCATCCCTGGAGGTGTTTAAGAAGCATCTTAATCTGGTGCTGGGTGATGTGGTTTAGTGGTTTCAGTGGTAGTGCTGGGCTGACAGGTGGACTTGATGATCTTAAAGGTCTCTTCCTTCCTTAATGATTCTATGATTCTACTGGAGTGTGAGCCTAACTAGGGCACCTACGTTGTGATCATTTGCATCAGTGCCACTAAAGTGAGGTTATGAGGCCTTGCAAACATAACCAGGACCGCTTGGGAGCAGCCAGGGCATGAAGTGCACCTGAGAGTTAGGGGAATGAGATCAGACAGGAAACCCGTCTGCATCTGCTTCTGTTGTTGCAGTTTAAATTGGGCACATCTGTTCTCCTCAGCTGTGCCAATGTACCTTTACTGGCGGGTAAGGGGGGGTAAAAGACAATTAAAATTCAGTTACTAAAATGACAAAAATCCCCTTTCTGCCCCCCTTCACTAATTCAGGTTACAAGACAGTAAACCAATTTCTCACACTGGCGCAACATGGAAAGTGGTAAACGGCCACAAGTGGATATGGATGACTTGCTGTAGGGGTCTGAACTTCTTCAAGTATCCTTGCCACTGGGAAAGATGCCAGTGACACCACTGCTGAACTGACTGGTGGAGAGGAAGGGTCGACAGGAAAGGATGAAAATCACACCTTCTTACGAAGCCAGCAAACTCTCCAAGGTGAAGCTTTCCCTTTAAACTGCGGAGAGTTGTCTCTGGAGACTCTGGGTGTTGATTGGGATCTCTGGGATGGTGGTCCAGTCCTCTCTGCACGAGGAGGTGGACCACTGGGGTTAGAAACACCCTTGTTTCCACAGGCCAAACTGACACTGTGGCAGTGGCAATACCTAGGCATTAGGGTAGCTGGAGGAGCAGGAGCAGCAGCCTGCCTGAGCAATCATGTTCTACCTCCTGCCTAGGGAGCAAGGCATGGGAAACTATGCATTTTGCTGATTGAACCTAGTCCTGGAAGTACTAATCCACCTGAGTTTAATATGTACCTTCCCTACCTTGAACCAGGTTGCGTCTCCTAAGCACCAAAGCAGGAATTACACAGTAGCCTTGGCAGTGCTACTGCATTAGCCTGTAGTGCTGCTAGTTAAAAAACACAAACCAAGAAAAGCCCATCATTCATTCTTCTTTTTTTTTCTTTACACAACCTGGGCTCATTGTATTTGTCAGCTCATGGTAGGAAACAGGGATGGAGGAGGTGCTAGCAGTATTCCAGCAGAATGCTACGGGCAAGCAGGCAGGCATGGAAGGAGCTCATCATTTTTGCAGCTGATGCATGCTGAGACGCCTGTGGATGTCTGGCAGCAGCCAAAGAGGCAAGGTCCATGCTTCAAATACTGTGTCAGAAACAAGACAGTGGTGTAGTAGCATGAGAAACTGTCATGCTTAAGAGGTCATAGATCCAAAAATATCTATTTTTTGTAGAGCAGGTGAATAGTGATGGAATAAAAGTTATCTTTCCAGAAGTCTTAGCTGAAGACAGGGAACTAGACTCAATACATCAGTAACTGTATGAAATTATATGGCCTTTCCTATGCAGACTTGATCGTCTAACTTTTCCTTCCTGGGTATTAGAAAAGATATGAAATTCTCAATTCTTTTTTTTTTTTTTTTTTTTTTTTTTTGTTTCCTGCCAAAACAAAGAATCCAAGCCCATGTTCATTGGTGGAAGTAAGCCTATGTGTACCAAGTGAGCAAGAAACGATTTTCTGCTGAGGCACGAGGAAAAATTGGCAGAAAGGAAAGGAAGAGGTCAGCAGGTATTCTGCATCCATCATTCCATCATAAAAAGATGCTGCTACAGTAAAGAAAAGAGACAAGAAAAGGAATACAATGCATTTTATTGAGAGATATATATTCATATCCAGATAGGATTGATTGACACTGCTGTATGTAAAAAGCACACAGCTTACTTTATTCTTTTACTAATATATTCACTCTTTGTTTATTTTCTTTAAAGGATGTGTTTATTCTTTACATGTAAACAGCAAACTGTAAAGAGTACAAATCATATCCATCTTGGTAGTAATAGTACTTGTGTTGGTAAAATCATCTCTGACATAATTTAGAGATCCAGTTGGTGCCAAGAGAAAAGATGATACTTTTATTTGAGAAGTGACACCAATTTCAAAGCGGTCATGTTTCTTCTGAAGACCACAGTATACAGTAGTCCGTGAGACACAGGGGTGAAGTGGTGTTGTACTGTACTAGCAAAATAACTTATTGGATTCACATTGTTGCTCTCACTTAATGCATTTCAGACATCTTAATTAGACATAAATGACTTTGATCTCCCAGATCCACTATGCACTTGTAGAGTGCTTGAAATATGAGGTTTATGCAGTAATCCACCCCTTTAGGATGGAGGGCGACCAATCACAGTCCTGCTGCAGTGAAAATGATCCTTTCACTGAAACCAGGCATCACTACCAGAAGCAAGCCGAAGAATTTCCAGGGCTGCCGAGCCTCTTCCTTCGCTCTCATCCAATAAGCGTCTTTCTGTGCTTGTATTTATGGGTGCAATTAGGCAGCTTGCGTGCTGTGTTTCTACAATGTGGCTGTTAACGCGTGACAAAAATCCTCAATGGCAAAGTGCAACAAGCAAAATGCTGCAACTTGTGGATTTTAATTTGGTCCTGAGAAAGGAGGCATGTTTGGTTCCCTCCAACGTAGCACAGGCTCAGCAACACCGAGGCTCCCTGCACAAGGAGTTTGATAAGCTGTCTCTAGCCATGGCGTTATCTCACAAGAGGTGCCGAGGCAGCCGCTGTCCCCGTGGAGATAAGGTGACGGAGCGAGGGGAGAGGCAGATGAATTCTGGACCAAAGGTTAGCCTCTTCCAGGTCTCGAAGTGATCCAGCTTTTCTGGAAAGGAATTGGACAATCCCTTTCCCAGGCGGCGAGGACTGACCTGCCGATGACAACCACCCCCTTCGTACCATACACCCGTTGTACTGAACTCAGAGGAGAATTCCCGCGGGGCAAAGCCTGAGGGTGCAGCTGCGGAAGGCACGGTCTGTAGGGGAGGGCCGGTGCTGCTGCCGCCGCCTCAGGTGGTACCTCGGTGGAGGGGCCGGGCCAGGCCGGTGTAGCCGCGGCGCCCGCGGCTGCCGGCAGATGGCCCCCGCCGCAGCGCCGGTCGGCGGGAGCGGGCGAAGGAGGGGCCGGCGTCGCCGCGCTGAATCTCCGAGCCCGCTGCCCTCCTCCTCCTCCTCCCTCGCCGCGATGGCTTCCTAAGGGCGATGCTCCCGGCCGCGGCCGCCACCAGCTCCCGCTCTGTGGCCGGGTGCTCGGTGGGCGCGGGCGGGCGGGGGGCTCCCGGCGCCTCCCGCGGTTCGGAGGCCGGGCC
>VYXC01007872.1:232002-264282 GCA_013397175.1 Platysteira castanea
CTCGGAGGAGCCGGCGGGGGGCGGCGAGGCCGCGCTGCTGCGTGCGGGGAATGGGCGGGCGGGGGCTGCGGGGCTGCGGCGGGCAGCGGGGAGGCGGTCGCGGGCAGGCACTGAGCCCTCGAGAGCCGCGGTGGGGTGCAGTGTGTGTCCCCTCTCCGGAGGGGTCTGTCCGGGGATGCGGGCAGGCTGCGAGCGCTGGCAGACGCGTGGTTGAAGCTGCCCCGGCCCCCCGCGCCTCCCGCACCGCCGCCCGCCCGGGGCACGTCCTCGGAGCGCCTCAGCCTGGCGGCACGGGCTGCGGCTCCGCTCGGTGCTGTTTTATTTATCCCCCCGGGTTTTGCGTAGTTCAAGACTCGTTTTCCTCCGTACGTAGGAGGGAGTGACGGTATTTGTAATTAAAGTTTTATGGCCCCATGCACAAGAGCCCCCGTCCTGCATGGTATACGCTTAGGAAGTCACAGGTGATGGCGAGGACTCTGAATATGCTGTCACCGCTTTTGGGGAGCTTCCAATAAATGGATCGTTAACGCGGCGTATGTGTAAGCAGTGTCATTTGGGGATAACAGGTCTGATGCTCCAGGCTCTCACCTACCTTGTTCAGGCCGAATTTCCTTTGGTTTTCCCTGTTGAAGAGCTATCTGAAGATCTCACCAGCATTAGAATAATTTAAAGTGTTGTCTTAATGACAGATGGAAAGAGAAATTTGTCAGACAACAAGGTACATGTCGTGTTGAATACAATCCTTCAGACCTTGCCTAAGTAATTTACATTGTTGCATTTCCTTCAGTTTCATCAGTCAGCATCTGCTTTTCGTATTTATAAAATATTGGTAAAATCTGGGTGGACGTTTGCAGCTGCTGCAGATTTCTTTTTTTCCCCTGTAGCCTCAAAATAGCCCTGTTTTGCAGTCCTTTAGGTCTCCAAACCATGTGGTTTACATGTGGTAGTCTATAGCTTACTGCTAAGAAGTGATGAGCTGGGAAGTGTTCTAGGAGTGGCTATGGTCAAAATCATGGAGTTTTTCTGTTTTAAAGTGGCCAGAAATGTTTGAGGTGCTAATACACAGTATTTCTTACTCACCACTTACTCTGCACTCTAGTGCTGTAGGCGAGGTGTGGTGGCACAGGGAAGAATAAGGTGGGTATCTTCACACATTCCCTCCTTTGGTGGCTTTGAATAATCCTAAGAATTACCCCCCAGCCCTGATGCCCTGCACCCACTCAGCTTGATTTGTCAAGGCTATTCTGGAGTGTGGGGATCTGTTCATGTAGATTGGTTGCATTTTTAGCAGTATTTTGTTGTCTGCATGTTAAAATTTAACCTTTAAATAGGCTTTTTGTAATAACCATGTTTTGAAGGCAGGATGAAAGGATGTGCTTTAACGCAGAGTGATTGGAGCGTGGAGATTAAACTGGGGGTAGGAGTGTTTGAGCTGCAGGTTTTGTTCTGTTACTCACTTCCCGTGTGACCTTTGTCAGGTCTTGTAGGTCATAGTCTTCAAAGAAACCCTCTCTTACTGTTGGCTTACCTGGATCCACTCCTCCGAGGTGTGGATGTCTGAAGTCTCCAGCATTAGAAATGGATGAACACTTTAAAATATGACCCTTAATGTTAGGTTTCCATCTCTCAGTCTGAAAATTTACTTTGTGAGTCCACTTGCCATCCAACGTGGAGGGAAGTGTCTTCAGTCGCGTGGAGAATATCTCTGAAATCTGTATCTTAGCTCTTTGAAGTAGTGTTTCTAGCCCTTTCAGGCAGATGGAGCTTTGTGAGGAGCTGACATCTTGATGATGCTTTGTGCAGTCTGGAGTTCCAGGGCCCTTCTCTCCCTATGGCTTGTTGGAGTAAGAGTGTTGGAGCTGAGGGCTTGCAGTTGGCTCCCACTTGAGCTGTGTGAAACCTGTGGGATAGCAAAGGGAAGAGGGTCTCTCCATGCAGGTGCCTCAGGAGGAAGTCCCTTGCTAGATGTAGCCACTTGGAGCTGTTTGTGGGAGAGTAGAAACAGAAAGGCGGAGGCTGCAAGTGGAGGTAAAGTAGCAAAGACAGCATCAGTACCTTCTGCAAGGAGACAGGACTTTATGAAAAGACTCCGTGGTCAGCTTGCTTCTGGGTTCCCAGGCAAGGACAGAAAGACCGAAACTGGGCATTGCCCATGAGAGAGGAGGCCTTGGGAGAAGAGTTCACATCGGGCTGGACTTTTCTCCCGGGCTCCGCTTACCTGGCTGCTCCGGGATCTTGCCAGCCTGGCTCCTGACCAAGCGGTTGCTCCGGGAGCCGGCCGCGCTGGCTGCCTGCCACGGGGCTGCCGCGGCTTGGGACAGGCTTCTCGCTGGGCAAGCCGCTGCTACCGAGGAGCTTTTGTTTCCTGATAGGAAAATTAAAATTCCTGGGGAAAACATGCCGATTCTGCAGAAAGAGCTCTTTCTGGTGAAGAGTCTCTCCCACCAGCCACGTTTCTGACTTGCACACCCTTCTGCCCTGCAGGCAGAACGCTGTGGCCTGAGTTAAACATCCAGGCTTAATAAAAGGTGTGTTGTTTGTGCTAATGTCTTCTGACTACTGGATGAAAACTGTGCAGAAAAGCGCTATACAGAGCACTATAATTAAAAGCCTTAGGAATAGCCTATTATCTTCAATTTTTGCCTTTAAACTTAAGCTTGCCCGAGGGCAAAGTGTATGTGTCTGGAGAGGGTGGAGACTTGCCTTTTACAGATGCCAGTTGTAGGGCTCGAAATAGGTTAATGTGTTTAGAAGATTTCTTTCTCATTCCCTTCCATTGGGGGCTGGGGAGTGAAACTTATGGAGGGTGCCAAATCGGCTCTTCTAGATGAACTCCTCTGTTTATGTCTCAATTACATCAGTGTCAGTAGTTGTATAAGCTTTCTAGACACAGTTCCCGGTGTGTATGTTTCCTTCAGGCCAGGGTGCAAATGTTCAGGGGAAAAGCTGGTTCGTGTCATGCTTGGCAGAGACTGCGTATACATGTGTATGCATGTACATATTAAAACATTACGGCAACTAATGTAACTTCGGTTTTGGCATCATGAGGTGGCTACGTTGTTGCTGGGATTTGGACCAAGACCAATGTTGCCTCCATAGCATCCTCTGCAGAGCTGCCAGGTGTTACTATCTGGAAGTCTGCTTGGTTTGCTTCACTACTGAAATGCACAGAGTGCAAAATGTGTGAACAGTTGCTCTTCCATTGCCTGACCCATTTAGCCTCCCTGATATTAACAAGAGGCTAAAATTTGTGCAATGCAAGGAGCTAATTTGTTTTAGCAAGCTTTTCACGTACAAATAATAGCAGTGAGAAATTAGTTGCATTTTCCCAGAGCAGAGCTAAGCAGTGCTGTGGCTTGTCTTGGGAATTCTTTTGATATGTAAGTAATACTGGAAAAAAAAATCAAATTGTGTTTGGAATCCTGGCATATGACATCAATAATCCTATCATAGTAGACACAAATTATTGTGTAGATGGCATACTTAGAAAACTGTACTTGTGTTAGGTTGTGTTTAGTACTGGCTCATGTGCACGAGACTTCCATGAGTGCAGGCAGTTGAACAACATAGCTCTGAGTCTTTCTGAAAACTCAACAGTGGCATCTGTTTCCTTCTTGTGTTGACACCGAAGGTATTTAATGAAGATATTTTCTTTTGTTTCAGAAAGTGTCAGGGATGTTATTGGGAGGAAAATCAAAATTTCTGTCAAGAAGAAAGTAAAGCTGGAAACCAAGGGAGATAAAGTGGATAACAAAATATTGGTAAGTACAATAGAATGGCTCTGATTACATATGCGAAGGAAAAGCCAGTATCTTTTCAGAAAACATCATTGCTCCTCTGGAAGCATTCTTTGAACTTTGTGTGTGCCATAAGATACCCATGTAATTTATTTTCTTACTTTTTCTGGCTTTCTTGATAGCCTGCATAGGAAGTTGGTGTGCAGCTGTGCGTGTGTACACACACTTGTTTATCACTGAGTTATTTTGCAGAGTTTAGGGTATTGTGTTGTGGACTGATGATAAAGCAAGCTATTACCAGAACCTATTCTAAATTATTTTGCTGCCTCTGCTGGTTAGGTTTCCTGTTTTCGTCCGTAAGAGTTTTAAGTGGCCAAGAAATGCAAAATGAAGCGTGTAGAATTAATTTTGAGAATCTGACACTCGTATGCAGTGAAGAGCAGCAGTAAAACTGTTGGGCTTTTTGAACTCAAATGACAATTTGTGTTTTTTAGTATTCTCTGTTGTATCATACATCTGCATTTTAAAATAAATGCTTAATGTGTGGGATTCTAAATTGTCGTTCTTAAAACTGTAGTGGAGTAAAGTGTCAAATTAATCTCAGTTAAGTATGTTTTCCTGTTTTCTTGAGAATAGTTTTGCTGGCCTCTCTTGATAGGAAGAAAGCTGTGGTAATGAGCTGCTACGTTTGCATACTATCTTGAATACACAAAAAGTCATGGAACTGTATTTCCTTGCTCTTTTGATCCCACTCTATTAGGAGAACTCTTAGAGTAACAAACACAAATAAGTACAATGCTGCCATAATATTTTGCAAGATATTTGAGATTTGGTGTCTTGTGTTTCTGCTGTTGCACAATTTGAAAGTTTTGTTGCCAAAGCTATTGTTACAGATATCAGGTACATTCCCTATGCAGATGTGCTATTTTGTCTAACAAAACTGCAACTTTTTAATCACTTCTGAATTATCTTCTTAAAGTATGTGTTGCTATCCCTGGGCATTAAGAGTGTAGATAATGGCTCACTTTTCTGTGAGAACCACTGCTTAAGGAATTTGAAATATTTTCTGCTTAATATCTACCCATGTTATATCTAGTTCCTTGATTTACAGTTTCTGTACTGGAAATAGATTGAATATGTGAATGTTGATTGATTGTCTCTATTTATTTGAAAGCCATGTTTATAGGGAAGGCTGACAGGTTTCACTGAAGTGGTTGCACTTGATTGACTTTTTGACTTACACAGAATCATAACTATTATCAATAGTGAAATATATTGTGGAAATACTGAAATACTGTTCTGAACTGATGGGCCCAAGAGAATGTCAAGCTTTGAATCATCAGTATGTATGAGGGATGTAGTACTTGGCAGTAAAATGCCTAAATATGATGAGTTGGCTGTTTTTTCTCTCTTTAATCTCCTAAGGTCTCAGGTGGGGGACTTTCACCTTCCATGACTGAGGAGGTACCGAAAGGGAGAGAACCTTTCAGAGGTTCATGAGTTAGTGAGCACTTCTTGTGTGTGTGCATGTTGTCTTCAGTGCACAAGATAAAGTGTTTCAGGGGAATGATTTGCTGGATGTTGTCTGGTAGAACCATTTGTTCTTTGATGCAGAAATGCAGGGGATTTATATTAGTAGGAAAAAAATTATACTTAGAGAAATGATTATTGATTGCTGGAGTTGGATTTTGTGTTTTCCTTTGCCATAGGAGAAAACTGCCTTGTGTGAAGCTGTATAAATCACTAAAGATGCTTTTTTTACAATGTTTCTCTGACTGCATGTGTAAATCCTTATGTGGGATCATTTGGTTTGGTTTTTTTGTTTGCGTGGGGTTTTGGGGTGTTTTTGTCATTTTAGGGTCAGGGTTTTTTTGCAGAGGTGCTGAATGTTGTCTGCTGTGGCAAAGGCCAGTAAAGTCTGTGCTTCACCTTGGGGATGCAAAGTTCTCTGAAATGCAGAATACTTTAAAAAAAATTACACCAGAAACACCTTAAGTTTGGTACCCCAAATTAATGGAGACTTTTTGGCCTTCATGTCTCAGTCTCACTCCTTGCCTGTGAAGTAGAGGACATACCCCCTTCTCTCATCAAAAGAATGATGCTGAAAATAAATAACTTTGCTTCTGAAGTATGTGAGTGCTTAATACTAAATGCTACACGAAATCTGCCAGCAAAATTAAGAACTTTTGTACTCCGAGCTGGAACTTAAGAGTATTCAGTAAATAATGCATGTGGCCGCGTTCTGACCAGAGCAGGTAAAACCGAATTGCTGTGCCTTGGGTGAGCCTGTCAAACAGAATGCTGAATGAAGTGCTGGCAGCAAAAGCAGCTCAGTAATTAAAGACTGTATCCTTAAGTGAATGCACCAGAGGGCTCAAATGTGATTGCATGGGCAACCTTCATGCCAGCACTCATCGACTCCCGAGAGCTTAGTTTTGAAACGTTAATCTTCTGAGTACTGTCTCGAGTGCACGTGTGGCAATGGATTGTTTTGAGATTTTTGGGTTGAATTTTATTAGTAGTTGTGTGTTTACATTAGGTGCCATGCTTTGAGTCCAGCACTTAATAGGGAGAAACTACCAGTTGCTCCCATCTAGCTAACCCCAGAGCCGTTGTGAAATGTGCTCATGGCTTTAGAGGAGGCTGATCACAGAGGCTGGCACTGAGCCCTGACACCCAAATCTGCGCTTTAATTAAATGATCTCTCATCCTTCCTTCCTAGGGAAATCCAGCAAAATCAGTACCACTTTGAGAAAGGGAGATTATTTAAAAATGACTGCACTTGGCAGGTAACTGTAAAAGCACTTGACCTCTGGCCCTGTTGTTCACAGTGTATTCAAGGTACAGAGTACTAGAATATGGATGTAACCATCTACTTAAATCGCTCTGCTATTGGAAATTCCTCTGATAATTAAGATGGAAATTAGAATCTGAGACTGAAGAAAAAACAGTGCAAAACTCCTGGTGCTGCTTTGCAATTGGGTCCCAGTATTAAACTGGTGAAGTTGGCGGATAAAGACCATGCTTGGCTTAAGATGTTTTAGGATCCCTAAACATCTGCACCCTCAAATTTAGCTTGCTTTAGGTGCCAGAGTTTGGAAATTATGTCTAGGAATTTTGATATAAACCAGATTTTTTCAGTCTACACAAGGAGTTTGTTGCCTCAGTAATCTCAATCTGCAGTTACTTAGTTTCTCAGTTAGGCATAATGATGCAGAACAGTAAACATCATGAGCTGCTGAGCTGCCTCTGGTCTGCTGGCACCAAATCTCAGGTCTTCAGGCAGCAAACTGGTATCCAACCCTGAAAAGGCAATACCCAGCTTGAACAGGCAGAAAATCAGTCCTCGGGTGATTAGGACTAAACCCCAGTCCCATCTGGGTACTCTGGCATTGGGGAAAGTGAGGAAATATGCAGGCATAGAGGAGACCTTGACAGGTGATGAGCTGCCCCACAGGGCAAGGAGAGCAGGCACCGTGGGGCTCCCCAAAGGGGCACAGTCCCCCTGCGGGCCAGGGAGACACTCAGCAGGCCTGGGGTGGCAGCTGGGGGCAGCTGAGCTCCAGTGGTCACCGGCGCTGCCGTGGTGACCCGAGGCCAGGCCGGGCAGCTGGGCCTGAGGGGTGGCCTCAGCTGGGAAAGGGACCGAGCGCAGGTGTAGCTGTGTTGTTGCTCAGGCCGGAGTTGAGTGCCAGAGCTCTGAAACAGGTTAGGGTGTCCTGATCGAGACTTGTTCCTACTTTTGGGGTCGCGTACCTGCGCTGTGTTGGGTGCAGGCAGCCCAACTCCGGCAAAGCCCTTGAGCAGGGCCCAGCTGGCCCCGGGTGGCCCTCAGCCAGAGGCAGAGCACTTCTGCAGGAGTGGACCCAGCTGTTTTGGCTTCAATGTGATCCTCACAACAGTAGTCTCATTGGGCTAAAATAGATAAAGACGTCACTCTTTTCTAATCAGTGGAGGACAGCTTTGGTTTTGTGTGATTGTTTTGTTTAAACCTGGTTTCTTATGAGGGCAAGGTTTAAGGCATCATGCTGAGTGCCTGCGGTGTTTTTCCTCACACTGACAACTTCTGACCTTCTCTCCAGTTTCAGCTTAAGCTGATGGGTATGGAGACGTCTCAGTTGTGATGATAATGGAGTCGGCTGGGGTATGAGGGGAGACAGCCAGAAAAAGAAGAGAAACTTTACACCTACTGCCTCCTCTAAGGCCTCCACCTTTTACCACCATAAGGGATCAGGCAGAATGCCCGGTCTGTGTACTTAGGTTTTTTGTTTTGTTTAATGCAGAGGCCTTAGTGTTTGTCAGATTATCACCTACAGACAAAACGCTGGTAGGGACTGGGCTATGTAGCTTTGGTGTTTGTGGTGCTGCTTTTCCCCCTCAAAATAGGCAAGGTATCTGTACATAATTTTGCTGATTATTTCCTACTGCCTTTTCTTCCTCTTAGATTTATTGTAATTAGCAGCAACCACTGAGAAGTTAAAATGTGGGGTAAAGCCAATAAGTTACATAAATTTGACCAACTTCTTGTGAAATACTGATGTTTTCAGAAGTGGTTTCAGGACAGGCCAGAATTCAGGATTCATCTTACTTTTTGTTTCTTTACTATTAGGAAAAGAGAATATTCCTGCTCTATTTGCCTTTGAGATTAGTTTTCTTTTCCAAAATAATATTATTTTAGACATAAAAGATAAGGAAATATTGCAAGTGGCCATGCTCTCTATATGTTTGGTTGTGTGTCCTTGCTTTGTTGCTGGATTTATTTTGATTTTTTTTTTCCCTAACCTTAAGGCTATAAAATACTGTGATGTGATGTAGTGACCAAAAGCACTTTATTAGGAAATCCGATTGGGGAGTCTCTGTTACACTTCTGCCCTCAGTCATTTACATTCTCTTTGTTAAAATATCACAGTGCTGCTTCTGAAACTGAGACAGTTGCTTTGGCAGGTGGCTCTCCTTAAAATGTACTGTATGCCCAACATAAATTCACTGGGAGCAATTCGTATGTCCTTGTCACTTTCTCTGGGACATATGTTTCCTTGGGTTTTTAAAACAAAAAATTGAGTTGACTCCTGTCAAAGAAGTTTATATTTGTTCTGTGCACATAGTCTGAGATTTCATGTTCTGCTTCTAAAGTCTCTCTTATAAAAACTAGAATTCTATTAAAAAAAAAAAATCTTTACTTTTAAAGGAACAGTTATGGCCATTTTGTGTGCTCTCCACGTGGCTTCTGAATACTGCTTGAACAATGTGGCTGACTACTGAAGCAACAGAGAAAAGCCTGTATGAGCTCCTGTGCCTGTTCAGCTATCAGGGTGGCAGTCTCTGAGTGGAGGCAGTACTATTTTGCACTGCCAAAACTATTTTGGGATTAAAAGCTCTGGTGCTTGTTTTCCATTGCTCATCTTTTGTCTTGATCCATCCATGATACTCTCTTTGAATAGAGATGAATTTCACATCCTGCCTTAAAAAATAAGCACTTCTTTTAAACCACTAAGAGCACAGGGTTGTCTAAGGTTGGTTTTACATAAAATGTGTGCAATCTCACACGTTATATCATGACAGCTGGTGTGTGATAATGATGTTAAATAGGGACATTCTTTAAAAATAATGGTGTTTCCTCTTCCCTGCCCAGAACATTGACTGTTATGACATATATCTTAAGTGTGTCTTTATGAAGATGAAAGGAGGTAGGTGTTGGTACATCCCTCATGTCAGGAAATCTAAATGAAGTGAGGTAGAGTAATCAAAAAATACTTAGATGTGAAAATGTATTTTAATACATTTACAAGGTACCTCTTAGGAAGCAACTGAACTGTGGCCTGTAAGATTGCTACAAAAAACTGAAATAAGGAGAGTACTGCAGGAAATAGAATTTATTAATTCAATTGTGCAGTTGCACATGTTTCCACAATAGGAAATGTTTAAAAAAAATACTCGTGCAAGTTTCACTGAAATTTACGTTTATGTAATATGCTGATCCATAAGGTTACTTTTAACTGGTGGGAAGATTTACAAACCTAGCATTCTGGAGTACTGTGTCCAGCTCTGGGACCCCCAGCATAAGAAGGACATGGACCACCTACCTGTTGCAGTGAGTCTCCCCAGGGATTCTTCCCCTCTACCCCAGACTCCTGAGAGCCCACCTGGAGTGCTGTGTCCAGCTCTGGGGCCCTCAGTGTAAGAACATGGACCTGCTGGAGTGAGTCCAGACAAGGACCATGAAGATCATCAGAGCACTGGAGCACTTCTCCTGTGAAGACAGGCTGAGAGAGTTGGGGTTGCTGAGCCTGGAGAAGGGAAGCCCCCAAGGAGACCCTACTGTGGCCTTCCAGTACTTAAATGAGCTTATAAGAAAAACGAGGTCAAATTTTTTAACAGAACCTGTTGTGATAGGAAAAGGGGGAATGATTTTTAAACTAAAAGAGGGTCAATTTAGACAAGATGTAAGGAAGAAATTTTTTATGATGAGGGTGGTGAGGCACTGGAACAGGCTGCCCAGAGAAGTTGTGAATGCCCCATCCCTAGAAGTGTTCAAGGCCAGGTTGGCTGGGGCTTTGAGCAACCTGGTCTAGTGTAAGGTGTTTCTGCTCATTGCAGGGGGTTGGAACTAGATGATCTTTAAGGTCTCTTCCAACCCAAACCATTGTATGGTTCAGTGATTCAGTGGTTCAATGAATTGCTGTGATAGTGCATGCAAGTGTAGAAATTCAAGATGATTTCTTGCACCTATAGTGTGTTCTTTCCTTGCTTTGGGAGGACAGAAATGCAGCTTGCTTGCTCTCCCTTTCTTTAGTTTTGGGCAACTGGTACAGGCAGGGAAAGGTAAGAAAAAAGGGCTCCTCTTTCAGTGTTCTGAAAGCACCTGCTGTTATCCTGGCTCATGTACTTTGCATTTTCACACTCACCAGCAGGTACATACATCCTTATCTGTGTTCTGGAAGGAGGAAATGTGAACACGATCTCACTCCTAGTAGGTTCTGGTTTTCCGTGCACAGCTCTGATAGTGGGGTAAAAAAAGTGGTGGGAGGGAGGAATCTGCTGTGGCTCTGAATTGATCATGGAATATTTCCTCCTGTCAGTTTTTTGTAACCCAATTAGAAAGCATTTCCTTTTTAAACTGCCACACTCTTTCCACTTCTCTTGCTGAATATATAATGTACCAAAGGGGTTTGCTAATGTGCTTTCGCTTTCAGAGGGCCTGACTCCTTGCCACCATTATTTATGAAATGGAGCCTTCCTAAGCAATGATTTTCATTGAAATCTGTGCATAAAAGAGGCCGAAGACTGATTATTACATGTAATTTCCCTAAAGCTGAAACTAAAAAATAGAAAATGAGCATTAGGGTCAACTTCTTGTCTCAGTCACTATTTGCCATTGATGGCTTTTTCCCCCCAAGAAGGAAAAGACTTGGAGGGAAACAGAATGTGTTTTTTGGTAGACGTATATAAATGTAAAAACAGTGTCCATATTTGTGGGTTTTTTTTTTCTTTTTTTCCTCTTAAAAAAGGGAAAAAGCGTAAAGCTTGTTATATCTGCCTAACTTACTTTAAGAAAAGACTTCTCACACAGGGAATGTGCTTTACTTTGGTGTAAGTAGTGTGGAGGAGGGCTGAGTAAACTTGAAAAAGGCTGCTAAGTGAAAAGTTAGTGCAGTGTACTCTGGAAAATGCTTCTTGTTGATCGGAGTCCCTCTCTTCAACCATTGTTGTGATGGAAAATTGGTGAATGTCACTGATTTGTTTGATTATTAAAATACTTTAGCTCACCTACAATTCTGCTTCATTTTTTTCTCATGGTGGTGGTAATTTAATTCTGTGTAAAGTAATTACAGGCCTAGGGTATAAAATTATTCTTTAAATTTAGCTGCTGCTAATGGTGCTCTGAACAGCTACCTGAGTCCCCAGGCTGATTTCTGCCCTTGGTCCTGTCTCATCCCTCCCTGTTTCTGAAATGTCTACTCTGTGTCAACTCACGAGTGATATCTTTGTCGTAGTGATAGCTGCCCTAATTTGATTATTTCAAATGACAACTGCTAGGATGCAAAATGTAATTATAAGAGCCAGATTCTTATAACACTACACTCCTGAAACAGACCTAACCAAACTAATTGGCCTACTGGATGAGGGGAGAGAGACCCTAGCTCAGTGAGTCGGGGTTGCAGGATAAGACCCAAATAGCTGTGGCATGTGAAATTTAAGGCTAGCAAAACAAACCCGGTTGTTACAAAGCTCAGAGGAGGAGTCACATTGCTGGTGCTGATACAAATTAAAAGGGTTTGTGGGTCCTGTGGGGGTACTGAAATGGTGCTTGCAGGGTAGAATATGTGGGCAAGTGAGGAGCAGCTCTTATTTGAACAGGTTACATTTCTGGATCTTCTTTGCAAAGTGACCTTTATAAAAAAATAAATACAAGAATTGTGGTCTGGGCTCGTGGGTGAGGATGTTGTGCAGCTCATCGCCTTGGCTGGCAAGTGGCGTTTCTATCCTTGCGTACAGTAGAAGGCCTGTGTGACAGCAGGATGGGCCTCAAAGTGTGCATGTGGAGATGGAAAACAGAAGAGGAGATGCTGGGTCTATATTCCCCTTAAGATTTTCATCCTGCATTGCATTTTCAAGGAGTGCTTGTTTCTATGCTTTTTAGACGGGTTGATAACTAATTTTTTCCCCTTTCCACAGCTGAAGCAGTGGTTAGCAGCATGTTGCCTGTGAGGCAGACAGTAGTCTGTATGGGATGTCTGGAAGCACTCTCTTAGCCAGGGCTTAGGAAGCTGAGGTCATTTGGAACAAGCCATTTCCACTTTGTGCCTCAAAGATGCTTGCCAGAGGCATGTCTTTATGGAATAGGGACTTAAGGTACACATCACTCTTTCTGAACACATCCTCAGTCCTCTGATTGAACAGCAACCTTGTACCTAAGACTTGGTCAAACTGCTGCTTTTGCTCCATGAAACTTTGAGGATTTGAGCCAAGTTATAGATACCTACTTCTTGGGGCCAGGGAGCAAAACAAGAGGGTAAGATAGCTGCTGCAGAGCAGTTTCTACTCAGATTCGATTAAAGGAAGTGAATGGCTGTTGACCCCAATCTGAATTGGGAGACAGGGCACTGCTGTGTTTGTTCAGGGTCAGCCTTTGAATGAAAAGGCTTCTCCCTCTCTGCCTTGAAGGCCATTAGCAAGACTGAAACTATTCACACAGAACTATAGATAAAGGAGAAGCCTTTCAGAGGCTCATCTCTTAACAAACACTAGTGGCTGATGCTTAAGCATGATACCTTTTATAGCCATGTACGTGAGCCTCCACTCCAGTGTGGAGCTGAGGAGCCTTAGGCAGGGAGCAGCGAAGGTAGGTCAAAACAGATGTTTGGATTTTTAGTACAGCTGGCTTTAGATGGCAATCTCTTCTTTTGGCATTTACAATGTTGCAAGTAAATATTTGAAGAAATATTAGCTTTGTTAGGTAATGGTGCTTTGATGAGTAATAATTTCTGCCACTTGATAAATTTATTCATATCCCAAAAGTAAATTATGCATTTATTATTATTATTGCATGAAAAATAAATTTTAAATATAACAAGCAGTTATCTTGACTGTGCTCATCTTTACATCTGCACTTTGCAAGTGGCAGAAAAGCACAGGTTTTGGCCTTTCTGTTTTTTCATCTCAAGAAGGTGCTGAAATCCTTGCATTTTTGGTAAAGCATATTGGTGTATTCTGTGTTCAACTCTTGCATACACTATGGGTATCTTTATGCTCTCTTTCTTACCTTGTATCTTTCTTTTTACTGTCTTTCCATATCCTCTGCTTGAAAAAGTCCCAGGAAGCTTTCCTGTGTGCATGATTGCTGTCAGGATTGGGGTTTGCTTTTTAGTCTACCTCTTCTCACACTAGTATGCCCATTTTTCTAACAGCCCATATTCCACCACTTCCGTTTCCTTTCCTTACAGAGATAATACAAATATCCCCAGATTCTTCAGTATCCCTACAAGTACAGGGATGATGGACTGAACATGATGGTGCTATGCTAAAAAATATTGTAGGCTGCCATAAACTTACTCTATATACATTTTTATCCTGTCTTGCTAGCCAAGTTCTCTGCTTCCTTGTTCTACAGTTTAATCAAAATCTTTGCTAGATCTATGTTATTTGTGTCATGGTGGCAGTTTGGTTGATGCTGGACATTATGGTGCTATTTGCCTAATTTGGCTTTAGGTTCTTTCCACCTTTCCCAAATCAGCTCCCTTTGGTTTAAAAAAAAACAAAACAAAACAACAAAAAAGCCAAATGCAAAACAAAACAAGTCAAACCTCACCAATAAACCCCAATCCAACTGCTGGCATCTCAACAAAGTGCTGTGCAAATTATGCTTGTCCCAAGGGAGGCAAGGTAGTATGATGGACACAACTCGCTTGCATCGCTCTCTCCACATCTCTAGGTACAGGAGTGGTTGGGCTGAGAAAAGGGAGAAAGTTAAAAGAAAACAAGTAAAGAACTGTAGTATAACATGGCACTTTGAATGTAATTAGCTGATGTGGATAGTGCCAGAGCAGTGTAAAAGATTGTAAAATAGCTTTAAGAGGGTTTCGTCTGTGAATACAATGCTTTGTTACCCAAGTTTTATAGTTTTATCTTTACTTTGGGAAGATATCCTCTATGAGATTTGACCCTGTTGATGGAATTTAACTGTATTTTATGTAATCTGTACTATTTCCTTCGCATGTGATTTCAAAGCCAATTTTCTACCATTTACTTGCTTACCTACACCATGTTGGCAAACTGCAGGAGAAGCTGGATGCTGGTTCTCTTGGGATTCTCTGTAGGTATATCAGCTGAAGTTTGGAAAAGCTGCTTATCTGGAGAAGAGTGTGTATTCAGTCTTTAGCCAAATGCTAAGAAAAGCCTTCAGGAGTGACCTAATACAGCAAGGACTTTTTTTTTTCCTCCCAAGTTTAAGCTGTTGCTTGTGGTTTTTTGCCTACGCTAAGTACTACTAAGAAAGCTAAGAGGGGCAAGTCTCAACTCTTACAAGTTGCATATTCAAATTAAAAAAAATTTTAGATGGTTGCAGGTTTAATGGTGACACTGAAAGTACATTGCCTTTTTGTCCTCTCATTGTTAAACTATAAGGTTTTCTAGCTGACAAAGATTTCTGCAATTGAGTAAATGCTTATTGTAAGCCTTGGAAATATATTTCTTAGTGTTAAATATTTTGAAAACATTTAGCTGAAAATACTAGTTTCATTTGATATTTCCAGTGTAATGCTACCCTTTTCAAGTATTTCCTTTAACACTATTAGATGGATCTGCTGTTGTTTGTATGTGCGTGAAATTGTGTGAAATTAAAATTCTGCAGGTTTTTATATGGTATTAATTTATCACAATGTAGCCTTAATGCAATTTTAGTAGGTCTTTGTTCAGCCTGAGGGCTTAAGTCTGCCTCAAGTACATTATTCTTCTAATTTATTTTTTCCATCTTTTCTTTGTCTTATTTTTCTATTTTTATCTTCCATTGTTTATTTTAGAATATTCCTTATGTTGCTTTTCTGTTTGGAGAGTCTGTTTCCTCTCACCATAAAGATAGTTGCAGACAATTCTTTGGTATCAAGAATGGCATCAAGGACATGTGCTTATTTGAAGGAAACACTGGCAAGTCAGCTTCTTGGCCTCCCCTTTCACCTCTTAAACTGCCCTAGTCTCACACTGCTCTCTGCGTTGTGATTCCTACGATGCCCATGGTGCTCTTCATTCAGCATGGAGCAGCATTAACCTTGTGTGGAAGGGGTCAGTGAATTGTGCTTGACACGGAGCACTAGGAACCAACTTTCCTCTGCCTTCCCAGGTGCTTCCCAGAGCTGCCTGGTGCTTGTGCTCTCTGCCTCCGAGCAAAGGCTGGGTGGTGCCTGGGAGCAGGTATGCCATCATGCGTGTACTTTGAGATGTGCTGCAAAGAAAGCTTTCCTTGTGCAGTGGCCTCTGTGTTTCGAATCCGCAGCGTGGCTGTTCCTTGTGTAACTTTGTGCAGGGAAGCTGGAAGAGGCTGGACTGTACAGGGGGAGGAGGTGTCTCTGCTTGCACAATTCCTTCTGTAATGCTAGACCTCTCTCTCGCCAAATGCAGGAATCTGCATGGCGCTGCTCAGCTCTGGAACATAATGGGAGGAAGGGATTCACTGGTTTCACTACTTTCAGAGCACTGAAGAATTGAGAATAAGTGAGTCTAACAGAAAGACTACTTGCTCTCACCAGCCTTTTTACCATACAGGTACTATGAGGGGCCAGCCTCAGAAATGTATTCCCATGTCATCTTCACTTGCGCTTTTTTTTTTTTGTGTTATTGATAGTACTTCTGAAAAACCTCAGCTTGTGCAAAAGGGAATATATAGTGTGACAGAAGTACCAAAAAGAAGAGAAATAACTTTCTCCACCTCCCTGTGTCACTGTTTTTGAAGTGATAATAGCAGCTTTTCCTGGAACATAAAGAGGAAGAGCTGGCAGGGACATGAGACTCTGTCAGAAGCCTGGCAGGAATTAATCAAGCTTCCTTAGTTGTTCTTGTATTTTTGTGCTCTCTTAAAGTGTACTTTCCATGGACCCAGCAAAAGTACTGCACCAGTCTCACTGGGCATTAGTTATTGGTAAAGTAATTTGAGAACCTTTGGGAGAAGATGTTATTTTCATATGTTTGTTTATTTACTTATGCCATTGTAGTTACCTTTGAAAGAAAAGTTGTTGTGGTTTCACAACTTTTGAATAGGTTTTATTTTTCTAGGAATACCCTTGTGGGAAATATAGCAAATGGACAGAGGATTGCAGAAGTCTTTTAAAATACATAAGAGATTTGCTACAGTGCAGACATTGCTCCTCTCTCCCCCAAAACTGTTTCAAGCTGTATATTAGCCTTTGGGTTCAGTTCTCTGGCTTAATATCTGATATAATAAAGTAGGCTGAAAAAATCCTTAAACATATAGAGTCCAGATACATTTTTGCAAAGCTGAGTTGTTTGGTACAGTGTGGTTCTTGCCACTTAGTATCTTGAAGAACACTAAGTTGGGTAATTGATTTTACATTCATGGATATTGGATGACCCTCCCTTGGGGAGCAGAGAAGTTTTCGTAATTGACCTTTGGATAATCTCATGGCATTGTCTACGAGAAAAAACAAAAATACATGGTCAGGTGGAATTGGTCTTGCCACATCATTTAAACTTCGGTGGTGGAAATTCACTAAACACCAATCTGTTATATTTTTGGCTTTCTGAATAATCCATCTGTTCACTTATGTTGAACTGCATCTACTTAAGATATGACCAAAATCTGATTTTGGTCTCTTTGCTGTAATCTCTTGTGTAAGAGCACTCTCAGGTGGCTTTTGGACCCCACACACTTGCAAGGTGAAGAGTAGACTGGATTGCCCTGTCCAGTGTTTCTTGCCCAGCCTGAGGATTAATGGATCTGTTGGTGTGTGATGGAGCCAGGCCAGTTGGACAAGGCATCAGGTTAATGCTTGGGGCATTTTGGATGCATTGACATGAGGAAATTTAGTATCTGGGTTACAGTAGCCTCTGGCGGTAATATTTAGCTGATGCTACTGTAAGAAAAATACTCCTTTTCTAATTTTTTTTCTTAATTCCCCTGTAATGGAAAATCTGTCTTGAGCTGGTTTTAGCATTACATGGAGGTACAGATTGATAGCCGTTTGCAGTTATCACTGTGTCACTGAGTGATAAGGTTGCTTTCAAGCATCTGTAATGGAAATATTGATGTTTTTCCATTCCTCTAGGTAGAGTTCATGTGTAAAATGAGTGTTGAGCTTTTATGTGTGCATGGTAACCACCCCTCCCAAGAATGTATACCAATGCCTATAATGTTGCACAAGTTGGTGTGTTAGATTGGTCTGTGATGTAAAGAGCCACTTGCTTATAAATTACCTAATATATCACACATAGATTATATAAATTTCAAAGACTGTAATGTTATATACTTATTTTAAGGTTAGTAGAGTAATTGAAACAAGAGGCAATAAAATCAAACCTTGTGAGCCCAGCATGCTGCCTCTTGCATCAAGATGGTGTTTGGTTGCTAAATGTGTTTTTCCCCAGAGTGCATCTGCAGATTCTGCAAGGCCCATTTGTTTCAGCCTGAGCACAGTCCTCTGTTGACACTTGCTGTGAAATACCATAGCCTGGTTCACCTTCTGTGCTGCTGAGTTCTTGTAGCTTTATCTTCTTCGTTTATTCATTATTAAACGCATGCTTTCTGCTTGACAAGTGCTATAAAATCCCTTTCACTGTGGCTGAACCCAAGAAGCTCTGCTGAGAGTCTAGAAGGGTTATCAGGTTTTTTTTTTTTAATGCAAATATATGCGTTCTTACTTCTTGCTGAAGTGCTCTTCAGACCAGACTCCTTAACAGGCTGGTAGATACGCCCTGTCCTGTTCTTTAAGCCCTGTAGTCATGAAAAGATAAATGCTAGATTTTTCCAGATTCCTACTGGAAACAAATAAGAATATCTTGTGTGCTGGAAAAGTGTTTCTAGAGGTCTGATAGTATATTAGGTCTACATGAAAATTGATGCTCATACTGTGTAGTTATTACATTCTTCTGTATTGATGTAGCTGGTATGCAGCCCCCATTAAGAACATAGAGCATAAAACTGAAAGGTGTGCTTTTCTAACATGTTCTAACATGGGCCACAAGAGTCCTAGATTTCTGAAGTTTTATTTTTAAATTATCTGAGTGTAGATGTGCAGTGTTGAAGTTTTTTGGTTTAAGTTTTATGATTATTTGAGAACAACAGACAAATCAGGGCTTTGGGTTTCCTTCATAAGCAGTATCTTGTGTCAGCACTGTTTTGTCTTTCAATTCTTACTAAGCATGTTCTGTTTTGTTTTTATTACTTTGTATTTTATTTATCTTTTCGTAGATGAGCATTCCAGTATTTGGGAGCTATAGACATACATGATACTAATCCAGGACACCAGGTTTTCCTCCAAAGGGAGAAAAACAGAGTTAACCTCTTGATCTTGGTTTGATAAGAAGGTGTCTTTCCAAATATAGGCGTTTTGGTTCTGATTCCTTTCAGAAAATATAGCCATGGCAGATTTTTAGCTCAGTTTTCACCTGTGTGTGTTTGTTTGCTTTGAAAATAATCAGTTTGGGACTGGAAGTTTCCTTTTGTCTGATTCCTGTCTTGAGTCAAGAGAGGTAGCCTCAGGATTTCTTGTGCAGTTGCATGTAGCACCAGCAGGGACCTGGGATAGCAGTTTTGCCATCCAAGATAACCAGCAGTGGAAGAGCTGACTCTTCCCCTAGAAAAGAGCAAGGGAGCAGATGGGAGACTGAAGAATACTTGAAAGCAAGGCCAGGGAGAGTGAGATCAAGGCCAGAGAAATTACTGAGACTGCTGAGTGAGCCTTCTTTTTGCTCTCTGTACGTGACAGACCACAGCTGTGAACCTTGTCCTCCTCCGTGCAGCAGAAGACCTGTAAGGAAAGGCACAAGTTTTTTTTCTCAGAGCACAGGTCAATGAGTGTTAATCTCATTGGGTGAAGAGAAGCTGAGAAAAAAGTGATGGAGCTCAAGTGGCTTTGGGGAACTCAGTCTACATGCTGAGTGTTTTTTATGACCATTATTAGTAAAGAAGTCCAAGAGAGTGCACCTTCCCGCGCCTCAGACTTGTCGGTTTTAATCTAGTCTCAACTGTGATCATCGTAGCAGTTCCACAGCTTCACTCTTACCTGGCCAAGGGGCAGTTTTATGTTTGCTCCAAGCCCTACAGCTGCTGAAATAGCTGTTGGGTAGCCACGAGCACAGCAGGTGGTGTGCAACGCTCCTCAAATTGCTGGCTACCAGAAACCAGTTCCTCCTGACTCGTAGGCTCTTGGTGTCCCACTCAGTGTTGAAATGGCAGGACAGTTCCTTCTGGGTCATAGCATCTCCTCTGGGGAGAAATGCTGGATTCCAGGATAAGTGTGCTACTGATGGTCCTGGCTCTTGGTAGACCTGGAGTCAGTATTGGTTTGGTTTAGCTCCAGATGTATCACTACCCCTTTCTGCTAAGGAGTGCTGGTTCAGTGCCAAAGGTGTGATTATCAGATGAAAGCTCTTCTGTTCAGTAATACTGGATCTGCTGAAATGCTTGAGTTTCCAAGGCATAGGGTCAAACTTTCCTTTTGTTTTAGAACCACAAAAAGCGTGGAAGTTATGGGAGCACCAACTGGAACCAAGTGTGTCATCTGCAATGAATGAGTAATTGGATAAATTTGTATCCTTACCTCCTACGTCTGGTCATGTGTTTATACAAATGCCACGGTGTTTGTTTTTAGGTGGATTTAACACCATTCCTTGGAAATTGCAGGCAGATGTGCAGAGCGCTTTCAGCACTCGCTGTTCAGAGGCTTGAGCCTTGCTGGGCATTTGTTTGGACGTTTTTTCCACACCCAAACTTGCAGATGCTGGAAACGTTTCTGTTGTGAATATTAATATTTGTTTTCTGTGAGTACTTATAGGGGCAAAGCCCCACTATCACTTCTGTGGGTGTTTTTTCAGTAAACGTTGTTTCTCAAACATTTTTGGAAGGAGTGTGAGCACTTGTGTGAGAACACTAATCTACAGCTGCTGGTGCTTGGTGAGAACAGTGTGTGGTTGTTGGCTTAGCCTCGCCCTCTAAAAACAGTGCTTTACTGAGGTTTCTACTGCTTTTGTTCTTTCTGCCTTTTGTAATTTTTTTTGAGAACGATTGTGAACAAATATAAACTTGAAAATAATCTCCTCCCCCAAGTTTTTTTTTTCTTTTTGGTGCTTCTAGTATCTGACAAGATAATGTTATATCAGAGTACACAAGGATGGCATCACTCTGAATTGCACTGCATTTTGGCTGTTGTGTTTGTTGGTGAAGGGTTAGAAAATTGGGATCTGGCAGCTTCTAGTGACAGAAAGCCAGAAGGAAAATCTCTTACCTCAGGTCATATTGACAGTTGTGTCTGCTATCACGCTCATTTCTTTAGATTTACTGGTAATAAAAATCTGAACAGCAGCTCGAAGCAGTATATTGATAACTGAGTGAATGTTAAGTATGATTATTTAATAGCATTAAATACTGAGGTGCAGATGTATAAAAACCTCTAGGCAGCAGCATCCAATAATCGAGTGGAGCTGTCACCTATTACAGCCATCACATAAATCATCTTACACCCATTCATGCTGAGTGTGTACCTTGGGTCTTCCCCTCACATCCCCAGACCAAGACAAATCAAATCAATGTTGTTTATTTTCCCCCACCAAATTAAAAAGGTGATTATTTGCATGGAGGGAGGGGAATGGTTGAATGACAGGAGTATAAGGTCTTGAATCCTGGACCCATAAATGTCAGCTTTCAGCAGCTGTCTGTTTTCCTAAGAAGGCAAGCCCTTTTGGAAAGGCTCCCCATTGCAGCTGGGAAAACACGCATCATGCAAAAATGCTGTTTGAGTTGGGCTTAACAAACAAATCTTAAAAAAAAAAATTAGTTTTCTTCCAACATCTTCTCTGTCTTTTGATTATCTAAGTTATTGTGGTGTAGTTTTGGTGCTTTCCAGTTTGTGCTTTCCCAGTGAATTCCATGTGACAAGCTCTCCTAGACAAGTGTTTTCTTTGCTGGGCAAGTTAGTGTCCTTGAACACTAATAAGCTCTGGTATTCTGGGAACTTAGGGGCAGACATAGCCACTGACTTAGACAAATAAATAACAATCTGTAGTTAAAAATTTCTCTCTTACACTAATATAGGCTACCCTTCTGCTTTCAAAATGCTTATTTTTTATTATATATATTTTTTTTTTGCTTGCACATTATAGCAAACTAAGTATATTGCAATATATTATCAAAGGGAAAACCTACCAGAAGGGGATTGCCTCAGAGTCTCTGATTCTAAATAATATCGTCTGTAACGGAGATGTAAAGTTCTTCTCTAAAGAAAAACCCTATGCAGGCAGACTTATTGTAAGTAGGGAAAAACATATCATGAGGCAGAACAAGTATTTAACAGATTTAATAAATACACAGTATGCAAGGACATGAGAAAATATTTACAATATTAGAGGTCTGCTAATTTTTCAAATGGCCTTGAAAATACGCAAGTGCAGCTGTTCTTGTTAATGTGAAAGGATGCTGCTTAGGGAAATGTGGGTTTGGTAGGGGCTGGGTCAGATCCTTGCAACTAAAAATCTTGACGGTATTGACTGGTGACATTAGGATCTGGTTTGATGGAGTTGTGTGCATATTTGAGGTAGACCTCAGGAAGGTGTACTAGGATTTGAGGACCATCCCTGAGTATTTATCTAGTTTTGACTGATGAGGCTGACAAATACATATCTTTGCTAAGAAACTAGCTTGAAAACAATGCTGCAGCTTTTAAAGAAGAGCTGTTGCTCTTCAGTAGTTAAATAGTGGATATGAGCTATATAAGTTGCTGGGGAAACTGGAGGCTTTCAAACTTTTTAAGCCCAGTTTGATTTTGGGATTGATTCCTATAACACAAGAGGTCTAGGATGGAGACCTATCTGTGTAGTTCAGTAGAAAGAAAAGACAGTGTTTGCATGGCCAAGATGGCCTTTGCTGTGGAGTGAGAATGTTGAATGACCATGTTGAATGACAACAATGAAAGACCATGCTGAGTGGTCTTCAGGTGACTGATTTCTTTGCACTTCTCAGTTGTCTATGTGTGTACTGAATAAACTGACTGACCTTGATTCTTCTTGATCTTGTAAGAAAAGATTGTCTAGTTAGGACTTGCCAGATGTAAGACAGGATCAAAGTTTGACTCACTCTGGAAACTCTTCCCTTATACAGAGGAATATGTGGTATAATCCTTTCTCTAGAAGTTAACTAGTTTCCATTTAGAAGGTCATTAGTGTTTAAAATGTATTTGAAAAGTTTTCTAATAACTTTGAGAAGTCATACACTGTCAGAATTTTGCTGCTAAGCTAAGTGAGTTAAACCGAATTCTCTGGACTCTGTGATAGTTTTATTTTTTCAGTGAAGGAAATGCTTCACTTGGTTTGTTTTCCTTTGTAGCGATCCACTGATCCCTTGAAAACTTGATACCACAGTTGTTACGTTTCCTTCTCTGAAGAACTATTCCCTTTCTGCTTTTCATTTTCTGACTGCTCTGTCCCTTCAAACAAGGCATTACACTCAGGTTTATGTTCCCTTTGTTGAAGCATCTTTCCTTTGATAAAGCATTCTGTGGGAATGTGGATAGTCGTACAATTGCTAAGGAGCAATCTAATATTTTTGGCATGCTTGGCTTTTGCAGCTTTTCTCTTACCTGTGTTTAAAAAAAATCACCACCACAGCTGATTTCTTTGTAATGCCCCACCCTTAATAGAGAGAGCAGCAACAACCTATGGATGTTTTGAAGGAATAAACCCACAGCAATAACTTTGAACCTTCTCTCTATCGTGGAATTTCCTTTATCATTTATTATACTAGCCCTAGGCGAGACACCTATGGTGGGTTTTCGTGTTTCACTGGGGAAGAGGAGGGGAAAAGGCTTTATGGGTAGAGATCAAATGCCCATTACCGTGGTGTGCTGTGTTTTCCTGAGTGAGCTGCTGTGATGAGTGGAGTGATAGCCAGTGAGTAAGCTGAGCAGACTTGGGCTGCTGCAGGGCAGTTATACCTGTTAGTGCAGACAGAAGCCAGGTATCAAATCAAAGTGTGGTGCAATAGCTTGTGAGCTATAGCTAGCGGGCTTCATGGTGCCGAGAAGGAAAAAGCAGATGGAAACGCTCAAATGCATTTCCTCCCTCCCCTTCCCTGTCTCTTGGATCTTTTATTTCAGTCAGTAATGGAAATCTGTGCTCTGAGGTTTGAATGAAGGGCTTACACTGCACTAGTGTTAAGTACTTAATGAGCCTCATTTCTCAAAGATCTTGCAGTCTGCCTCAGTTAACCCAGCTGCTTTTTTTAGGAGTACTTGTTTTGGCAGAGGCTTTTCTATGTATATGAAGAATGCACAAATAAACCCTTGTGCAATTCGCAATTAAAAATGAGGTTGTAGGGAATGGAAGGTTTTTAAACTAGGAGATCAGAAGATGCAGAGCCAAGAAAAACAACTGCCCAGCGTCACTCTATAGACCTCTGTCTCAACAAGATCTGTGTGTCTGCCTTGCCTGCTGAAGAGAATAGAAGTGTGAGTCCATGCTGGGGAAGTCCTGCTGCGCTTGTGAGGATCAGGCCCCAGCAAAGGGAGAAGTAACCTAAGGGGCCAGGATCTCATTTGGGTTTGTTTTTCTTTTTTTCTTCTCCCTCTCCAGTGAATAATTGCCGTATGGCAAAATTCTGCAGAACCTGTGCAGTGATAGTGGTTGGGATTATTGTAGTTAAAATGGTGACACTAGCAACTTGGGAAGTGTGTATTTTCAGAGTGTTTGAAAGGATACAGACATAAATCTAGAGCTCATCCACAGCTGTGAAGTTGTTTCAATTCATAGACATCAGTGGTTAGCCATAAGAGTAGCTGTGCTGAGCTTTATCTTCATGCTGAACTCAGATATCTTCATTGCTTACGTTAGATTTAAGCAGGAGTAGTTTGGTCTGATGTTAATTTTATTTGGGATGGAAAGAGAAGGAGGGCTGTTGCCTGGATAATTGCATCACATCAGCAGTTTCAGTGACAGCTTGGTATTGACTAAAATTCCAGTTATAAGTGTGGTTTTAAAGTGTTTTTCTTCTTCCTTTTGTATAGGGGTCTTGAACAGCTATCTCCTGGTTGTGATTCTTTAAAACTCCTTTACCTTTCAGAAGTACCTGGTATATCAAAGCAGGCATAGCTAAAGAGGTTAAAAATGTTTGCTGGGGTTACACAAACAGTTGCCTCAATTGCTGGAGTTCAAATATCTGACATACTTGTTACAGCTGGTGTTTGCCTGCGTGCCTGCTCTTAAGCTGTGACGAGTCCTGGGTAACCCTCCTGCTGTTTTGTGATGGTCAGCTTGTCATGTGTGCTGCCAAGCTGCTGAGATGTGATACCAACTGCGGAGCGAGCCCTGGACCCAGGTTCTTCAGATGGTGTTTTAACCTTACATCTCCATCTTAAGTAAGAGACCGCAGCTCAGTTCATCCCTAGTCTCCTGGGCAAGACAGAATCTGCTGCGCTAATTTAGCTGGCTAAAAGCAAAGGGTTTGTTATTTTACCTAGTTAAGTAATTGAAGAACAACTCTGGAACAGGTGGGGTGAGCCCCCCTCTGTGCCTTGAGAACGACCAAAGGGGTCACCTAGGCTTCAGCTTAGGCTAAATGCCTAAGTCTTTTAGAGAGCTCATGTTACACAAAATTATATTGCACCTTGCTTCTTTGCACTTTGTGTTCATGTTTGTGGAATGGAAGAGTGGCTTGGTGCTGCCTCGGGTAATAACCATCCTTTTTCCTGAACGGTGTATCCCGCTGGCATGCAGGGTGTTCTTACTGTGATGGGTTTCCACAAGTGTGTGGTACCTGGTCGTGCTGTTGATCTCTCCATCGGTGCTGCTGTGGCATGCTGTAATTGTAGCTTCTGGTCTTCTGAAGCCTACAGTGGTTTATGGGGTTGCCTGCTGTGGGCTGTGGCAGTGCACTTAGCACATGTTTTGTGGCATCTGCTAGACATCTTTTCTACCTCCTTGTGATCTTTGAAGTGTCTGGTGCTGCTGTTCCTCTCTCAGGAAAAGAAACTGTTGGGAGAAATGTTCAGAGATGTTGTAGAGCAACCCTGAATGACTGTGGATTTGGTCAAGAGCAGGTTACTTAAGTTACAGATCTCTTGAGTTGCAAGGCTCTCCTTGACCATCCTGAGTGGAGACCTTTGATATTGTCCGGCTGCAGTAAATTTGGGAAATGCAATGAATGCTTTAGCAGTCCCCTTCCTGTGGCCAGTGTGGGTGCCTCTTCTGTGGTCCAGGCATGGCTGGAGTCCCACCAAGTGCTGGAGGAAGGAGGTATGCTCTTCCTTTTGAGAGAAATGCCTCTCATCAGCTGTCTCCCACTGCCTTTGCTCTAACCATGATACCAGAAATGTCCCTTTTTTTCTGAGAACAGTTCTTCCAAGGAGCCAAAGATCAGAATTACTTTAAATTAAACCAAGTAATTTAAAAGACCTGAGGCAAATGCTCTTAAATCAAAGATGTACAGAATAAGGTGTTATCTAATCCATCACCAAAACTCAACTGAACTAGATAGCAAGAGGGGAATGTCTCACAGGAGCAGTGAAGACAGTTCAGGACATAACATAAGCTTGTCTTCCTCTCCTCACACAGGAATTTCTTGTTACAGTGCTGGTAACAGGCCTCTCAAAATGCAGCCTCTGAGCTGGTGACTTGCATTGCTCTGATTTAATATTATCTTGGCAGTTTTTGAAAGTCCGGCTGTGAGTCTACTTTATTATATTAACCATGGAATCCTATTTTGTATTCACAGAATGTTTGCTTAAACACAATATCCTGGGAAGGGTAATAATCCATGGTAAATCTGATATAGCCACTGAATGCCTTATTTCATGGAGCTCCTAGTCTTTCTCCCTTCCCCGAAGAACTCTTAATTATTTTTCTAGCCTCTTGATGCAGTTGTTCTCTGTAAACATGAGGATTTATTTCTGTCTTTACTCCCTTCTTTCCTATGGTTGTTTATTGCACTGTGATGTCTGGTCTTAAATGTTGAAAGTTTTTTTGGAGTGGGGCAATGTCTGTATTCAAGCAGGACAGTGGACTCACTTCTAAAATGGTTTGTAGGTGCTGCTTGAGTGGAGATAATAATGAAATGTGGACTGTTTGTGGGGATATGTTTGGCTTGTGATATAAAAAAGAGACAAGTTTAATGACTAGCTATTAAAATGGCCAAAGCTACTCTCAGAAAAACTCAAAATGTCTGGAATCCAAAGCATTTTTTTCTTGTATGAACTTCTCTGGCTGATGTCATCAACACCAAAAAGTGTTCCTTGAGCTTTGCTATTGCCTAAGGTGACTGGTAGGCATGACACTAACAACCACAATGTCACAGTCTTCTGGTGAGCAGGGCAGCTGTGGTTGTTTCAGATGATCAGCGTGTCTGGGTGACTGATTGTCTCCGCTAAGCCAGGTGAGCCAGGCTGGTATGAATGTGCATGTTGGCAAGGATATTTAGGCTGATCAGGGTGATGGGGAAGAAATGGAGAGAGAGCATGTTGGTCCAGAGTTCTGCTTAGAGAGTGCAAGAGGCATCTCAGCAAAGATGCTTCTTCCTGCGGCTGAACGTGATCTACCAGGGTGCTGCATACAGAGGTCATTTATGTAGCTATTGGTTGTCTCTTCAAATAGGTGTCTGTTCCAATGGAAGTACTAATAAGCAGCTTTGCAAAAGTTTTATTGTATATATATCCCAGTCACAGAAAAAAAATTAACACTGTATTAATGGGCTGCTAAGACTTTTCATTTGCTTTTCCTTTACACCCAAGTGGGAAATGTCATCTTCTTTCTCAGCAATTTTATTTATGTCTCAAATATAACATCTCAACAAGTGATATCCCAGTACCTCATCCCACTTTCTAGAGGATTTGGGTTAGAATCACCAGATATTGAGAAACCCCCAAATCCTTCAAAAACCCCTGAGCCCTCTAAACCCTTGCAGAAAAAAGAGCATGCAGCAATTTGCATGCAGGATTTTCGGCTGCTTTTTCGTGGCCTCTGTCATAAGAGGGCTGCAGTCCAATGGAGAAGCTGTTGCTTGTTTGCCTTCCTTGGTTTTGGAGAATGGCTTTCCGAGAGTAGATTTGTAGTGGCCTGTACATTCCTTCTCTTGAAGCCTCCTAGGGTGATTTGATCTTTGGATGACATTTTAACTGTGAGAAAAAAAGCATTTGTTGTCCTTCTCAGTATTTCTTGTCTGTTTTGCATCATTTTGAAGAGGTGCAAGCTGCAGATTGTGCTTGATGCAGTTTAGTAGAAATGGCAGCCAGTTCCAAACTGAAATAATGGCAAACTTTTTTTCATCCTCCAAGTGTAACCATACCATAATTAACTCCATAGGAACGATTCCTGAGGTATATCCCCTCAGTGTAACTACAGGCGTACCTGCCTTTTTGTGGTTATGGCAGGACAAGAGACAGTGGCTTTTATTTTAACCGCTTTGATTCTGTGGATGATGTGGAAGGTAGACATGAAACCAGGGAACTTGCTCCTTCTGTCCTTGACTTCTGCTGCGTGGCTCCTGTCTTCTGCCCCTGCTCTGCAGTGATGCTCTCTGAAGGGACGTGCTGGAGCTGCAGAGCACCAGGATCCTGCTGGCTCCCCGGGGGAAGAGCTGCCAGGTGAGTTGCAGCACAAAAGCAGACCTGCAGGGAGCTAAGCTAAGCCTGCATTGTACTGTCACACACCGGGACTGAAGATTAATGTGGGGGCAAGAGGCCAACCTGGCAGGCATGGGGGAAACAGAAGTGTTGCTCATCACAGCAAACTGGGACAACAACAGGGGGGTTGCTAAAAATTCCACCAGAAACATGGAGTGTCCAGCGGCTCCATTACAGCTAGGCCTAACGTGGTCTGATCAAGTTGGGATTTATTGGCACAGGAGTGGAAATGAGAACAAGGATTGAGGCTGTCACACAATACTAAGCTTGAAAAAACCCCAAACCAACCAAATAAGAGAGCATAATGCAGGGGAGATAGTCCTCATGTCTGTTCCAGTGTCCGGTGCTGTGTAGTTCCACGAACATTACTGGCCACGTCCTGTTTTCTATGATGGAAAATTTCATCTTTTAAGGCTGTATGCAAAAGTGCTGTTTTTAAACCTGAGTTAGCAATGTAGTACATGTGTCCCATTTTGTTTTAGATCTGGAATATCTCAAAGGAGGAAAACTGTCAGGAAGAGAGTACATCTGTGTCCTCAAAACGGTGTATTTAGGAAGGAATGAATGATGGACAAATGGTTTGAAGTCCTATGTTCCATTAATTTATCAATATTCACCCACTAGGAAGACCTTAAAATGTTTTCTTGTTTGTCACTTCACCTTTCTGAATACTGTCTAAGTCCTGCTTTTTCTAATTTATTGACATATTATTTTTGAGAGATAAACACAATAAATTTAATGTGTACCCTACTGGAGCAAATAGAGAGGATCACTTTTTCTGTTAGTGTTTCCTGTAGAAAACAAAGGGCTACTAATTAAGCAGTGATAAGTGTGGCAACATGTGTGGGTAGAACTTTGATAGCAGTTCCACATGTTTCTTGCTGCTTTAATTTTTTTTAATGTAAGGGTAGAATTTTCTGTTAAAGGGCATTCTGCAGCTAACCTGTCTAGACCTTTTGAAAATCCAGCTTGTTTCATGGCTGCATTTATAAGCATACCTTCAAAGAACATCTCTGAAAACCTGCTTACTAATTGGTAACTGCTGGAAAATTAGAGAAGAAATTCCATTAATTCACATTCTTTGTGAGGATCAGCAAAATGAAAGATTCTGCAGGGAAACAGAATTTTCTGAATTATTTTTACTGTGGAGCATTGTATGGAAGTAGCATGAGAGGTTGTTTGTAGGGGTGATTTTGTAGCCAACACAGTGGAATCAAATCTTGCAAACCAACACTTTTTATTGCCAGTTATTTGTTTATTGTTTCTTTGACTTCTGAGATATTTTAGAAAACTTGTCCATATTTCTGAAAATGTTCATACTGACTGGGATAATTAAAAACCAGAGAAAATGAATGTGTTTATAGTAGAAGGCTAGAGCAGGATGGGTAAGTGAAGCCACTCAGTTTTGGTCAGTGAGGCTCCTCCTGTTATCAGTTTATAGATACAAGGCTTTCTCCAGACAGTGATTAAGAGAATCCAGATTAAGCTCTTCCTCTGAATCTCTTTGTGGAGACTGCTGTATCTTTCTGTTGATTGTTATTTAGCTCTGAATTCAAATAATTAGTTACTTGTCTACACCCAAGCAATATGAATATCCTCTGCTGCCATGTTCCTGAGGAACATGATTTGGAAGGGGTGAGGTTGGTTGGGAAGGAATGAAAAAGGGAGTACTACAAAAGTTCAGAATTTCAACATACACTAAGTGAGAAGGAAAAAAAATAACAAGTCTTACAGTGCCAAGTTCAGGGACTTGAAAAGTTTTGCCTTGACAGTTCATTAGTTTTATTGCTCCAGTTTTGGCACGAACCCAGACACGGCAGTATAATGTCTGCATGGAGGACAATGAAGACTCTATTTATAATTGTTAAAATAAAAACCTATCAATGTGATTCAAATTTGCTGTATTGCTAAGTGCAGTTCTCCATCTCCGAAACTGCTCAGTGGATCTGTGTTAACCTGCCCATCAAGTCCTCCTAGAAACTGTCTTTTGCGTATCATTCCATGTTGCTTCCAGAAGGTATCGTTCTAAATTTGTGCTGTAGTATAGGTCCCCTATAGAAAATTTTGTGAGGGGGATATATGTTCTTGATTTTGGCACTGGCTGCACTGTCAGTTGACAATGGTGACTTGTCAGTATATTGCTGGATGACCACATCGGGCAGGAATGCCACCGCAGGGGTGGGGAAAGGATGTTCCCTAACCAGCAGTTGCAGAAGTGTGGGGATTTCACACTTCTGTGGACTAGGCCAATGTCCCCTTTTCCTGTATCAAGAATTGAAGTAGTAGCTTCCAAATATTGTAGAGCATATGACATTTTTTCCAGTATAATAAATACTGTTCCCCCCCCTCCTTTTTTCTTGTTTTTTTTTTTTTTTTTAATTTTTTGGTGATAAAAAAATGTAAATTGCATTGACTGGCTCAGTGGATATATAATGAAAAAAAATTAATAGCTAGATAGGTCCTTGTTTAGTATTCATAGTATGGTGTTTTCTAGGAAATAAGGTGAAGCTGTTGAAGCATCCAAAGAGGCACTTTTTTTTTTCCTTGGAACTCGTGATTACATTTAATTATGTATTTTTATCCTTACAGCTAAGCATGTCATGCATCTTCAGCCTCAAACTGTATCACATGAAAGATTAGTTATTATTTCATGGCTGATGAAATCAGCAGAAGCAGATTCTCTTTGGCTGTAGAAAACTGATGATGCTCCCTGCTTTGTGTAGGCAAGAAAGCTGACTTAATGATGACCCATCAAGCAGTATCGTGATAAGGTGGTGTGTATCCAAAATCTGAAGTTTGCAGCTGGACTGTGTGACTCATGGAATGTGCTGCAGGCTTCCTCTCCTTTCCCAGCCTTTGCCCAGGAAAGCATCATACTGAGTTGCTGCAGTGGACATGGAGGGGAAACATGCAGCTGAAGTGTTTGTTTTTCTTTAGGTGTGGTAGCTGTTGTTTACATCTGATAAAGGCTCTCTGGAACTGAAGGGTTTGCAACTTGTTGAAGCATGATGTTTCTAGGTATTTTTCCACATTCAGCTATCTGTAGGTCTTGAAACAGTGCATGCTTTTAGAGTAGAAAACTTAATAAAGATGGGGAAAACATAATAAAAGGGAACAAAACCAAAATGCTTTTAGAAGATGGAGGAGGTTCTTTGGGAAATCTGGAAGATAGCAGTGGGTTATTTTCTTTTAGGGATGGTTGAAAATAGGAAGGATGATTGCAGTGACCCAAAAGGTTTGTGTGTTGACAGATACTCGGAAATCCTCTCATTGGGTTCCAGAGAGGGACAGGAGGGTACTAGGAAGACAACCAGGTGTGCCATGTATAGGAACAGGCAAAACAAAGTTTTCTAGGAGAACACATTGTGTGGTCTATGCCCACACCTGTTTTATCTACAAGGGAGAAGCAGCACAGTGCCTGTTTAAATACTTTTTTTACCGTTGAAATGTGCATTTATCTGACCTGGATAAAGGTTGGATGATGCTCTCTGAAAGGAATATGATACAGTTGCAACTGCTTCCTAAGGCTTTGCCTTTTCTAATTCCTATGAATATCTGTTTAACTAGCCACCTTCCTGGTGGACATTGAGTTCTGTATCTCTTGCTTTTAATAGCATTTTTCTCAGTTTGCTGCAGTGAAGTAATAAAGATTTTAAGGCCTTGTTTACCAAGGTTTGCAGAAAAATTGGCATTGTCCAAAAGCAATTTTGTATCCTCATGATCATAAGGCCAAGCTATATTACTGAGGAATTGTATGGGTTTTCACTGGATTTGAAGGCCAACGCTGATGCTGGATACCGGAGGCTTGCACATGACAGCCATCCCACGAAATGGGAGTGTTTCATGTGACATTTCTCTTATAAGATTGCATTTTGTAGAGTTACTGCCTTATGTTTATGGTGTGTGAGTGTGTGGTGGTTTTGCACTACATTGATTTGATTGGATGAAGATGTTTGTTCAAAAGTCAGTGTGGGCTGTGTTAATACTGTAAGTCTGGGTCATGGTTACATGTAAGAGTAGGATGTAATAATCCCCCAAATCCTATCTGCTATTCGTTTGCCCCACCTCTCCTGGCAGCAGGGTGCAGAAACAGTGCCCACGTTGCGGCAGCGGGTGGATGACAAGGAAGTGACGTGTGCCGGTCATTAACACCAGGCAGCAAGAACAGGACGTTCAGATCACTAAGGAACATGAACTTTCCTACTTGTTTTTTT
>VYXC01007872.1:264428-298491 GCA_013397175.1 Platysteira castanea
AGGTAACGGAGCTGAAAGCAAGTCTCTGTTTATGCTTTGTTTTCATATTGCTGGCTTGGCTCGTGATTTTCTACCTTTCACTTGCTAGCATGTTAAGCCAAGTGAATATACTGTTTGTTTGGCAGTGAACTCCCTCTTTTCCATCATTTTGGAACATGGATGTTGGTAGTGCTCTTAGAAAAAGCCTATTTCGAGGAAGGATTTCTCCATTCTTAATTAGCTTTGTAGTGAAAATCACTACTTATTTATTTGCAGTTCCTGTTCATCAGTAGATACTGGGAGTTTTTTAAGGAAAAAAAATGTGTATTTATACAGCTTTTCACTTTGTATTTTTGCAGATGCCTTACTGTTAAATGTTTCTGTTGGAATGCATGTAAAACTCAGCAAATGAAAATAAACTTGTATTTGCTTTATAATGATTTCTGGCTGCACATTTAAAATGTGGCTCACACTGAGCTGTTCATTTGTACTACATTTTGTCAGTAATAGGACAATTTTTATATAACATTAAAACAGCAGGACTGAAAGTGATAGCATTGCTCTAGTTCCGAGATGCTTCAGTCATTGGACAATAAATTTGTGAAGTGAAAGTAATGTCTTTATGAATTTTGTAGTTTCACCTCTAAGTTGTGATAAAATGGCATTATCCAAAGTAGTGTGACCTACCTTTTTTTACCTTTGCTTGATAGGTGATTTCCTTGCCCCATTTTGCAGAGGAATCCCACCCACACAGTGAGTGATATGGTTGCTGCTGCTTCCTTATCAAATCAGTCAGTGCAGTGTATTGTTGGGAGGTAAACAAAGACAGAAAGGTTGAATGACTTGGTCAGGAATGTGCTGGCAGGGGAGAATCAGGCATCAGGGTCTGGCTGACAGTAGAGGATGGGACTGGAAAACATAAATTGTGCCTTGGGACTGCATAAACCACTGTGAGATGAGGAAATGTGAGTGTCTGTGTCAGAGGTGAGACTTGTGGCACAGACATAAGGAACTTGTGTGCGGTTACAAAGGAGGATGTCTGAGGCAGTTCCATATTTTGAACTGATGTCATCATTCCTGGTATCTGGAGCTCCTTATCTGGGTCCATAAAATAGTCAGGTTTTTACCTAAATTTTTCTTCTTTGTAAGATATCTTCCCTCTGTTTTCAGCTGTCAGGATACTATTTATTGGCAATTATTGCAGGCACAGAAACCAGTACAGTAACTGTTTCATAGTGCTGGCTGTTGCTGCAGGAAGAGAGGAGTCCTGTTAGTTACTGGAGGAAGGAAAGTGTGTGTAGTAGCAGCCGGGATCTGAGATGGGCTGACTGAGGACTCTCCTGTTTCCATGGATCTGATGAGTGGCAAGCCTCTCTCTAAGGTGTGAGCAGCCAGCGTTTCCTCTGGGAGCTCTACTAGCTGCCTGTTAATGAGGAGGTGTCCATACTCAGAAGGTGGCTCAGTCTGTCTCTGCTGCCAGGGTTTGGGTTGCTGCTCCTCGACTGCTCCAAGTGCCTGGGCTGGGCTACAGCCACCTTCCTGCAGGTCCCCTGGCTTCTCCTAGCCATGTGCTCTCCAGCACTCCAGGCTCAGCCAAAACTCACCTTTAACCTTGCATGAACTCTTTAGGGAAAGGCTTCGCAAGGAGGACAGCACTTTCTCATTATTAACATAATCAACTCGTATTTATTCAGCTGAGAGGCTGGATTGTAGTAACTACTTAGAATACTTTAGTAGAAATGCTGTGGACTCCAAAGCAATAGGAAGAGCTGATTGCTTATGGGCAATAACTATCTATGGCATAAATTATTTACAGGAGGCTTTAATTGTCAGAGCTCTTGAAAGAATGGGAGGTTAGTTGTGTTCTAAGGCAGGGCTGGCTTGTTCAGCCCTGCAGGGAGAGAGGTAAAGATGAATGCAGAAAACATGACTAGTTTGAACAAAGTGAGGGTGGGTGCCCACTCCTAACACAAGGGGTGTCTGCTCTCCCTCTGGGGCGGGCTGTTCATGGCCATCCAGACTTCACAGGCTGGTTGGTAGTTTTTGCTGGAGCAGCAGTGCTCACTTCCCATCCTTGGCTCTGGTGATGAGCTGCTGTGAAAAGTGCTGTGTTTCCAGAGATGACTGCGTTTCCATGCAAAAGCACACTCTTTCATATTTGGGTCCCAAATGTGTGCACACGTGACAGAGTAGACTAATAATACATTGAGCTCGGAATTGTGTGTATGTGTTTGTGTGTGTGTGCTATATGTAAAATAAGGCCTGCAATTCGATGTCTTCTAGGATTTGGTCCATAAGTAGTTAATCAGTTTGTAAAGCACTCGGTAAAGGTATAAAGCATTGTGGTTTTGCAGAACACAAAGTCAAGGTGCTTAGCATCCTGTCCATGTGTTATGTGACTGATTGCAGTGGAGAGCTTAGAAAATTGGTCACAGGTTTGTGAGATGGTTTGAAAAGCTACAGCACTGGAGGATTTTAAATCTGCACGGAAGAGGAATGACTCTTTATAAACTTGCTTTAAATGGTTCCAAGATAGTTGGGGAAAACACAGTGATTTTTTTTCACCCACCTCCTCCCCTCCTCCATTCAACAAGTGGTAGGTATGGAGTAATGTTGTAGACTGATGTTGTTTCAAGTTGTTTTTAGATGCCAGTATACTATACTTCAGTGTCTGGAAAGCATAACTAAACAGTTACATCATATTTTCTGACATGACTGGTACTGTACTTGTAACCACAACATCCCATTAACTGTTTATCTAACCTAGAGTTATTTCCTCCAGAGGAAAGCATTACATGCATAAATACTTTCCTTAAGACACAGAGGCATTTATAAAAAAAAAATGCCATGAATGCATAGCCAAAAGTTGAAAGTGTATGCAAGTTACTTCAAGGTTAAGGCAGCCAAGTCCTCTCCAGGAATAGGGCTTATGTGAGAATTCTACAAAGCACCTCCTGCTCAAAGTGCTTCGGCTCTGAGGGTGCTGCTGCTTCCCTCTGGAGGGTCTAGAATTCTGTTACCTCTTCCCTCCTTTTTGAGAACATAACATCTTGTGGATTAAGGCAAGCACACTTTTTGGATGCCTGTTCAGTAAAGAGTTTGAAGGTTTGATCCAGAGCACAGAAGGCTCAGTTATGGAGCAGGAGCCAGCAGCAAGGGATCCGGGGCTTTGTAGGATTATGTGACTGGTAGTATTGCTCACCAAAACTTTAATCTCCTGTTTTGAAACTGGAATAAAGCAGCGGAACAAAAAGCTTACACTAATGACATAGTTATAATTTTTTTGGTTTTGCTTTGTTTTGTTTTTTTTGCATTGACAGGGTGCAAAATTATATGCAGCACTGTAGTTAGGGTGTTTTTGAGCAAAAGGAAACATACACCAAGGTTAAACAAAGCTTGCTATTGAAATGAGGCAGTAGTAATATTACAACTTTACAGAAGAATTTGTTCCGTGATGAGTTACAACATAAATGTTTTTTACTCCTTAGGGTAATCTTTAACTTGTATGACAAAACACAAAATTCTTCTTAGAATAATGAAGCTGCTTCTGCAGCAGTAATGCCTCAGTCAAGGCAGAAGGAAGTGAAGTATTGCTACAGAAGACAAGGATGTGAGAGTGAGCAATCCAAAACCCAGGAAGAGTAGTTATGGGACATAAAAGCTGCACATACTGAACACAAGCTAAAACATAGGTTGGGGAAGTCCTCCCAGTTCCATTCATACACTAGCAGGCCTGATGCTTCAATCTTGCTTCCTCTTTATTCGCTGAGAGTCTAAAGATTGGCTGGAAGAAATGAGCACAGCCTAGGAATCCAGCTCCAGGAGCCTAGGCTAAGAAGGACGAAAGGGAGAAAAACTGAGGCCCGTGCTTCAGCTGACATGGAGAAATTGGCTCAGGAGTTTCTACCAAGTTTACTGCTTGAGCTCCAGTCTTGTGTGTATGGTGACACGGGTTCAGCAGGCTCGGGTGCCTGCCTGTGCCAGCCCCTCAGCCGCAGAAGTGTGCCGGGACTGACCGAGGAGCAGGGGCAGGCAGTGGCTCTGCTGCTCCTCTGGATCAGAGGAGACTGGGCAGCGAGGACTGTGCCTTGCAGGCAGCCCGTGCAGGCCTGCCGGACTCGCTGCTGCTTTGTCCTTTGCCCCTTCCCTGCTGCCTGGGAGTTGGAGAGTTCCTTTGAGGTGGTCTTAATGCATTCCCTGTTCTGTTTAGCTGAGCTCTCGTGTCTCATCCCAACAAACACCCTTACTCAGTTTAGTGGGGGAAGCCTGGCCTCTGAGGTGCCCATCAGGCATTTTACTGGCTTCAGCAAAGTCTTTGAATACCTCTCTGAACAAACCCCAGATAAGCATTCCATAATGAGCTGAAATTCACTTAAGTATCTCCTCCACTCGTGTTTTCTGAAAGTGTAAAATAAACCTTGTAAAGATGCGCAGTGTAATAAACCCCAAACCCATATTGCTCTTAATCTCTCCAGCAAATTCTTTGGTGCCTCTAATATTTGCTGGTACAAGCTGAAGGCTGTGAATAGCAGAGAAATGAGCTTTTGGGGGGTTTGCTGTGAATGTTCCTCATCACGAGGTTTACTAAGTATACTGCCGTTCATCATCTACTTTTTCTTGTCTTTAACAGTTCATTCACAAATCTGACATCAAGTTGTTAATTTTGAGAACCAGTCTCCCCTAGTTTATGCATAATAAATCCCATGACACTCAGCATTCCTTAAAAAGCCAAACTTAAATTCAGTAAAGTATTTCTGAGCTATATGAGAAAGACATCTATGTAACTCATAATTTAAAGAATATGTTGTCTCGTGCTTTGAGTGATGTGCTCTACTGTCTTTTTCATAGTTATTGCTGCATTATTAACCATTACTGTAAGTCTTTTAAATATCACATGAAATTTTTTTTGAGAATAGAAACCTTTTCTCAAAGTTTCAATAAATTTATGCCATACAGAAGACACAATAAGATTAGTGACTTCAAGTGTTAGTGTAGCATAAAAATTTAATGTTTTATTAGAGTAAAGAGTTTCTATAAACCACAATTAAAGAATTTCTTAGAATTCAAATTAGGATTCACATTAATTTGCCAAAATTCAAATAGGCAGTCATCAATAAAAAATAGGAGACAAGAATGTGATCAAATGATTTGTAATATAAAAAGAGAAGATACTGTGTGGAAAAATTCACAGCTTCAGAGGTTTACGCCCAGAAAGGAGACAGAGTCCAGTAACTTTGTTTGAATAAAGGCAGAGGGCGTGGGGCATTCCCCTAAGATCTCTCGAATTATTGGGGGATGCAGCCCCCTTTTTATCTTAAGTTCCCAGCTGCATCACCCTCTTCCTTTCCCAATGGCTGAGGTACTTGGAAGATACAGACTTCCCGAATCACCTACTCTATGTTCCCCTCTAATATGCACCCCCTTTTTGTTAGATGAAAGAAAGAATAAAACCTATTCATAATTCTGTTAAGTCTTTGTTCTTTTTCACTAAGTTCAGGAATTTAACACAGCCTTGGCTGAGCAGCAGTCCGTGTCAATTAGTAACATTTTCTAGAACTGATAGTTTCCTCAGTTACTTCCCTATCTAGAAGTTCCTGGCCTTATCTACAAGCAGATTTTCATGGTCTGTTTGTAAGGACACATTCATCTTATTCCTTTCAATATTATTCCAAGTTTCATCAACTAATAATTGATTTTAAAAATTGTTCTATAAATATGGTATATTAGGGGGTCAACAAGTAATGCTGTATTAAATACTGGTGGCTTTTTTGGTTCAAGATTTGTGGTTGGGGAGGTGTTTGGTTTAGGTTTTTTGGGGGTTTTTTGTTCCTTCTGATAATATGTGCCATTTGCTGAGACAATAAAGTGATTTTGTTCCTTAAGTTTCCAGAGCCTATCCAAGTCTTTTCTTGACAGACAAGTTTTCCTGGAAGTGTCAGGCTTGTGCAGTGGTTGACGTCCATCTGTGTTAGATAATTCCTATTCCTTGGCTCTGAAATAGCATTCATTCCAAATTGGTGGTTACCCTGGAATACTTTTTAACTTTTGTAATTAACTATTAACACTATGGTGTTTTTTCTCCTGTCCTTTGGGATAAAGATATAAAACTTTGTATTAATTTCTATTCCATTTATGAAGGAAGTTCCTCGTAAAAATTATTGGATCATTTTGACTTCACTGTGAGGAAAGGATATTTTGTAAATGGACAAGTCACTTTTCTTGTACATCAAAGAACAAGGCTCCTCTTAAACCCAGTGAGTTGGTTACGGTACCATCCAGCCTTCCTTGCCAAACAGTCTCTATCATGATTAGAAGGACTGGGGCAGTGATCATCCCACTGCTTGGCACTGGTGAGGCCACACCAGGAATGCTGTGGTGAGGGGCCCAAAACTGAACACAAGAAGGACATTGAGGTGCTGGAGCATGTCCAGAGAAGGGCAGTGGAGCTGGGGAAGGAGCACAAGTCTGATGAGGAGCAGCTGGTGTAGCTGGGGGTGTTTATCCTGGAGAAGACAAGGCTTAGCAAGGACCTCATCACTCTCTAGAACTGCCTGAAAGGAGGTTGTGGCAAGATGGGAGTTTCTTCTCCCAAGTAATAAGTGATAGGACAAGTGAAAATGACCTCAAGATGCATCAGGGGAGCTTTGAATTGAATATTGGGAAAATTTTTTCACTGAAAAAATGGTCAGGTATTACAACAGGCTGCCCAGGGAAGTGGCAGTCACCATCTCTGGAGCTATTTAACAGAGGTGTGGATATGGCACTTGGGGACATGGTTTAATGGTGGATTGGGCAGTGCTAGGTTAACAGTTGGACTGGATGATCTTAAAGGTTTTTTCCAATGTAAATGATTCTGTGATTATAATGCTTAGTAATTAAACGGTATTAATTTAAAATTAATTACCATCCGTAATTAAAAATAAAAACCAGAAAGAATCCACAACAGTTGCAGATGTTTCCCCTTATTCTTTCTTCTTTTAAGGTGTAGTCTTTATAATGTAGCTACCCTAAATACTTTTAATCTGCAATAAAGGTTTCTATCCAAAGTTCTTAGAGCCACACAGCTTATAGGTGTCAATCTGCAGCAGATCCCAGGCTTGTGCTTCCCTCCCAGCAGCTTCACCTTCCACCTAAAGCCGATGTGTCAGCAGGGAAATACCTTATTTTTGAATTAATTAGATGTTCTGCTACTGTGCTCATGGACTTAGTTGAATTCATGAATTAATAGTTTCGTGGTTTCTGTGGAGGAAGAAGGTCATATGTTGGCTGTACAAGAAATGAAATTTTTTAATTTCTTGTAAGCTTAGGTTACTGAATGTGTGGCAATAAAAGCACTGTTACTGGTAAGTATTGTATAATTATGATTATTTTCTGAATTAATTTGTTCCTTACAGCACTTTTCCCTTTTTATAACAGTATTTATTTTAGAGAGAAATTTTTGGTGGCTGTTTTAGTGAAGATCTGATTTACATTCAGTTCAAAAAACTGAATTCAGTTCAAAAAACTTGAATCTCGAGAAAAAGTTGGGGTTTTTTTCTATTCTGCTTCCTGTTACTGGTTTTTTTCATACTCTTTACAGTAGCACCCAGTGTCTGCTATTTGAAAGCTGCAAGAACAAAGTGAAACAAGTAGGGCTGAGGACATTTTCAGCCTGGCAGACTTGGGGATGTCAGGGAGAGCGGAAGGTGTGGCAGGGGAAGGATCGGCTGTTGGGACAGCAGGCTTCTCCTCGCTGTGTCTCCTGGGCATTGCACTGGGGAAGCTGGACATGGGCAGTCCTCTACTCTGGACCCCTGTTTTCATGTTGTTTTGAAGGCAGAAACGGGTGCAGATGTAGGATAACAAATACCAAAATCCTACTGCACATGCCTCTACAGAATACATAGTACAAAGCTAAGTGAAGTGGGGAGCTGCTGTGAAGAGCTCCGATGTACAACTGTTACAGTTTATTTTGGAAAGTGTATGTTTCTCACGTGTTCCTGTATAGCCATTCTAGACTCTTCAAATAAGTTTTTCTTATACGTGCCGTATTGTTTAAATCTTTAATTTGCACAATCAAGTAGCCGGAGTGCTAAAAGAAGCACACCAAGTAGAGGTTCAGTCAAGTTGATTTTATTATAAATGACTCCCATGCTTCTAGTTCCTAGCAAATTGCCCACTGTAGTAATAAGAACAAACGACTTGCATTTGAATCCCTCAGAGTAAAATCAGCCCTTTTAAGTACATCTAAATGACAGCTGCATTTGCTGAGGATGGTTGTACCTCCAAAAAGGCTTCATGTTGAATCCCAGAGAAGAAAGGATGATTGACCTTTATTTGTTCAAGTTTGGATAGTGTATCTTCTTTCCTGCCACTCATCTGACCTGGGGTGAACTCCCTAACTTCATGTGGACGTATTTTGTGGAGAGGCCATAGTATTCTGGATTAGACCTTTGTTGGAGAGGTCTCACAGGGAGGAGTTAAACCAGGAGGAAGCCCTTGGGAATGCAGTGAAAAAGAGGATAATTAAGAGGGATACTTCTTTTTAAAGCAGGCAGTGAGTAACAAGAACTACATAATCTCCCTGGTTGTAAAGGACTGGGTGGAAATCACCTTGCTTGCCTACCCATATTACAGTTTTGTACATGCAGTGGCAAGCTGTTAAAACTCATGAAGTAACCGTGCTGGTAGGTTAAAAATATTTAGGAAATATGCTACTAAGTACATTGGGAGTTTATTGAAATAGTAGTTTATTTAAATAGAAATTATTCATTAAATCAGTAATTCTTAAACTTGCTTTTCTGCTCTTTAAGTGCCTTTTTGAGGCAAGATTCCTGCTTTTTCAGGCTCAGCATTCAAAGCGTAAGTCTAACATTGCATTTCTGCCAAGTGTTGCTGGCTTTTCTTGGGAATGGTGGCATTGGATCAAGGTGTGTTTTCACTGACTGATGGTACACTTTCCCTTACGGCCTAGGTTAACTTTTAATTCCTGGGGTTTTTTAAGCAAGTGGTAGTGCTGAGAAATGATTTATGGGAGCTTGAAAACCAGGTGAACTGGCTGAATAGAAAATTGGACAGGACTTTTAAGACATTTCTTTGGCTTTCAGGCCTGCTGCCTGCTATTGCTGCCAGTGGTTAAAATGGCCTTTAGTTGACCTCTTCCATTTCTTTGAAGGTTGTTTTTTACTGTTTTCTATACTGATATAAGAGGAAGTTCCTGAACAAGTTTACATTGTGCTACATGTCCCTCCTTGTTTCTTTTCCTTAAATCTCTGACTAAAAGTATGTGACCACATGGTACAAATAACTTGCAGACTTTGTAAATCAATGGCAAGTTCAGTGTATCCTAATGTTTCTTAAACAGATATAAGTATCTCTTTCAGGTCTAAACATAGCCTGGCTGTCTAGTGAAGTACATAACTTTTATGTTAGTTGTTTATGTAATGCAGTATAAAATTTTTGTAAGTTATCTGGGCACTGTTTCAGCAAAGTAGGTTAGCACATGCTGAAATCCAGCTGCTCATGCAGGATCTATACTTCAGTGTAGGGTTATGTGTCCAAGAGGCTTCTCAGGCAAGAGTTAAAGAATTTACAGGGTTTCCTCCTTGATTTTTTTTTTTTAAATTGAAAAAAATCTCTATTGCTAGAGACTTAGTTGTGCCATATGAATTGTTTCAGGTTTATTCTTGATGTCTTTGCCAGTAATATTTGCTTGGGGTAATTTTTTTCTTCCTATGCAGTTACTATCTGAACATTATCAGTCTTAAGTCTTAGTTAATAATTGATAGTCTGTCATTGAGCAAACTTTTTCCAGGGCAAGGAAGAAGGTTGGAAAGAAATCATTTGTTCTCTAAAGTGATAGAAACGTTTGAACTTGCCTGTTTGGTTACTTTTGCATGGACAATAAAGGTGTGTCAGGTAGGGGCAGTGGAGTCCCTCCATGGATTGCCTGATGCTAGGAAGCATCAAACGTTGCCTAAATTTTCCTCTATTCTGGGCTATTGATGGTGATAAAAAACAGTATATAATGAAGGGTTTTCTTTCTGATTGTTTCAGAGGATTTTGGTGGTTTTCAGGGCTGTAAATTTGCACAAAACTGCTTTGTCTCAGCAAAACTGTTTCTGATGCAAAACATAAACCCAGAAAAAAGTAGGTATCCCAGGGTTTCACCAGGTGACTTCTAAAGAGACAAACTCGAGAGGACTTTGCCTGTTAGTTTTACACTCTGGCAGGGGACAGACAGCTCAAGGTGCCTTTTGACAAGCCTGGAAAAGAAACTCTTAGGAAACAGAGAACTGTCCCAGCCTGGGGTATACTGATGGATATTTTCTGGTTTCTTTTGAACATTTTTGTCTGGATTAGTTTCCCAGGGCCACTGAACCTACTGACAAACTTGGAGCATCTGTGATGTCTGTCCCTATCCTGTTTGCTGGATGTCTGAGCAATAGGTCTGATGGAGCTGTGTTGCACTCTAAATGGCTGTGTGTCACAAAGCTGCTTCACTTAGCAGCTGCACTAGTTTTTGTTTGCTGCATGTGTGTAGCCATTGGCTTTGCACTGTTTTTTCCTGACATGTTAGTATCTCATTGTGTAAACAAGCTGTACGATGAAGGGAAGTTGTCAGAAACCTCGGTGAGAGCTACTGTCTTAAGGAGGTGTGTGCAGCAGGAATAACAGCCTGACAGGGAAGTGCTGCAGGGTGGGAGAGGTAACCGTGGCTCCTGATGGCTTTATCCTGACCATGACACCGGTGATGAGGCATTGGATCTTTCATCCTTCAGTAAAGCAACTGTTGATGATGTACACACCTGTGTTCACCCATTTCTTAGCTGGCCAAGGATGAAGACTGTTAAGCACTGTTTTATTGCCCTCTTCACTTTCAAAACCAGTTGCCTTTGCTCTCAGTGAGTTGGTTAGGATCTCTTGCACAGATATACCTCCTGCATATGATGTCTTTTTTGGTGGCCAAGCCTTTAGAAGTGCTACATGAATCCTAACAAGAAGAGCTGCAGGCCTGTCTGTTGGCAAATACGCAAGGTATTCCAGTTTCTTAGCCTGGGAATTCTTTGCTGTACTTCTTGCTTTTTGGGGAAATGGAAGACCTCCAGGATTTATTAAACAATTCTTAATAATTATTGTATGGAATTGTATTTTGAGTATTTCAGTTTGACTTACCATCTCTGTATGTGAAAGTACTCTTTCAACACAGTAAGAGAGAATCTGGTCTTACGAACTACTTCTTTGCAATTTCTCATTGAAACATTGTAATAAAATATGAAGTAAATGACTTCTAGAGGAAGAATACAAAACAGCATCTGAAGGAAGATCTGTATCAAGAACTTCTTCAGAATAAAATTTTGGCTGTGGGAGGAGTTTCTTTTAAAGACCTTAGGAAAATTCCCCCTTTTTAAAAAGAAATTTAAATGGTGAATGTTTCGAGGAAGCCACATTGTCACACCCTAAACATATCTCAAAACGATCTAATAACAGGTGAAGAGCTTTTTTTTCTATCTTTGTCTTGCCAATGCTGAACTTTATAGGAGTATGGAAAAAAGTCATCAGGGGATAAAATGACTAATACCTATCATGGGTAATAATGAGTTATCATTTTCATTTTGCTTCATCAAACAAGGCACTAATTACATTCTAAAAATGTTATGATTCTCTTAGTCTCATGATAGGTTTTTGTTTCTTGTTACCACTTATGTACTTGAGTTGATTACAGTAGAGCAAGAACAACTACTGTAATTCCAATCATATCTTATTACTTTTAAACCTGGTACTACTCATGCAACAGAACCCCTGCATTTTTTCAGGCTGCTTAGTGAAGACTTAATTCACAAAGCAATTTGAACTGTTTACCCAGTGAAGTATGACAGTGTGAAATACACAGTTCCAAAACAAAATTATATCCCCTAATCTCTCCTAGTTCTTCTTTGCCTTTTGCTGATTCACTATTACAGAATTCAATAGGAAATAAATTATTTCAAGCAGCTATCTTGCAAAATCTCAGTGAATGGAGAAGTGGGCTCACTATAGGTTATGTAAAATAAATGACATCTGTGGGTTTAAAAAGATGTAGGTTCAAGACATTGTGATAATGTGAAATGGAAGAACATAATGTACAAAAACAAAAAGTGAAAAAGGAATTTTATTTGTATTAAAAAACATCACTAGAGAATACTCTTAGCTTTACTTCTAGTTCCCACTGCAGGAAAACTTGGCTGACATGTCCACAGAAAGTTAGTGACTGCCTTGTCCCAAACAGAACAAATTTTTGTCTACTCTTTTGTCTTTGCAGTAAGTAAGCAATATTCTTTGGGTAAAAGGAAAACCTTAAGAGAGACATACAGTTTGAAAATACAATCAAAAATGGAAATTTTGAAAAATGTGGGTTGACAGTTTTGAACTTTATTGAATCCTTTGGTTGGGAGTTACTTCAATGTTTGAAGTGAGCCATAGTGTCTCCAGGATGAGTAGGCTGATTTTAAAGGGATTATTTTATGTGACAAATACCAATATTGAAGATTGATTCTATGCTGGATTTATACATTTGTTGACCTACTAATTCTAAGAACTCTTGAAACAAACACTAAGGAATTAATGGGGTTTTCATTTAAACTCACAAAGACTTTGTGAAATGGCTTTCTCAGTGAGTAGCTACACAATATGTGTTTAAAGAAGACTAACACTGACAGTGGGCTAAGGAATAAGATACTTATAATGCCAGCAAGAGAATCAAGTGTTAAAAAACCCAAACCCAAACTGCACAGCACTATTAAATTGTTCAAATGTAGGTCTGGCCACCCACAGCCAAGTTTTAAATTCCTCAACTTAAAAAATTATTTATGATGAGTATGTTAATGTACAACAAACTCAACAGCCCTTCTCTAGTGAGTGATAAATGGTAAATGCTGTAGGCTTTTCTTCGAGAAGGAGCTGAATTAGCAAAAAAACCCCACTTCCTCCCTCTTCTTCAAGATAGGACTGCACAGATCCTGCCCTCTTAGTTTTTCAAACTGGGCAGTTTTAATTTCAGCATTCATGCTGATATTCAGCTGGTTACAAGTGTCTAATTATTGTGATTATATGCATGCAGACTTCATCACTTTTTTTTTTCCCCAAATAGAGCTGGCAGTGCAAGATGAGCTTGGCATTTTATCTACTGTATAATTTGCTTGTTTTTATGCTTAGTGTGACAGCTTGCTGAATGAGTTGCCGTAGTGAGATGTAGCTAAACAACAAGGGGAGAGTGGGCACCCAGGCTGGTGGGTTCCAAGTGGTCATTGCACATATCTAAAAGACCTGTCAAACAGGCAAGGGAAGGCCAAATAAGGGAGAGAAAATTCATGCTGCTTGTTCACCTGTTGACACCTGAATCTTTGGTTTTTTTTCCCTCATGGAAGTGATTTCTCTGTAGGTGAATGACATCTGTTGATGAAGATGGCCCTGTGGTGGCCAGATGTGTGCTCAGCTGGTGTTTCCATGTGGGTAGAGGCTCCTCATCCGGCAGTGGCTGCTTGGGATGCACAGGGGTGTGGGGGCAGGATGTCCACTACCTGAGATCATGTACCCCGTCATTTTTGGGATGGAAGCAGCCAAGGCTGGTGGCATTATTCTGGGAGCAGACCTGGCTGCTACCCTGCCACTTGAGCCACTGCAGGCTTGTTTACTGACATGTGGTTAGAACCAGCTCTCTGAAAATCTAAGATGACTTCAGACAAAAAAAAGTATGCAAATAAAGTCCTGTCTGCCCCACTGGGACAGAGTGGGAGGCAGAAGCATCTCAAGGGTCACTGCTATCAGGACAGCAGATGGTGGGTCCTTGCTCATCCTGTTGTTGCACTTGATGAGGGGAGCACCTGTGTGCCTGGCCTGGCCCTCACTGCTGCTCTCTGCAGTTGCACAGCAGCCCCCTCACCTTTACAGCCTGACTGTGTCACAGAGCGTATGCTTGGCTTCACTTTGGTGTTTACTTCCTTGGTAGCTGCACGTGGTACAGTTTTACCTGGAGAAATTTATTGGAGGCCACTGCCACATTCATTTTAACAGCTTCCGTCTGCCACTGATACCAGGTGACACGCGGTGACTAGATGCCAAAGGCTAGTGGTTTTGGTTTCTGGCCCCACGGAGAGCTTGTGACCAGTCCACATTCATAGACGGGGCTGTGCAACGTGAGTCAGACCAGGTGTTAATCCTGGCCAGTGTCCCAAATAGGGGTGAAGGCTCTCCACAGCCATACTTGCTGCAGCTGTGCTTGCTCTTGTGTCAGGGAGTCCTTGCTGCTTCTCCACCGTGGGACTCCCCATCCACCTTCCCCCTGCCTTGCATACACCAGTGCTGAGGAGTGATGCAGTAAGTTAACCCAGCACTTGGCCAAGTTGTTTCCATCATGAATCATGGGAGGTAAGAATTCTGTGTGGATCAACTTACTCCTTGGGAAGCTGACTTAGTCGCCTGGCATAGGTGTGGCAGGACAGGAGGCAACTTCCATGACCTGCACTAAATGCTTTTGAGTGCTGTTTGGGTGGCTCAGCATTGCTTGAGTGTTTCTGTACGGGGCCATGCTCTAAAACAGCCTGCCAAGGGCTGTGACAATCAAGTGACAGGACAGCACGTTACAAAACCAATGCATTTCACCTGGTTTTTTGGGTATGTCCCTCCACAGAGTTCAGGAAACAGTGCTAGGAGCCTTCTTTCTCTCACCATAGAGAAGATTTCAAACCTGTGCAGCTTGATGTCCTGAATTCTGTTTTTCCACTTGACCTTTTTTTGGGTTAGGAGATGAAAAGTTTGTGATGTTTGTGGTTGTTCCTAAAGCAGTGGCTTGGTTTTATTTGTGTTCCAATTTTATAGCATTTAGAGTGAACTTTGGTGGTATATCCAAGGTTTTCTTGCAAGACTGAAGTCTATGTTCAGGTGGTTTTGCAGAATAAAATAGGCTCTTGTATAACTCTGATACTAACACCGGGATGTGGGATTTATGAAAACCACTAGATACTATGAGACTTGGCAGTAAAATGCTAAAAGGTAGGTTAACATCCCTTCACAATTTTGCCTGAAGTGAGCGCATGGAAATTCTCAGTTACCTCTAAAAGGTCACCAGCTTGCAGTAGGAGTCCTTGGCTTGTGGTAGTACTGCAGTTTATTCATATTTTGTGTTTTTGAAATTTCTAGCATTGCAACAGGAAATTTGTGTTTTCTTATCCGAAATTAAAAAAAAAAAAATCCCTAACAAACCAAAAAAGTCTTTTGGGAAATATTCACAAAAAGAGAATTCTGAAATACTGTTGGCAGGGTGTGTGTGTTGAAATGTTGAATTTCAGTGATGGTGTTAAATTTTAAAAAAATAATTAATAGTTTAAGGTATTAAAAAGAACGAAGGTGTCTACTCTTGTGAACACAAAGATAGAGGGCAAAGCAACTGACATAGAAATGTCAATGTCATTTTAGTTTAAAATGCCTACATGTCTCTACATATTTCTATGAAATGCTGAGCTAATGACAAAGTGTTTTGTTGGTGTTTGTGGGTTTATCCCAATTTTATCATTCTTTTTTGCACTAAAGTATTCATTTGAAGTATTTTTAACAGTCAGTCTCTCTCTCTTCTGCCCCCTCCCCTTTTCTGATTTTCTCATCTGCCATATGCTGCGTGTCTTCTTGCAAGATCACGGGGGATAGATGATATCTAAAGATACTGTTTCTCAGTTTTGGCAGAGTGTGGCTCTTTAGTTCCTAATTAGGACTTGAATGCTCTTCAGGATAAACATGTTAAGGAATATGATGCCATTTGTGAAACGGCTCCTTTATGAATATGGGAGGTGCTTTGAGCCTTCATCAGAATCAGCATTTTTCCAAACTGTCTCAGTATTTCAGCTGAATAATATATCAGCCAAAACCAGGGGATATTAAGTAATATGGCTGTAAAACAAATGTTTCTGCTTTTTAATCAGATTGCATATGCACAGTATACTCATGTTCTTCTATGAGTTGTATATCTCCAGAATAAGGATTTCAGGACAAACATATGTTTGGAGTGCCTTTAAAAAAATCTAAAGGTGAATTGAGGTAAAGAAATTTCAAAGAAATACACTAAACACATCCAAACTGCCTGTAAACTTTCTTTCATACTACTGAAAGCAGTTCCTCCCATTGTGTGCGATCTCTAACGTGTGCTAATGCGGACACATGGAAGGAGCCTTGTCTGTGGGAAGTGTCTGGTTTAACGGAGGCTGCCCCGTGGGTTTGTGCTGCGTTGTCCTTTGATCTCGAGTAAGATCTGCTGCTGGTTCCTCAGAGCAGGTGAACAAGAGCCATAAACTGAGGCGGCTGCTGGAATTGCTGGGTGGAATCGGAAAAGCACATGTACTGCCTGAGCATTTCCTGGGTAGATAAGAGCAGGACATTTGAGTAAGCTGTGTTCTGTCCTGGTCTGAAAAAAACATGAGTTTTCAGTGTGATCTATTCTTCTGTTATTTTTAATTATTATGGGGTCTAGAAATCCAAAAGCAATTTCCCACAGTGTTAAATGTAATGGCTAGGGATTCTTGGGCAAGCCTAAAGCACACTAGCTTGGATACTAGAAACTGTATAGTACAGAAAGGAGGAGGTGATAGCAGTGAACAGTAGCCTCACAGTAGTGTAGCTGGGCTGCTTCATCAGCTAGTTCAGGTTTTTCTGTATGCTGCAGTTCATGCCATCTAGGCACAGCTACACATTGCCCAAGGCACTGTCCCTTCCCAAAGCTGTTGAAGAGACGGAGTAAGGAAGGGTTGTCAGGATCCTCTCAAGTATAGGGATTTGTTTGGATTTGCTGGCAAGGTCCTGAACAATTTGAGGTTTCGTATGTCTTGATCAGGCTCTGACCTGTTAGACAATACAACCCTTTCATAGCTTGTTCCCTGATCATTCAGTAGATGAAGAACATGGGAGTAAATAAAAGAATGCCAAAAACTATAAGGCTCTTGACAGAGTGGTGTGTGTATAGTAAATTCAGAGAATGGCAAGCAAGTTTTCTTTGTCTTCTTGGTTTTTGGAGTGTGCTGCAAGTCACAGACTATGGAAAGGACAGATTTCTCTGTGAGATCCCAAATACAGCCAAAAATGGTTTAAACTCTAGATTACAATTATTGCAGCAGGCTGTAAGGAAGTGCAGTATGTATCTTTATGGCTAAATTTGTAGTGTTTTTATGTATGCTGAAACATTTATATCTGGCAGTTGTGTGCTGTTTGAGACTGCAGGATAATCTTTCTTTAGCAGGACTCATAAGAGATGGACTGATAAGAAATAGAAATCTGCTTGCGTAATCTAGATGAACATGATTTTCCACCTCTTTACCATCTTGCCTTTTTACTTCCTGTCTTAGTGAATGTGAACTACTTTTAGGGTATGTGAACTATTATGGATTTGTAGGTATTCATTTCATTATATTACACTTTTCTGGCAGCAGTTTTTTTCTTCTACAGGGAAATCTAGAAGTGTAGTGGGTTTTTGTTTTAAATACTGGTCATGAATAAATAAATAAAAATTATTCACTTTAAACTGCATGTTATTTCAATGTAGATTTCTGGGCTTAGTGTTTATATAAAGTAAACAATAACTTCCAGTTTGGGAATGTTATTGTTCCTGTTACTGCAGTTTACTGGAATAAATAAGATCAGATTTACTGACTCATTTTAAGGATATTTTGATTTTTTTTTTTTAATAAATTGAACAACTGTTCTGGGGTTTTTTGTTGTTGTTGTTGATTATATTCTATTAGTGCTCATATCATACTTGGCAGCTATTTCTGTCCACCTTACGTACCATGCTGTTCTGGATCCATGCTTGTGGGTGGGTGTTTTTTGCTAGCCATTTTTTCAAGATTCATGTTAAATCTTTTTCCTATCATTACATCTACCATTCTCCAGCTTCCTAATGAGATGCTTTAGTGGGAATGTTCTTCTATAATGAATTGGGATATAGAATTTTGTGTGAGTGTATCTGACCTGAATTTTGTAGCTCCAGGAGGTAGTCTGTGAGAACTGAATGCAGTGCTGGACCTACCTGCATAGAGCTGGGTCTAGCTACACCTACAGACCGTCAGAGTCCCAGGTGTCTAGTAGGACTGCACAAGAATTTAATAAAAATTCCACCAGACTTCCACCAAAGACAGAAAAGTAATAATAGAAAAGGCTGGTCTGTGAGGAGTAAGAAATCTGGGTATTGAAGTAGAATTTAGATGTGTAGGTTATGTCTTACATGAAAATCCAGACCTTACAGTGGCATTATTAAAATTCACTTTCTCTAATTCTTATTAGACCTCTTTTTTCCTCAGTGAGGTCATTGTTGCATTTCAGCTGTGTTACTACTACCTCCCTGTTGTCCTGTTTTTTGCTAAGCCTTCTGTTTTAGCCTTGGAGTCAAAGAATTTTCATACAGTTTCATGTAAATAATGGCCAATGTTTATTTAACCGTCTTTTCTGTTCTTCATTCCTTTTGTGATAAGAGAAAGTTTGATAAGCATCCTTTTTCTCCAGTGGGATTGAAGAGGAAGTGACATGTCCTCCAATCCCTTGTGGAGTTGAGAATCCCATAAAGTATGATAAATGTAAATAAAGTGTCTCTTTTCCCTCCTTTCTGCTGAACCTCGCAGGTGTGAGCGTGTCCTTTATTGTGCTTTTACCAGCACACATCCCCTTTATCCTCTGCCACTTTGAGGAGAAAGTGTGCTGGATGTTGCTGCCCTGAACCCCGTCCCAGAACTTGTTCCTGCAGAGATTCTTGATGCCTTCAAGACTTGATCAGAGCAAGGAAGCATAATATAATTTAAAACAAACAAAGCAACTGTCCTTCCCCAAAAGAAACTCTTCTGGTATTGTCTCATTGTACACATATTTAACAGAAAAGTTAGTGCCGTCTTAAAGTCTTCTGACAAATTTTACTATATGATCACCTGTTTGAATAAGCTCTTGTGGAAGAGGAAAGAGGCACCTGCATCAAAATCTGTTAATATATTGATCAATGAAAAAACGCTTGCAAGAGAGGACTGGTTCATTGAGTCCAGTTCCTGCTGTTACAGGCATATCACATCATAATATAGTGCTCATGTGTTAACCAAACTCTGTCTGTAAGCTTCTTGCCTCTGCTGTATGCATCCAATGTCTTTCTTCTGTGGTGGTAAGGAGTGTTCCAATTTCTGACACATGTTGTCAGTAGTTTAACCATACTTGGTTCTTGTCCCAGTTAAAAATAACTGAAAATTTAAGTAATTCTTATCTTTTTCAAGATTTACTGAATCAGTAAGAGGGACATTTACAGTCGCCTCAGAATGCCAATACACTGAGCTCTTTCTGGTGCCCTGTCACACAAGGAGTTGCCTCTCCCCTCAACCATCTACTGGTGAGGCCTTTAGACTTAATGGTGATGATTTTTGTATCCGTGTCTTAGGTGAAATATCGACTTGTGTAATAGTCTGGTCTCTATATAACCCTCATTTTGTCTCTCATAACAAGTTTCCTATCCACGTTAAAATGGTTCATTTCCACCTCCAGCATCCTCAGCAGTACTAGTGCATGTCTTAGGGTAATCAGCTAGCTGTGTTAAAGCTAACATTTCTTTCACCTGAAGCTAATATTTCCCTCATCTAGAAAATGAGCTACAACAGTGAAAAATAAAGTCATGTTGGCCTGATGTGACTTTTCTCATTGGTGTTGGCAAACTGATGTTGTGTCTTACTCTGCTTTCCTTTAGACCTTCTTTAATGATGCCTGCCTTTACAATGTACTCCAATGCTCTGTGTTTCTACTGAGGTGATTTTTGTGAGCAGTAGTTGCCTGGATGACTTGGCTTTGCTTGCAACTTCCTCTGCCTTGTATTTTTTCAAATCTAGTTACTGTGTTTATTGAATATTTTCAGATCATATACCACCCTGTACTTAATAGTTTTATTAAAGTCCTTGCACCTAGTCCTGCAATTTCATTTGTCAGTTCTTTAAGAATCCACAGATGATGATTATTGAGGTTTTTCTGGTTTTAAGTGGATTAAGCTCTTTGAGTTTTGCTGCTGTTTTCATGTTCTTTGCCTTACAGGCATCTTGAATTTCCCAGGCTGTAAAATAAGAAAGTTAATTCCATTTTGAGACTACTGAAAGTCAGCTGTAGGGCATCTTGATGTTGGATGCTCTGCACAAGTGTTGTTGGATGCCTTAGTGAAATTTGCATTTCATTGTTTAAAAGTAAGCAGAGCAATGCCATGGAAAACATAAAACTGTGTCTTCATTTCCTTTTTCACCCTAATGGAACATTTCTCCTGCTCCTCCTCTACATGGTTCTGTGTGCTTATTCATGCTAAGCAGTGGTGGCAGTAATTCCTCTTCCCAGTGCTCACTCCAACATTCAGTGATGTACCATCCAACAGGCGACACTGCCAGGCACCTTGTCCTTTTGCCCAGAAGGGAAGTTGTGCTTCTGCTGCTGCTGTGATGAGCTCTTTCAATAAAAAAATCAAAACAGGCAGCAATTTATCTGCTATGTCTCAGGGTTTTGCAAGGACAAAAGAGGCGAAGCCACGTGTCTGGGTAATGGAATGTGGTATTTCTCAACAGATGATAAATTCCAAAAGCTGTTTTCTGAATGTGTATAGTAAGGCTAGGAATGGGTTAGAGGTGAATGATGGAGAGAGCCAGACTGACTCACTCGGACAAATTTAAGTGACTTGTACAGTTTCTAGTTCACAGTGTGTTAAAGTCCATTCAGATTCATAAACAGCATTTTCCCAGCTAGTGAGGTGAGTGAAACCAGTTAGTTTCTGGTTTCCCTGGGGAATTACAGAATGGATAAGAATAGATAAGATAAAAAGATCAAGTCACCACAGAAAAGTGTATTTGAGGAAGAGTTGTGACTTTGCGTGGTGACAAGTTCTCTTAAAATAAAAATATTTTAAAAAACTGAAGCTGAGCAGATGGCTACATAATCTGTTGTTGAGACTGTAAAGATGGAGGCTGAGCGGACTTCTGGAAGAACCCGACACACCCTGACAGAGGAGCGGTACAGTGTTTCTCCTTTCCTCAGGTCCTTCCTTACCTTCCACCTGCCCTTTCCAAACCCTAGGGATCAGATACAAACCCCATTAAATTCAGGCTGCTGCTAACAGAGGGAAGCTGGAGGGCTGTAGGCAAGTACAATTTTTGGAGTTCATGAAGCGTCAACTCCTTAGAAATTGCATTTTTCTATTCCTTTTTTCTCCCAAATTCCTCTGGGCGCTAGGACTAAATCTTAAAAACTTTACCAAAAATTTTTTTAAAATCTTAAACTTTTAAAGATCTAAAATTATTTCATGATTTTAGAACATAGAGTTTTAGAATCAGAAGTGAGGAGGCAAGGATTGTCCTGAACAGGAGAATTTGTGAAGTGGGGACGATGCTATTGCTTAAAGAACTGCCTGCTTGGATTGCTGTTGGAGAGGCTTGTTGGCCTCTAGTGTTTTTTGTCATTGCCAAGCCAACTTCTTTTACCCTTTCACAAAGCAGAAAAAGAAAGCCTTGCTCACATTTTGAGAAGTATTTGAAACCTACTGTTGCCTCAAGCTTTAGCTTCCTGTGCTGTGTGGTAGAGTGTCTGATAATGAAAGATGAAAGCTTTCTATTTTTGTCTTCTGAATGTAGCTCATGTTTCATGGGCCAGATTGGTTGGTTTTTGTGTGTTCCTTTTTGATGCTGCTTTTATGGTGGGGAAGGGGGAAGGCGGGAATAGCAACTTCACTGAATTGCTAAATTAAGAAGGGTTAAGAAGCGAGGATGTGTATCTGTGGTCTTTCAAGCTTTTCAGACTCAAGGCAGGTGAGGAGGCTGAATTTTGACCAAGCATGTTGAGTTGACAGGACAGTTCCTGGACACCAGAAACCCTCTTGTCCTTTACCCCAGTGAATATCACAAGTGGCAAATCTGCACACCTTATGAAAGCAAAGACAATTTTTCTCTCTTTGTCATTTGAAGTGTACACTGCAGACATAGCTGCCAGTGGTGTGGTCTGAAAATATGCATTAAAAAAATTATGATTTATTCTGGGTGTTTTACTTTTGTATGCCTGGTACACTGAAGAACTTGATACAAAAATTTTTGTTTACATAGAAGTGTTCTCAGAGATGAGGGACAGTGGATTTGTGGGTTTCTTTGCTACCTGTGCGTAGTACAGAGAAGATGTTAAATAGGATGGGGCTAGTGCAAAAAGAGGACATAGAGGAGAGGCCATGATACTCTGGGCCTTGCACATCATACATTTTCTGCCTTAAATTTATTTTGGAAACTTGCTTATCTGAACTGTAGCTATCCAAGTGTTTTTAGTGTATAAAAGCAAAATATGATTTGTACTTCCTTGCTTTAAGACCTATAGCCTAGCTGTAGAATTAATATTTTTTTCATTATGGTTGTTTATACTGGATTGTTCTCCTACCTCACTTTGCTGTCAGATGTTGGTATTTCCACTTTCTTTTTTAGGATGATGGAGACCTTCATTAAAAACGTTTCTGCACATGTGTTACAGAATGAAATGCCGTATCTGTTCACAGTATGTTCCTGCTGTAGGAATTTTTCTGTGGAGACAGAAGCCTGCATGCTTGTGTGTGCAGTATGAAGTGCTTCAGCACCCGTGCCATAGTCCAGCTTGCAATTCTGACTACAAGCCCCAGCCAGCAAGTTCTGTTGCTCAGCCTTCCCTCTCCTTCTCCCTCAGCTGCTCACTTCCCAACCTGCCAACATAACTCCTCTGCAAGTGTGATCTGTGGGAGGAAATAACTGCTTCAGCTGTTCTGGCAGAACTCAGGTTAAGTGAATGCTACTGCATTTCACCTCCTGCTGAGCACTGGCACACCTGGGCAGCGTTCCACACCAAGGATGGCTAAGATCCCCTGCAAAATAGTGCTGTTTTCCCTACAGAATTGTTAGGGTTGTTAACATTGATAGTAAGTGATGGTTTTTGAGATGGTGTGCCCGAGCTACATCTTCAAAGTGTGAATGGCTAAGATGTTCAGCACCACGCTGCCTTGTTCATGATGAACTGGCTAACAGCCTTAGCATATTGACAGTAGGTCCTACTTTTTGTGATGGCTTTATCCAAACTAGTGTCTTGTGGAGCCAGGTGTCAAGTTCTCTTTATATAAAAAAAACCACCCTGGTGCTGCTGACAGCAGGCAGCAGCTTCCAGGTAAATCTGCTGGGTTGCAGGCAAGTGTGAGGAGAGTTCAGCTTCCGAATGCTTTCATACAACATCAGCAGCTCCTTGTCAGGCCCTGTGTGCGTACTACAGCGAGAAGCACTCAGCTGCTTGGGCGGCCCTTCCTGCTGAGAGAAATGGTGTTCTATGGAAAAAGACATGGCTCACATGAAAGCCTCTGGGAAGGCTCCGTTTGCCTTCTCGAGTGTACCTTGTTTTCTGGAAGGCAAGAGCTGCACTAGGGCACGTGCAGCCACCAGAAGTTTCATTGCTTTGAGTAAATGAAAAGATTCATAGTGGTACTTTTTAAATGACAAACTCCAAGGCTAGGAAGATGAGAATAGAGCACAAATAGTGAAAGGTGAGGCCTTGTACAAGAGCTAACTTCATGTTTGTTCTGCAATATGAGCTCAGTGCTTGCTTTCACCTGGTTATGAAAATATGAAGCTTCTTAGGTTTTGCTGTTTCATAGTTACAAGACAGCACAAAGGGCATCTTACTGTGTATCTTTTTGATCCTATTTGCTATAGTTCAAAGCACTGTATCCATATTTATATGTCCAGAAGACATAAAAGTACATTTTAATCCCAGTCAAAATGACAAAAAGGAGTACATTTTGGATATCTGTATTTGGAGTGTACTTGAAGTGCTTTGTTCTCCCTGTGCTCTGAGACAGAACAGGCTGTTACATGGGACCTTTGTACAGTGACTCCCCACCTCTCCCAGCAGTTTAGGAAGCTCATGTAGCCTGGTCTGATACACGCTTCAATTTGCATCTTGGTAAACGGGGCTAACTAAGTGCAGTCATTGATGGGAGCCAGAGAGGGAGAATCAAGTGTGGTTTGTGTGGAGGATGCAATTAAGGAGGCCCTGTGCTCTGCTATGGAGGGACAGCATTTGAGAGTAACCGTGTGCACAAGTGGACATGTGTGCATGTTCCCGAGTAATTGTCTCTGGGAAAGGAATTGCAGAAAGCTGACCAGATTTCTGGCTAAACAGTTACTGAATCCGGTTAAGCTATTGCAGGTGGATCATTCACAAAAATAATGGTTTGTTTTCACAGTGTCAGTTATGTCTGCCTTGCTTGTTTAGCATGAGATAGGGAGTTGTTTTGAAGAGCATTGCAGGCTGGTTTTGTTCAGCTTCGTACCTGCAGCTGTTGCTTTTCCACATGCGCAGATTTTTTCAACATTGATGGAACTAAATGGTTTTTTTCTTAAATTAAAAGTGTTCACAATTTAAAAAAACATCCTCGATAAGCCAGGTTCGTGGTGGCTACAGGTTTGCTTGGAGGAAGGCCAGTGAGGCTCGCTAACTGAAGATAAGAATTGGAACGCATTTGTATTAAATCTAGAAATGGGAGATGCTGCTACTTGGCTACACACAGCTAAAACTGCTTTGTGAGCAGAGTCTGAGCACATAAAACAGCTGGTGACAGGTCTCTATATGAGAATGGTTTTATCTTATAATCCACAACCACTTTCCATGAGTTACAGAGCAGACTTCAATTAGTGTTTGCACTTGGTTTGGTTGGCGGCTCTTTTTTCAATGTACTTGGGTTAATTTGTGGTCTTCCCTTTTTCCTGTCTTCTTCCATCTTAGAGTATGTGGTGCAGCTGTTTCTCTGCAATCCTGCCGTTGGCTTTCCTGTTGTCCTGCTTGCTGCTTAGCGCCACAGGGAAGGGAGCTCAGCTCCTCCACCTGTATGCTGTGTTGGTAACCAAAGCCACGTCTCTGGAGCATGGCAAGGAAGGGAAATACCATTACTGATACTAGTTATCTATAAACTTAGAAGTCAGCAAGGTCTCATGCTGCACCAGTGTGACATTTCCCTTGTAAAAAGGGGTTTCCCAGAGTGGGCAAGAGCCCTTTTGGACTCTGAAGGAGAAAGGTCTGTGTAAAATCACAGGTTAGTTCTTACCAATCAATGCATGTTTGTTAATGGTTCTGTCTTTATGATAAGTTAGGTTTGTGGAGAGAGAAATGACTGTAGGAATCAGCACGGAATTACTTTTGAGTGGAAACGCCTACAATCACTAATGACTAACGAGTTTTCAGTGTAATGTGTTTATTAAAAAAAACACTTTTTTTTTTTTTTTTTGCTAAGAGGCAATAAGAATGGACAGCAGTACCTCTAATATTGGATAGAGTCTAATCAAGGGCAAAAAAACATGCCAAGTAGAAAATAACTGCTTTGTTATTTAATTTTTTGGTTTGGTTGGGTTTTTTATTTTAGTCATACCCCTGATCATGTTTGATATCGCAAATCTCAACTGCTGTTTGAAAGTTTCCCCATAGAACTGAGAGAGAGATCATGACAGTTCAGCAAAAACAAATGTATGAAAGTGGTGAAATGTGTATTTGAAGTAAGAACATCGGAAGCACATCCAGAAAGGAGAGATGGTGCTGCCTGTAATACTTGTCTATGTAGAAAGGAGATTTTATTGCCACCCTGTTAAGAGGTGAGTTTTTCTGAGTGTTCTCAAGGTTTTGAAGTGAGTTTTGTGTTTTGTAATGCACAGTGGCAAAAAGCAGAGATTAACTATGCTGATGATAACGTTTGGTAGTTCATAGAGGTACATTATTTAATATCTTTGCATAGCAAATTTAACTGTTGCTGATGAAAATTGGGAAATTAATACTTACACGACCCAAGGCAAACAACTTTGAAACAAGCCCATTCCTGAAGTTTTCAGTTTTAGTGGATACCTCAAGTCAGACAAAACTTCAAATGCATGACTCATGGCTCCCAGCTAGAAGTGTTTTGTTGTTCCTAAGGGTGCAAAGCAATTTCTTTTATGCTTTGGGCAGTGAGTCATAGCTGAATAGCAGTAGTGCTTCCAGGCAGTAATCAGTAGTGTTTCTAAAGGCAAATTGGGTAACAGTAATTTTGTGGACAATGAATGGAGTTCACGAACTCTTAGCTATCTTGTGGGGATGGACTCTAGTTTGGTGTCGTGGATTTACTCATGAAAGATTACTAAGTGGTTCATAAGGTTTATTTTGCTGGTGTGTTTGACCTCCTCTGGAGTCACTGGTGACGCAGAACTGTGAGTTTCCCCAATTTGGTACTGGTTACAGACAGATAAGACTGTTGATGGTTTTGATCTCATTGTAGGTAAGTCATGGGATACAAGTTGTGGGATTGTGCAATAAGGTGATAAGGCTGGGCCTGGTTCAGCATGCTCTTCTGTTCCTCACACACCTACCAGGACTTGCAAAATGTGCAGGCCACTGTTACTTCCACCTGACTGCTCAGCCAGGTCGCCAGTGCTGCGTCCTACTCCGGTGTGGGGTGTCCAGCCTCTCCATCAGACTAGTTCAGCATCTGTGCCATCAAGTTGTGTCCATGTGGTTTCTGACTTCTCGTTGCATTTAAGGTAAAATAAAAGAACTTTGCCATCACTGCAAGCTCACCTGATAAAAGCTCAGCCTCATGAAATTACATGTGTTTTGCAAAACCTCTGGCGGGAAGGAAGGGAGTGTCAGCACTTCCTGTAGTACAGCTGTGGATCTGGAAGAGAAATCTAGTTCTTACCTGCTCTTCCAGGTGAAACACTTGTGCCTGCACATAGTTGGCAGCAGCAGCCATCGATTCAAGCTGCCTGCCTGCAGGTCTGAAGTTGTTTCTTCCTGTGTGGGAGGGAATTTTATGCTCTGGGATAAGTATTCTGGCTGCACACATATGACTGCCTCTCTGTGGCACCCTCAGGACCAGAGGTAAGTGGGGCATTTCAGCTTCCTAAGCTGCCATGCATGGGGTTTCTCAGGTTGTGGTAACATCAAGACGCAAAGGTGTGGGGATTCGCACAGCTGGTTCCAAGTCAGGGGTGGAAGAGCATAGCGGATGGTTGGCATATCTTTGGAACTGCTCCCTCAGGGGGCACCTCCTCTTTGTTCTGGCAGCAGGCACCAGACAAGGAAAAGCACGGAAGTGGAAGTGTTTCACAGTTCATGGGGCAGCTGGGCAAATGACTAAGTTCCCTGGTGTCTCCTTCCTCAGAGGCATGGATTTTGTATTGTGAAGGGTATGGACTGCAGCTGGCTTCCCCAGTGACTCTGCTTGTCTGCTGACAGTGTTTTAGATGGAAGATAAATTGCTCATCATTGCAGTCTGACAGCTGCCTAGAGAGCAGAGTAGAATTAATTCCTGAACTTCTTCCTTAACTATTTCATTTACCTGGGTGGATGCTCACTGCTGAATGTCTAACCGCTTTACAGGAATGAATAGTAATAGATTTATCTGCTGTGTTTGTTTCATGTATGCTTACGTCCTACATAACACAGCAAGTATGTGGTTTATCTCTCTCAGGAAAAAAATCCAGGTAGCTAAAATAAGCTGGAAATGCTCTCATACGCTATTTGGTAGAGGCTGTTGCCTTGGGCTGTGGCTTATCTCATTAACCAACCATGAAAACTGTGCAGTTTTCCATCTTTGCTCTTCATCAGGTATATTACCATTCATTTTATTTATCTACAGTTGTTCAGGGCAACAGTGGGTAGGGTATTTGTGTATTTCTGGTGTATTTACACAAGGCTGCTCTCTGATGATTTCAGACTGGAGCTGGGTCTTTAAGTGCGTGTGTAATGGACAACTGGTCTGTAATTAAGTAAGAAAATGCCCTATTCATTCGGCAGGGGGGTTTGCTTACCTTGTATTGTGCCATTCAGTTACCTATTGAGGTGTTACGTGCGTGAATGTGCTGTGGTAACAACAGGCTGTTGGAAAAGCTGGAAGCAAAACAATAGCCTGAAATAAAATACTTTCTGGAGGCCTCTCAAGGGTGGTTAATAGACAGTTTCTGATCCTGTAGTTGTTAAAAGTCTGCCCAGAGCTCCAGCCAAGTTACAAAACATGTTTTGTCTGACAGTTGTGTGCATCAGTGAGCCAAAGGGTTATGAACAGTTAAAAAAATCCTTTCTGACAGAGTTTGGGCCCTTCTTTTGGAAAAGCTAATGAGAGAGTATGAAGAAGATAGGGTTTCTCCCAGATCCCCATCACAGCAGTTTGAGTCACTTAGGAAGTGGGGTTTGGGATGTGCATTTGATGTTTCAAAACTGTACTCCTCTATTTTGTTTTTCTACTGATAAGATTCATTATTGGTTGGAGAAGGCTGCTTAGCTACTCATTTAGCATGGTCGTAACCTTTCAGGAGAGAGAAGACTCGGGGTATGGAATCCTGGAAGAGGGGCAGGGAGCTGCAGGCACCCCAGGCTGGGACCAGGTCTGACCAGGAGCAGGCAAGGACCCACCGATAAGCCTGGGATCTCAGAGAGGTGCTCTGGCAAGGGCTGGAGTGCAACCCAGACGTACAGACTCCAAACAATGACTGTGTGGCCACCTTTGCTGTTTTTATTGAAATTGTGGTGCTTTGTGAAGGTATAAATTGGAGACCCTGGCAAATGTTGTCATTTGAAATGTCTAATTTTAGGTTGTAATTTATTAGAACATTTTTCTGAAGATGACACTCAATTTTTTTCAGGTGTCTTTTGTTTATTTATTACCTTGAAAGAGAAGATTCTTTTATAAAATGAAATGTCATTGCTGTGTACAGTTCTGGGACAGATGCTGTATGTTGTCATGTTGTTCTCATGGGAAAGCAAACATAAATATACTTACAGCACTGTTAAATGCTGTGACTAACCTAACATACTCTATTACATACTGTTTAAGATTTTATGCAGCCAAGCATGTTGTCTTTCACTGAAAGAACATTTACTACAATTTTATTTTAGTAATCTGCAAGGGGTTGCTCAGTGTACATGACAAATGGATTGCTTCTTGCAGTAATGTGAAGAAAATTGACAAAGTCTTCTGCTCCTTTCCTACCAAAGAAGTCCTGTGGGAAAAAATCTGTGTATCCTTCTTGTGTATTTTCTCCCTCCACTGTATACCTGTAGGCATGTATGGGGAGGGGTACAGATGGAGACAACACCCCTCTGAAAAACGTGTTTATTTTGTTTTCCTCTATTTAATTGCTGATGACTTTAAAGAAAGAGAACTATCAGGTCTTATGTTTACATGTTTTTCCCTTTCTATTTAACCAGCTGAATAGCTGATCTATGCTTTTCTTTGTATTAGATAGAGGCTTTTTCCTCTTTTACTCCAAGCAGACACAATGTCTTCTTCCATGGTGCTGTGAAGTTGACCACAAAAAGGTGATCTCTGCTTTTTAATTTGCAAGCAGAACAGACTTTGTGTGAGCATATTCAAGCATACATTTGTTTTCTGATTATGGTTTATTTTTTAAAAAAAGCAGCGTGAACCTTTTGGAAAACTGTCGTAAGTACAAATGTACTTGTCTTGGCTGATGCAAGAGCTACATAGAAGCTGAAAGCTGTTTGGAAACCACCTGTGTATCTGTGGATAGCAGGAGTGCCAGAATTACAGACCACCAGACCAAAATGACATACTTTGTGTATGTTAGGGCATATGAATGAAGCATGGTACCAACTTAATTGGGAGCTGATTTTACACTGAACTCATTTCTTTGCTTCAACGTTCTTAGATTTGCTTTTTAATTCTGTGAATTAACATCAATACACATGGGAGAACATTTTCTTTGGATCCTGCATTAAATTATTCTGAAGAAGCCCTGACAATGAGAGGAGTTGAATGTCTGTCTCCTCATCTATCCTCTTAATGGGCTTTGCACAGTATATTTTTGCACCTATTTGAAGCAGTGATATTAGTTTTCCAATTGCTGTTCGAGTTCTTTGACGGTGCCGATGAGCAGTTACGCAACATGTCTGAGTTGCTTCCTTTTTCCCCAGAGTGAGCAAGAACTGACAGAACCAGTATTGGCTTCTTTATGCAAGTTAACTCTTAAACTGAGATTAGGAGTTCATGCTGTGGATACTTTGAACGGGTCCCTGATTAATAAAGACAAGAGGTTACAGCTATTAAATAAAGCTAGCGCAGTGTCAGGAGAGCTGGATTTTGTTCTGGTCCTTCTGAAAAGTTGAGTACAAGTTCATGTAACATTTTTGTTTTTCATCCATTGTAAGAAGCAGTGACTTTTTATTTATTTCAGGATAATCAGCCCAAACGGCCCTGTTGGTTCTAGTATAGGGGTTAAAAAAATGCATAAACTCTTGTGTGGGCTTGTTACTGTGCTACTTAAGTGGCCCAGTGATCTGCCCTACTAGCCTCTAGAGTTTGTTTTTCCTTCAGGGATGATCACCATGCTGCCCTTTCAACAGGGAGCAGCTTTGCCAGATTTATCAGCAGATGCATCTCCAAATGAGTTGTCTGTGTCTGGTAGGATGCTGGGGGTGAACTGCCAGGTGGTGGTTACCTGAGCAAAGGGCTGCCGGGGCTGGGTCTCTATACCTGGATCACAGGATGACTCAAAGTCATCCAGCTGTGGTGCATCACTAGGTGCTTAATTACATTGCTCTTCCTCTTCTGTTTTTTCCTGCAATAATGATATGGCTGGTCCTTATGGCTGGTCAGTTCTAAAGAGAAGTTAGGCTAGGTTCTCTTTTCCTCTTTCTCTTCTCTCTTCTCTCTTTGGGGGTTGTACTGTTGAGGAAAAGCAAAGGAGTGGTAACTAAAATCATGGAACTTGTCCATCTCTCGAGGAAGGCCCTCCTTCCAATACAAGATGGCTAGCAACCTCTGGCTGATCCAGCTGTGCCCATTCTAGGAAGTTTCTATTCTGTTTGCCACCTGCCCCTTTGGCAGAGGTTACAGCTCCCCTGTCGGGGTTGGTGGCATAGAGATGGCAATAGACACCTACATCAGATGCTGCAGAACCGATTCGGTGTGTGTGCACGTGGTGGGAGCCCCTCAGCCTGGCTGAGCCACCTGAGCAGCTGCGTGGCTTTGCAAGTGCCCTTCAGCCTGATGGAATTGGGGGAGAGTGGGCTCAGCCTCTCTGGGTTAGCCGAGTTACGCGTGATTAGATGTGGTACACAGCTGCATCCTGAGACTGCATTTTGGCATGTGCATGGAGGCTTTTCACTTCTAATTGATTTCCCTCACTTTCTTGCCTGCTTTGTGCCAGTGTGACCTAGAATGTGGAGTGCCAAGTCGGATGCAGTGCTCCTTGCTTTGCAAGCAGTTCTATGTATTATTCCAGGGTATTAATTTAGTTCCCTTTTTTTTAAATCGGAGATTTTTCATCTTGGATTGAGTGATTTAGATTTCCTGCTGCTTATCAATGGTTTAGTGGATGTAGTTGGATCTTGGAGGATAGCTGTTTATATGCTGTTTATAAAAGAGGAAGAAAGAGGAGGTAGATTCTGCATCTAATGCTGGATCATTCTCAAATATTTCTGTGTGACTAGATGGTTAGAAAAAAAGGCACCGTGTATTTGTGTGACTGTTATAAAGCTTGATGTCTCCCTCTTTAATGTCCCAAATTGTGTATAGCTATCACCACCCCCCGCCCCTCTCCGCTGCCATCTGCTTTAATTAATAACTAGGGTAAGTCAGAGATGATTGTTGAACTCTAGACTTCTTTTGTGTGTGTTATATAGATTTGTTGACTGTATTTTGATAACAAAATTGATTTCTGAAGCTGTACCAGAAAGGTACCAGTTTTATGGGTTGTGGAGATAGCATTTGTTACAATTTTTAGTTAGTTTGTTTGGGTCTTTTAAATACATTAGCTTTTAAGTCTTATCCTTTCCTTCATACTTTTCAGATGTCCTCATTTGTTTGTAGGTTCAAAAGGTTTCTCTCTTCTCTGGGAATCAGCAAATTAAACACAAATCAGTATGGTTTTTTGCTTCTCTAAAACTGTTGGTTACCTTGTATTTGTAGTCTCTCTGCATTAGTTTGTTAGAACAAACCAGAAAATACTTGAATCACCGCTCCATTACAAAAGCAGTACTAGCTCTATGTACAGAGGAGTAAATGCACTGCAAGGGATGATATTTCAAACTAATAATCTGGAGTAGAACACAGCACCACCCATTTAAAGTGTGGTTCTGCAGCCCCCTATGCATTTGTTATGAAAAGGGGTGGGTTTATAACATCAACAGAATGAATTTAGAGAATCAAAACACGTTCCATGGTAAAAGTGACCTGGAAAGAAATATTTTCACACAGTTTTATGTTGCCACTGTTTTTCATTCATTACACATACACACATCCCCAACTGAGATGTTTTTTTGTCTTGTTTGTTGGTTTCAGAAGCTTCCTGGCTTTCACTAAGAATTATTTAGTGTCCCAGATCTGCCAATTATGAGCTTCTCAAGCTATGGGCACAGGAGCAGAGGGACAAACCTCCAGGCAGAAACATGGTGCAAATAGCACTGAAGCAGCTGCAGACAAAAGGGCAGGCTGTGCATTTGATAAGAATTGAGTGCACTGGAATTGCAACACAGGCATATGAAAGGTGACAAATTTAGCCCAGGGTAAACTTGCCTTTGGGAGAGAGCTCAGTCCCTGGTTATTGTCAGGTGTTCACAGCTTTTAAATTAGGATGGCTCGACTTGGCACTGATTTACCCTTTTGTGAACCTCTGTCCTTGATCTTGGCAACCCCCACGCATTTGAGCTTCTCTGGTCACGTTATCTGATTGCACTTGGGGTGGGGGGAAACCAAATCTTGGTAGAATGTTGAAGGTAGGTATGGTGCAGTTCTCCTGGATTTCCAAGCCTGTGATGATCCAGGTGAAACCGTGGATGCTGGATATGTGAGGATCACAGCCACTCTTTTAAGTTTACGTGAACTCAATAGCCAGAATCCAACATGTCTTGCACGAGCTGCGTGTCAGGAAGCGTAGCGTGTCTGAAGCATGTTGACTGAGCATGAGCAGAGCTGCTATCAGTAGAGCAGTCCAGGCTTTCCAGATGCCTTCAACTTTGCTGTAAGTGTAATCTCTCTTGTTTCTATGTAGAACAAATCTAACAGAAACACAGTTGAAGAGGTTGCTCAGCCTCAGCCTGTTCTTCCCCAGAATGCTGGCACGTTGCCGACAAGTAACAACTTCAGACAGTATAAATAAAAATCACTGTCCTTAACAATGAAGATTTTTGTGCAGTGTTGAAGTCTTTGGACTGAATACTCAGCCTGCTGGAAGCAGAAACATGGCAAAGACTACAAATTGAGTGAAGAGGAAAAATTATTGTGTTAGTCCTCAAAACTGGATTACGTTGACATTTGTCACTTCTGTAGTGTTTTTACTTTGTATTAAATCCTCTTTCTGGTTTGATTGCAGGGAAGTATCCATTTTGTATCCATCCCTCCCCAGGAATGATACCCGATTGTGGGAGCTGAGGCTTGGCCCTGTGTGGTTGTGTCTTACATCACTTCTGCATTTAGTGACCTCCCATTTTTGCAGCTGTTGCTGCACTGGCTCTGTGCAGGGCTCCTTGAAACCTGTAGTCTGTAGGATTTGACCCCCTTGGAAGGAGCATTATTGAGTACCAGGGTTTCCAGACAGCTATGATTCCTTCATCATTTGTTTATTGTGACATGATTGTTACAGCGGGGGTCAGAGCACATATTGTGAACTCTGAGGAGCTAGAGAAGCTTGTGGTTTTTTTAGCTAATTCACTAGGCTTCAGAAATGTCGTAGAATTGATTGATTTGTACCATGAGTGAGTCAGTGATGTACTTTGAAAGCTGTTATGTATTTTCATGTGGCTGCCTGTGGATGCCCATAAGATAATGGACAAGAAGAGTCCATTGAGGGGACCATCCCTAAGGGTAGAAATCCTCCCCCAGGTTGGAGTGACAGGCTTCTCCTAGGACGCATTATGCTACTGTACCCCAGTTCTGTTCCCTGTTGGATCTGTTGTCCTCCCTGCCCCTTTATCCCCTATATGTCTGTTCCCTAGAATGTTCTCCCTTCCCTGCTCTCCCATAGTGCCTCGTTCCTTAGTCCCTCCCTCACGGTGTCACCACAGTCCCTTGTTCCTTAGTCCCTTGCTCGCGGTTTCCCATTGTCCCTCATTCCTT
>VYXC01007873.1:0-215031 GCA_013397175.1 Platysteira castanea
CCACTACTGCCACAATGAGATGCCACAGATGCTTTTCCCTGGGAAAACATATAAAGCAGAAAGAAGTCAACACTAATATATCACCACTGCATTTAATATTTTTTGAAGGAACATAATTTTTCAAAACACAGAATAAAAGAACTGCAAAATTAGATAAATGTCATGTTATTAAATGTCATACTGAACATCTCATTAATAAGTTTTTTTCTTCTTCTGTATATCTTTGTGCAGATGTTGTAACACAATTTCTACAGCATTTAGGCATTTTCAGACACCACTGTTATGATTCTGTGCTATCAGATTTTTACATATAGATATATGTAAAGTAATGTAGCTTCATTATGAGGCTTGGGAGTCAGAATTCATGTTTTGCATGCTATTGATAATTTCTGCTGCAAGATGTTTCTGTATTATTGGGGGAACAGACCTTTTTCCAACAGCAGCCAGGGTTTGCAGATCATCTATGACTGGTGAATTCTTTCAACTTAAAAACTATGATTTGAAGAAAAATTTAACCAACTTCTTGAGATTAAGGCTGTTTTGTTTAACTTTTTAATTTATGTGTTGTTTAAGTTCCCCTCCTTGGCATGTGGTCCAATTCCTTAATATTCAGGTAGTTAATAAGTTTTGCACGTTTTAGGTCAAAAGATAATAGGGCAGTTTTTTAATTTTACGTTTGCTAGACAACCTTGTCTGTCTCTCCTCCTGCCTGTAGGAATAGCAGGACTACTTCAGACTGGTGCTGCAGATGTACCTGCCCTACATACTGTGCAGAGAGCAGCAAAGATCAGTTGAGTTTCTCCCATGTTTTGTGCCATGGCTAAAGTACCACTACTGGACATTTAGATGTAGCCTGAGGCCAACCTCTAACTAACTCAAACTAACAACAAGATTCTAGAACAAGTAAAAATGTATGATGTGTTGTTTTTACTGAACTGAAGGAAATGTTAGTTTTTGTACCTGAGCTGAGAGATTCTACCCTGGGAAAATGTGAGAAACCATCAAATTCCCCACACAGCTGTTACAGTCACAAACATTCACTGTTTTCATAATGACAAGAAGCAACAAGTCCCTGGTGAAGGTTTACAGGAGCACCAGTACTTGGAGCAGAAAGACTTGCAATATTTAACTCATTTACATTCACTGGGAGAATCTAGTCCCTTAGGAAAGACTACAGAGAAGTAGTGAGGCCATACCTGGAGTATTGTGTCCACTTCTGGGCTCCTCGGTACAAGAGAGACATGAACATATAAGAGAAAGTCTGACAAAGGGTCAAGAGGATGATGAAGGGGCTGGAGGGTCACTCACAGGAAGAAAGGTTGAGAGAGCTGGGACTGTTCGGCCTGGAGAAGAGCAGGCTCAGGGTGATCTCATCAGTGCGTTCAAATACCTGAAGGGAAGATGCAAAGAGGACGGAGCTAGGATCTTTTCAGTGGTGCCCAGTGCCAGGACCAGAGGCAATGAGCACAAACTGAAGCATGGGAGGTTCCTTCTGAACATCAGGAAATATGTTTTTACTGTGAGAGTGACTGAGCACCAGCATAAGTTCCAGAGAGGCTATGGAGTCTCTCTCCTTGGAGATACTCAAAAGCTGTCTGGACAGAGCCCTGGGGAGCCAGCTCCATCAGGCCCTGCTTGAGCTGGGGGTTGGACCAGATGCACTCCAGAAGTTCTTTCCAACCTCAGCCTTTCTGTGGTTCTAGAAGAATCTGAGCAGCAGCCAGGCTGTTGGATTTGGGATATTAGATAAACCTGTTGGAAATACTCATAGGGAGTTTGCTCTTCACAAGACATAAAGAAATTACACACTTTGGGGGTCCTGATTGTACTTCTGAAGCCTAAGGGGATTATGCTGAAGATATTGGGAACATTGCAGTCTACCTCTCCATTTCCTTGTGTACAATATGTCTTCACGGTTTTCTTACAATGCAGAGCCTTATGCATAGAGAGGAAAGATTCCCTGGATGTTAACGTGTAAGCTTATGGCTCAGGAGAGAAATGATCTGTTCCCAGCTCTGTAAAATGTGTCCTCTGGGATCTCAGGCAAGTCACTCAGGGCTATGCTTCTCCCCACAATCTGTGGAAGATGCCAGGGTCTTGCAGCCAAGGACAAGCAAGTCAGTTTTGCTCATTGCTCTTTTGAAACTGGTTCATGGAGCTGGGGTAGGTCCCTTGCTATGTCTGACTACTCCACTTCCAGTGCAGGTTGCTACTAAGGTACCACAAAGTGCCATAAGAACCATTCCTGTAAGTACAGGTACGGATTCATCCTCCCCTGTCCTTTCGGAGCAACCCCTGCTAAACAGAATACAGCCCTAAGAGATTTTCCAGAATTAACATCAAAATATTTTTCAAAAAGAAATTTAATGAGATGACACCCACACTCTGAGATGAAATCATTCTGTATTACCACTTTCCTTCCCTCCCTCCCTCCCCACTGCCTTCCTCTGACATGATTTTAGCAGCTAATGTCTGTATGAATGCTAGGAGTTAGGAATTATATAATGAGCCAAACCTTAGCAGTGATGCCTCTTAATACCAGGTGAGGATGAAATGTTAGTGCCTTCTTAATTTGAAAATTGTGGTAATGAAATTTCACATGGCATATAGCTTTGGACTGGATAGAAAACACTTGGTAGACAAAGAGACAGCTAAAGTCTTTCTGGAACTGAATTGGATGGGGAAGGGCCAAATGGACATGAGATGCTTAAAGAAACAAAAGGTGTTGCAGGGACAGTTAAGTGGGCAGGAACAAAATGATCCAGACAAATGCCATCATCACTGGAGACAGGTTTTGGCCAATTTTCCAGGGCATGCAGTGCAAATAGGGATTGAATGCTGACCCAGAAGCTGTCACTGAAGAGCGAGCAGTAAGGCATATTAAAGTCTTTGAATGAAAAGTGCTTTGTATATTTTGGAGAAGTACTATTTTCATTTTAGTTTGCATAGTAAAAATTACTATACATTTTATTATTAACTTTTTTTCTTTTTTTGAGGATCATGCAAAAATAGAAGCTGCTTGTCTGAAAACTGTATTCCACTTTCAGTATGTCACCCCTACTGAACACTCTGTCCCTTGTCATTCCCTTGTTGGGACTGAAAATGAATTAGCCAAAATTGTATGTGACACCACAATTTTGGTGGAAATTTCCCTCCTTGTTTTGGTATTAATATGTTGTGTTTCAAATCTCTGTAAATTTTTTTTTTCATTTAAGGCTGAGTTTTGTTGCTTTGGAGGGATGATTTATTATAAGGGGCTGTGAAAAGACATTAGAAGAGCAAATAGTCCCTTGGGAACAAAGAGTCACAAGACAGAAAAACAGCTGTTGAGACTATAACACACTAGTGTGCCAACACGCAGCAACAATATTCTAAACAGGGAATGAAGGCCCATATCTTCATTTGGAAGAAAAAACAACCCTGCACCAAACTGAACAAAGATGTAAACATCTAAAAAATTGGCAGATGGATCAGAGCTGTACACAGCACCGGAAAAGAAGGAGAAATTGCCATGTGTGGGAGGAGGTGAAAATGGAGATGAAGCTTCTGTTACATCTTGGGAATCAGAATAAATCAAAACCATTTGAGAAAGAACAGTGACAGTTAAACTGGGTAGCTATGGAACACTAAATTTATTATCAAGGTTAGCAGTGGGAGAACCAAATCATTCACTGATGTCTATCAGGCTCCTTGAAGGCAGTGATGCTAGTGTGGATTGCTAACCTCATGATTTGCCCTATGCTTCTGAGAGTGACAAAATTGTTCATACATATTTTAAATTATTTTGCGATATATAACTTCACACTAATAAAATATTTTAGTGCAGTCTGTTTCAGGTGATAATCGGGATAATATCTAGATAACTGTAATCCATAGTTATAGCTCAGCTCACTACCAGAAAACTCTGAAATACATTTAAAAGTGGATCTTTTGTTAGAATGAGTAATTGTAAATTGTTTTTTGGCAATAACATCTGACAGGAAAGGACTATATTTCCCTCACCTTGGGATTATCCTGGGCATTTCAATTAACTAAAAACACTAGGAAACTTTAATAAAAATAAGTAGTGTCGTTTTTGACATTAAATAGTTGAGGAACCAATAAGAAAGTCCAGACTTTATTTCCTTGGCCAAATCTCATTTTCTTCTGGAGCAGACTGCAGTTGAACTTTCAAGAATTTGCCTTATTGCCAAAGAAGCATCTTGGTAGAGGTGGGAGACAGAAAAGGAGCAGAAGAAGGGACAGTTTTACTCTCCCAAACTCCTAGAAACATGGAAAACAGATGAACTGGGGACTGTGTGTGTGTGTGAGACAGAGAGAGAGTGACTGTTATCTGCTGCTAGTCCTTGGATGTTTTAGAACAGATCCAGAGAAGGGCCACAAGAATGATCAGAGGGCCAGAGCACCTCTCTTATGAGGACAGGCTGAGAGTTGGGGTGGTTCAGCCTGGAGAAGAGAAGGCTCCAGGGAGACCTTACAGCAGCTGTCCAGTACCTAAAGGGGGCTTACAGGAAAGATGGTCACAGACTTTTTACTAGGGCCTGTAGTAACAGGACAAGGGCTAACATTTTTAAACTGAAAGAGAGCAGAGTCAGATTGGATATAAAGAAGAAATTTTTTTATGATGAGGGTGGTGAAGCTCTGAAACAAGTTTCCCAGAGAAGTTGTGAATACTCAAACATTGGACGTGTTCAAGGCCAGGTGGAATGGGGCTTTGAAAAACCTGATCCAGTGAAAGACGTCCCTGCCCATGACAGGAAGGTTGGACCAGATGTCCTTCAAAGGTCCCTTCCAAACCGAACCATCCAGTGATTCCACGATTTTGTGATTCTAAGCCACAGGAACACTAAAGGTGTTGTAATTCATACTAGGCCCTGAGCCAGAGCTAATGGAGACCCCAGATGATCTTCTTGCTTCCAGACCTCTGCTTAACACCCTTGAGAACAAAGAGTTTCCATACTCTACCACTTGCTGTTGAAGCTAGGGAGGCACCTCTCCTGGCACCACACTCCCTTAATGAGTGTTACACTTAAATACTCCTAGGTCCCCTAACTAGCTCGTGGGGGCCATTGTAACGAAACCCATGATTCATGCAAGAAAATGCTAATGGCTGCACTAAGCTGAGATCTCAGTCACAAAATATTGGCCTGGTTTCTCTATGGCCTACTGTAATTTTACATCAGTGGAATTCAGTTGATACCATAAGAGTTATTCTTATATGGTCTATTAAAGGTAAGAGTAAAGAAAAGAGCTGTTACTTTATTTCTGTACAAGGAATCCACCTTTATTATAGCTCTAATTTATTTAAGAATTGAATAGCCTGCACTCATGGATCACCCCTCAAAACCTGGGGACTTGTTTTCTAGAATCATTTGCACTCCGTAGTGCCTTTTCAAAGCCCTCTTTTCTCCCAGCTCTGCCTTTCCTCAAGTTTTCCCAGGCTGATCAATCATCAGATACTCTGCTCTGCAGGTAGTTCTTTTCAACTCCAGCTCCACAGTGAATCCAGAAATAGGATGCTTAATAAACTCTCCTTTGTGTCACCCACAGAAAAGTCCAATTCATATCACTGTTAAATGAAAAGCTTATCTCCCACCACAAATGTCCTTTAAGCAAATATGCAGAAACACTCTGTATTTAAATTTTGGGATCTCATCCTGGGGCTGCAGCTGTGGCATCTAAAATGTAGTTTTTATCAATAACATGCAAGGTCACAAAGCAGGGAACTGAGGCATCCCTTGTGCTTATTGACTTCCAGGTCCAGCAACATAACTTTGAGCAAATCTGAGACCAAGAAATGCTTTGGCTGCTGCTCTCCCCTTTCTTTGATCTGAGAATGCTGAACCCAGGGGAGTAGCTGAATGAAATGGTTGTTTTGCTATAAATAATTCATAACTTTCCAAACAGCTTTCTTCAAATACAAAAAGTACGTCTTTCACTGAGGGATTCCCTTTAAATTTTTAAAACCAATTTTTCTTTTTCAGAAATTAGAAAGAGATCTCAGTTAAGCAGTGACGGGGGGGGGGAGGTGTTTGCTTGTCTGTTTCTGTGATGGCTGAAAAATTGTATGGATCTTGATCTTTCCCCACACACATATCACATTGGAACAGACCTTGATCTTATTTCACACTAGTGTAGCTACACAGACTTTGATGACAGCCTCCTGCTAATTATGTCACTGAAATGTAAGAGATTCACTGTACCATTTTGCTCATACATAACAGCTTAAGCAGAAATTCTTCTAACACTTGTAAAAACAAATTCTAGGTAAAGTACAAAAATCAAAATGAAATTCAAAACTGGGTATTCAGGAAAGTTACAACATACTGAAAAAAGGAGTTTAGAGTAAAATATGTCCTTTTTCAACTAAAACACCAACCTTGTCAGATTGGATACATCAAGAACCTTATTTGTGGGAAGTTTCCCATGAAGACATATTGAGTCTCAATGGGAAATATTTTCAGTGAGGTTCTAAAATGTAGAAATTATCCTTGGTATTGGTGGAGTTTTGGGTTTTTTAAAAATCAGTTTTACAGTCAGCTCAGGGTCTTATTCAAGGAGAGCTGCAAGCTTATAGTACAGGTGATAAAACCATATCAAACAGTTTTTCTGCTTGGTATGATGAGGTTAAATCTGTCTACCTATGAAGTTGAAATGTTGCTCCTATTAAGGGCGGAAAAAAAATTACTATTATTTTTGCTGTTATCATCCTTGGCTTGAAGTTAGGGACACTGCAACTTCCACATCTCTGTAAGACAACTTTAAGAAATGAATTCTAATAGCAAGTTGACACAGCTAGGTATTAATTGGTAATAAATCAGATTGCTTTTCTGAAAGCCTGAATACATACATTCAAGATATTAGTGACTGCCTTATCTTAAAGGCACTCATTCTGAAATTGTGTGACTGCTATCCTTCTACATATGAAACATACAAAGAAATTTTATGGCTAAATAAATTCAGAAATGCATTCCTACAAGCTTTATATAAGCATTTAATCTTTCTTTTATATATTTTCTTTTTCTTTTAGTTAAGTGATGGAATAAACAACACTTTCCTTTGGATGGATTATAGTAGATGTGAACAGCCTGTTACCCTGCAAGAATAAGAAAAGCCCTTTGCTTTGATTTGTTAAATATCAGCTTGATAGCAAAAAGCATCTGAATGGCTCACGCTTACAGCAGACCATCAGTTGAATGGGATCAGCACTTCTACTAAAATATCTGAAGTTAAGGATTTGGAAAAGAGGTTTTTGCAGAGATGACCCATTTACAAGCTGGACTTAGTCCAGAGACTATAGAGAAAGCCCGCCTGGAACTGAATGAAAACCCAGACATTTTGCACCAGGATATCCAGCAAGTCAGGGACATGATCATCACGAGGCCTGACATTGGGTTTTTACGTACAGATGATGCCTTCATCTTGAGATTTCTCCGAGCCAGAAAGTTTCACCAAACTGAGGCCTTCAGACTGCTGGCTCAGTACTTCCAATACCGGCAATTAAATCTGGATATGTTCAAAAACTTCAAGGCCGATGATCCAGGAATCAAACGGGCTCTGACAGATGGGTTTCCGGGAGTACTGGAAAATCGCGACCACTGTGGCAGGAAGATTCTTCTGCTTTTTGCAGCCAACTGGGATCAGAGTAGGTAAATGTAGATAGTGTCCTTATCTTTTTACACACACTCACACTCAACTCGTAATGGAATATTTGTGACCATCCTTGAAGCAGCAAGACCATTTTCAGCAAAGGATTTTGTAACCATACATCCATTTCACTGTAACTTCCATCTCATTTGATCACCTATCAGTTCTCATTATTAGGACTTAAGACCATTGAGACATAAGGGTATATCAGTGTGTCATATAAATAGTTTGTGTCCAGGTTCTTTTAAAGAAATATTTCCAAATTTTAGCCAGATAATATCTTTTTGTCTGATTAATGTCTACCATACAATTACTTCAGCTGTAAGTGGACCGGCCAAACAAGTTGAGAGAAAACAAGCGTCTCAAAGCATATGGAGGTTCTTGTAGCTCTCCTGGTGCAGAAGAAACTGACAATATTTATTCTGTCTGCAGACTTTCTAACAGATTGTTTGTTTGTTTGTTTGTTTGAACCATTTTGGGAATTGCAGCCTCTGCTATATTTCCACAAACCCCATTGTGATTTCTACATGCTCTTGTTGCTCTGTGTTGTTAGTCTGATAAATGGGAGATTCTCACAAAGTGTATTTTCTGTTCACATCATTTCTTTACAGAGTGGTATGAACAAAGATATCTCCCAGCCATTATTATAAAATATGTCTTTAAATGTTGATGTGATTAGTCAGCTTTCACTACCTATTTGAAGTGGTACAAAGGGGCTAGTCCAGGAATACTATGTTCACATTGTCCTCTTCGTAAGTCATTCCATTCCATTTCCCCTACATTCATGTTGAGATGGACAAATCTAATCAGTTGTAGGGTTACTATGTGTGCTGTTGAATCTTGATAAAAATCATATGAAAGAAAAAAATTCAGATTCAGGTTTTAAGCATCATCAGTTCTGATGATTTCCAGGTAGGATTTTGTCTTGTCATGGTCTAAAGTTTTTGATGAAAAAGTCTTATTATAGGAGTCAATAGATTGGAGCTTTGAACTCACATCATAGGAATTATTAGAGAACAATACACATATGCCTTCAATTTTTTATGTTAGTTGTTTTCTGGGAAAACTTTTCATCACCATGCGAAAAGCAGAGTTCAGAAGTGTTTCTGATTTTCATTTGCATGTGAATAAATGTACAGAAAATTATAGAGAAGTGTAACTCTGCATAGTCAAACATGTTTGGTGAAATCATGAACTGAGGGCAGTAATAAAAGTCGTATTGACTACAAAGAGGCCAGCAGTTTATCTCCTGTCTTTCTGAACTGCAAGTTTGTCTTTCTTTCAACTACAAAAGTCTTCTGCTAGAACTGGCCTGAAAAGAAAGATGAATGCACAGGTATCCGGAATTAATAGAAAGCATCAGCTTTAGAGGACAGAAGCACTCTGGCTCTGCTGGTTGCATTAAGGGATTTAAGTATTATATAGAGCCAGCTTTGAGTTTCTGATCCCTCAACAAAATGAATCTTTGTGATTAACCTTGTACATCAGGGCCTGCTCTTGGAAAGCTGAGAGTGCTGGTGTCTAAGGCTCCTGCAATGAGATTTTGACAGAATAATGATTCCTGTCAGATTTTGGCTCAGATTTTCTCTGAGCCCTTTAATACATATCCATGTGTATGTGTATATCTGTGTGTGCAAAAACCAAAGCAACCCTGCATATCTCTGGAAATATAATTTTAACCTTCAGAGAAGAAAAACTGAGGCAAATAGCATAGGATATACTTTCCTAAGACTCCTCAGTGAAATTAAAAACCTTGTGCAAATTTTACCTCTGTTCAGCCACTGAACCTCATCTCTTCTGTGGATTCAGATGGCAAGAAGTGTTTTTTCTGTGGGCTTTTGTGGCACTCCAGGTACAACATGGATTTGGGGCAGGATTTGGGCTGTAAGTAAATGGATAGCCTCCTCCTGTTTTGTTGTCTAAAGACATCAACAAGAGGAAAATCTGTTAAAGAGCAGGAAATGGCAAGTGCAATGTCCTATTAAGCATGGAAACAGGTTATTGACCAGCAGAAACATATATTTCACAAGAAACTTCAAACAGGCACTGTGCACATCTTACATAAATGTACCTTGGGCAACCTTCCTGCAGATGTGTCTTCAGTGATGGCAAGACATTAATAAGCTCACATTTCAGCTGAATGCTAATGGAACTGGCTGTGATTCCACAAAGAGTAAGAGCTCACCCTTCAGCATGCCCTTCCTAACTTTAATCTTATTTGCTGCTGGTTGTGCTTTCTCTTTCTTTATGATCAGATTCTAATTTATGAGGGATTGTTTATAAACAAATAATGATTTTAAAGGTCTTTTAAAATCACAATAGCTATAATCCATAAATTGATTTTCAGTCCAGACATTCTTACCATTTATGTGCCTGGGAGCATGCTTTTGGTGTCACATGTCAAAGAGGCAGAAGAAACCTTGAAAATTTCTGTGCTTATAAATATATTGATTTTTAACAGGAAATGCCATTATTTGTGTAATATGACTCCTCGGACGAATCAGATCCAAGATGTTTCTAAGGTATTCCCTGTATCAAAGATATAATTTCCATGTAAGCTTTTAGAAACATTTGTAATTTCAGCCTCCAGAATGCTTCTGATAGATCTGACATCTCTAGCAAACTAGGTTTTAATTTCCAGTCTCAGTGTTTCCAGCTTCAGCTTCTAGCTGCTAGATTGTGTTAGTTTAAATGTACCACAAAAATATGACAGCTTCCCATGTTTGTACTTTTGTGTCCTGACCACGTCATATTTAACCTATTTTTGAGTTCACTGGGGAGGCGGCACTGTAGGGTAAGTCACAGTCAGGCAACAAGAAGATAGTGAATTAGCAACTCTGCAGCAGAGGTTCTTGTGTTCACATTTAACCACGGGGGAAGTAAAACAGCTAACACCCTTTTCCTTGAGGACAGAACAACCTTCTGTTGGCTGCAAGGTAAAGAGCACACTTACGGGCAGCCAGCACAGCAAAGATAACGTTCTGCAAAGTAATCCACTAGCTTAATGTATCACAATATATTTAAGACACCAAAGCTTAAACAGTTTTAACTTCTTTACTCTCAGAATTGGGAAGATTTTCTAGGTTTAAAATACTCTTCATCATTCTTTTCTGGACTATTCTTATCACTTTAGTGTTGTTGCTAAGGTGCAGGTGGATAAACGGAATAAAAATTTTCACTAATAACTCATCAAGTGATAACACTATCTCATCTGCTCAGGAGTTTCCTCCTTTTAGATACAAGATTGTCACTCTGTTCTTAACCACTCTATCCCATTTTGAGCTCATGTTCAGCTCAAATTTGCTTTCAAGTCAGTTTCCTAAAATACAAATGCCACTGGTAAATGTGTCATACATTCTCATCCATAATGTGGGCACAGTCTAGCATGTGACTCACGCTGTTGTGCAGAGCTAAACCTGTCCCGCTCCCCAGTCATCTTTTCAAAGGGTTTGTGACATCTGCAAAGCTCACTGGCAAGATTTTTATTTTTGTTCCCACATAGCTAAAAAATACAGTGATGATTGTTTTGACCAAAACCTCTTTGATGACTGGGAAAAACCCACAGGGGATGATAATTCCTGTTGCCAAATCACTAGCTGAGATCTATCATGGTTCCAGAGTTACACTAATTTATCATGTGCTGCATAGGTTTGATTTTGCTCCATTGTTCAGGCAGGTTTCTTAGAGATGATGTCATCACTTTCTCTCTAGGTCCTGCATAGGGTATTTTGCACCTGTTAGTTAATGTTAATCACATATTCAGTACTTTCCTTTTCACTCATTCAATATTGAATAAATGAAGATGAGCAGATGGACAGAAAAGAAAGAGATCAGGTAAGTTCCATAGTGAGGGAGAAAAAAACCTGTTGAGCTATAGTACTGTACACTAGTACAGGGGAGGGACATTTTTCACTTTGGTCACAACTCAAGGTCTGAACCTACCTGAAACCCACAAAGATTTTACTTACACCACTGCTTACAGAGCATATTATTTTTGAACACAAATTGTGCGGTAATAAAGACAGATAAGGATGTCAAACTGATCATGTAATGAATTTTTTTTTATTAAATTATTTGCATGATAAAAAATTCTAGTTAGTAAAATAAACAAATGAGTACATACAGTTTTGATGAGACCTGAACCAGGATTTAATGTAAAAAACAATGCTCTGTGTACTGGATTACAAATACCCTTTCTCACAGTTTTTCATTTCATCACTCTCACCAAACCTAAGCCCTCACTCCTCTGACGCACCTGTAGCGAAACTGAAGCGTTTAGAAAAGTTAGGTAAGAGGGTCCTCTCAGATGCTGGATTGAGTGGAAGCCTTCAGTAACTTCCGCAGCTGTTCTGTCTGCTACTGTCTTCTAATACATGCTGCTTATACTCCAGAGAGATGCAGCTTTGGGTGAACAGGTAATTCAGCAGAAGGTGCTCATTAATCTTACAAGCAAAAATATTTCTTTCAAGGTTGTCCAACAAGAGTAAAATTAATTTTTGTGTAGAGAGCCAGCAGGAGGACTCCAATCACAATCCTCTGCAAACCCGGGCTTGGGGTAGGGGGCAGAATGTTTTCCATAGTCTTTTGCAGTAAGATGGTAATGAATTTCTGTCTTCATGCCTGTGCCTTAGAAGCTGTCACATAGCTCCAAAAACTCTGTGAGTCAGACAGAGAAAACCTGCTTCTTTGTTTACAACATACAGTCCTGAGTCAATTGCTAGCCATAAAACTTCTATTAATCAAGGAATCTCAAATGCCGGATACTTACCATTCTGCAGGAAAGTGCACTGAGGCTAAAGGAGAAGGAAATATTCTGACATAGTGGTAAACCAACAGCTATAAATATTTTAAAGGATCGTGATAAAAATCAAGTATGTTCTTGCTGAGAATGCTCAAAGTGGTATAATTACAAGGATATTGTCATCATCAGATCCTGTTGGTATAAAAGAATATGTCTCAAGGGGTGATTGTTCCAATATATTTCAAGCATAGATGCTTAATAGAATATGAGGGAATAAACATCTGTTGAGACTGATTTGTAGTCACAGGCAAACTGTGGCAATAACTCAGCCTCATGTCTGTTTATCATGAAAGATTACAGCTGAAGTGCAGCCAGCCCTAACACCAGAATGATTTTTGCACACCAAGTCTTTGGGTTTGGTTGGGAGGTAGTGATTCTCTGTTGAGAGATGCTTATGGTAATACAGATTGACATCACGGTTCAAGCATTGCACTGACCAATAAATAGCTTAGAAGCACACTGCATAAAAAAAAATTTACACATTACATTACTGGGCTGGTCTGAAATGGTAGCAGAATTCAGGGTAGCAGGGGGAAGGCAGCATAGCATAAGCAGAATACTCATTTCGAAGAGTAACAGATGTGCAAATTAAATGTTGGACAAAGAAGACAAAAAGAAGCTCTGTCTTTAAATGTTTTAATTTGCTTGCAGGCAGCAACTTAATTCAGTTAATACCATTTATTATGGAAGCCATATTTGGGAAGGCAATCATAGCCCATATGAATGACAGCAGGATGACAAACACAAATGAGAATCCTGTGTAGGGCTGAGTAGGGCACCCAAGAAGAGAGGGAAAATGTCTGAAAAAAGAGAAAGAAAAACAACAGCTGGGAAAGTTATGAAGCATATGTTGAAGAATGAAAGAAGCCTGACAGAAAAAAAAAATCCATGGAGACGGATTGGCAATCAAACATATTTTGAGAGGGAAGAAGTGGCTGGATGGTGTAGGGCTGAGGGCTGACTGAAGAGCTGTGAAGGACAGTGCCTGTGGGTGAGAAGCACAGTTGCAGGAGCTCGCCTGCGGGATAGCACAGGAAAATGTAGGGCAGACTGGAGAGCGGCTCTATGCCGCCTTCCTCCTGTGGCGAAAAGAAACCAAATCCAATTCCCATGCTTCATAAAGTGGAAAAAAGGACAGTTGATACAGAAAAATATACAAACGCACACACACAGCAAACACATAGGCGCACACACACATCCCCTGCTTTTCTTCCCAGACTGTCTCAAAAGACCCAATTTTTGCGTGAGGGTTTATGTCTGGGTGTCAGAAAAGAGCAACTGCATACAGTTGTGATAGCACTTGTCCCTAAAAAAACCGACCCATAGTCCTACGTGGGCTGTATATGTCATCCTCACAGATGGGATCTGCAAAAGAACACCCTGACAGAGCCACATCCACAGAATAGTAGGAAGCCAAGCAATATGACACATGGTTCTTTGTCCTTTTGAACTTCGGAAACTGCTGGAAACCATGAATGAAGGCTCTTGTAAATAGCAGCTTTTTGAGGCGAGGCTTTGTAGGAAGAGACCAGAACACTTTTTTGTGAGAGCACTTCCCAAACCAAGTTTTCTAAATATCTAGTATTCTGATCAGTTCTAACTTGCCAGCCTAACTAAGAGCAGCTAAGGCAAAGTCAGGCACTGCAGCAGGAACAGACTGCAAAGAGTCAGGGAAGGGGAAAAAAAAAATTAATCCTCTGGCCAGCTATTTAATAAGCTACATGCAGTAGAAGCATCAGAAAAGAGTGGAAATACTGCGCTGGAATCCTTAAATACATTTGAAATTTTTACATTTTAATACTTCCTTGATATATTATTTCCCCAGGCCATGATTTATTTTAGACTCTTTCGTCTGAACTCTGAGCCCTGTATCAATTGCATTTTACATTGAAATATCAGCTTTTTTCACTCTGGCAAAGTGCTGGGCATCCTCCAATTCCATGACCCTCAGAGCAGCACAAAGGATGCTTAGGAACTGGTGCTGTTAGCAGAACGGGTGATCCACAGGAGTTACAGGAGACAGCATGAATTTGGTCGGGATGTGAATGTTGTGGGTGGCTGCTCAGCTCCATGAAATAGCTGAACAGCACACTGGGGTAAATTCTACCCTGCCACCACAGTCACCCTGCTTCAGGGTATTTCTTTGCCATGGTGAGGCTAGAGGGTGAGGGAGACACAGCTGGTCCTGTGGTTGCACTGCTGAGAGTGCCATGACCATGGGATGCTCTCAGTGATGTGGGAAATTAAGTGGTACCAGCACCCATCTGCCACATACACCTAAAAATTTAACCAAGCCTAGACTAGAAGGATTTAACCAAGAAGAAGAATTTAACCAAGCCAATAGACTAGGAGGACAGGGGAAAGGATGGAGAAGTAAAGTCACTCTAATAAACTACATAAAAAAATGAATTGTTAAAGATCTATATTTTGCCTCCTTTGTCACAGGCAAACCAATAAAAGAGTTGGAGCATCATAATTAATATGCCATGACTGGTGATTTGATTCCTAAAGATGAGAAAATGGAATCATTGCTTTTGACAGAGGAAATTTTGGTCTTAAATTCTGATTGCACTCTCACAGCTTCTGTTTTTAATAAGTGCAGCAATCACAGAGGCAGCAAAAAGCAACTATCCCTTGCTCACAGACCATGATAATCTCATCTCTGGAAACTTCCTGGAGGGTCCCTTTGTTGCAGGGACAGAGGGCAAACCAAGCCAGTTTAGCCTCCTGCTGACTCTATTTCCTGTGTAACTGCTTATGAAAACTGCCCATGCTGAGCAAACTCAAGCTAGTAAACATTCATTTTTAAGAGAAAGGTAATATGCAAATTTCTTCTTCTTTATAGAGAGATAGTATCTCTTTTCCACTTTTCCACTGCAGAAGTGCAGTGGATGGCACGTGTTTGTGCATGTTTTAACATGTGGTGCCATGATTTATATGCAATATAAATCATGGCACCAAGTAATGTTATGATGTTAGAGGTCAACCTATTTTATATGGAGTATTGATATAATATCCCATAATACATCTTTAGGGACCAAAATTCAGGATTTGATTGAAAGTGTAAGCTAGTGACTGCCATATCAACAAACATAAGAAAAAATACTGCATTTTCAGTGGCCAGTTAGTATGCTCTATATTTTAACCTTGCCAACCTGCTGTGTATCAAACCTCTTATTAGGGGCCTGTTCCTCACAGGAGAACCTTTGGTCTTATCTCATAGAACCACTCTCAAGTGTACTTTAAAAGATACATGCTCTCACATACTGCACCAAGACCCGATGGTCTGAATTAATGAATCAGAAAGCTCAAGATTTACATCAACCTTTTTCAACCAATATGCTTTTCTTCACCTTGTTCCAGCTATCCCAACATCTTCCTCATTCTTTCCTACAGATAGTCCTGAGCTCCTTTCCACAAAGTTGCAATCTCAGCTCCCCCAGTTTATACCATGTCAGTAGAGGAACTGAATTCCATAAATTCAGCTATGAATCAAGTAACGTAGGTGAAAAAAAGGGGTAACAACACAAGACCACTGCTATGGCGTGATCAGGAACTTTTGCTCCCTTTGCCAGGGCTAAACATTTCACTGTTTCCTTCCTCCTGGCTGCCTTTCACTGCAAATCCAGGAGATGCCAGTCACGCATATTAGATATGCACAGGACAATCCACAGAGTGTGTGTGCTGCCTGCACCCCTTCAGAGTGCTAGACTATGTGTTAGCACACAGGATTGCTTTTGTATAGCTATTTCTAACCAGGAAAACCTACACCTGAGTGTGATAACCCTATCTAAGGCATCTTGGAGCTGCAATCCTCTAAGCTGTTCCCACTCTACAAGCTTTCTCCATAAATGTGCACTGCCTTACTTTGCCAGGGTTAATCCGATCTGTCTGCTGTATAGGTACAAAAGAAGAAATGTGATTTATAGTGAAGGAGAAAGAGACTGATGAAAAATCCTGCTTCCAAATGTACTGCAATATTCATTTGAAAACTGTTAAGTTAAAAAAGGAGGAGGAATATACTCTGACCTGGGAGAGATGGTGGGAAATCTTTCCATTCCTTAGGTGCTCATTTACATGTAAGCCACTTCTAGCTGGCTCTTGCAATTTAAATTCACTTTTATTCTGATAAAGCCTTCAATTCTGTTTGAATAGAAGAGTTTTGCAAGTCTGAGGAAAATGGCAATTTGTGTATGCTGTGCTGCCAGTGAGTGCCTTCTCTTTTCCAGCATCTTATTGTTATTCTCTGCTAAAACTTATATGCAGGTACATGCACATTCACTTTCTTTCAGAGAACACGTTATATGAATCATTTAAAAGTACCTCGAGATCATTTTGGGATTTACTTCAAAAAGAGGCTCACCAGATGTAGGGTCCATGTTAAAAGCCAAGGAGACTTGTGAGACACCAGACACACCTGACATTACTGGTTTTGTCCTGGCTGACAGGTTTGACTCTACAGGGATTTTCTCACCTCTTGATTTGCTAAAACAGGTATTTATGGGTAATTAATATTGACTGGGCACAAAAGGGTTTTGGGGTAAAGGATGGACTACAAATGGAATTATATACAGTAAAGTGATACCACTGAGGAAGCAAAGAGTCTGAGCTGTACTACAGGAACACTGTCAGCAGGACTCCAGGAGTTACTCACCTTTACCCACCTCAGCTGTCAGGTAACCTAAGTACCAGCACAAGAGACAAGCCTGAACTAAGTCAAAAAAAGAATAGCACAACAAGAAGTCTGGAAAACATGACAATGTAATACAACTTAAGGATAATAAGAGGTGGGATACAATTCTTTCTACATATAATAGTCTAACAAAATGTGGTAGTAATCAGTGGATACATAGCATAAACACAAAATTACCCCAAATCTTAAACAGAATTAGACTTCCAAATATTAGAAAACATTTTGCAGCTAAGATACAGGTAACTGTGGCATTCTGTGGACTCCTCATCAGTAATGACACTTCTGGTACGCTTTGCATCCGACATTTGCTTAAATACCTCATGACTCAATACACTTCTCATGCAGAAACGAAAGCAGTGCATTTACTTGGCTGTTAAACACTGCTGCAAAATATTAGCCAAAGCTAAGTCAGCCTGATGCAAGGGAATGGAGTGGTCAAGAGTTCCGCCAGATCAGGGTGAAAAATCATGGAGAGCCTGAAGTGTGTTTTTGTGGAGTGAAACTGACTGCAACATAATTGGATTCATTTTGCAAAAACCTGATCACATGTAGTTCTTCTTCGATACCGCATAAGGCCTTTTTAGCAATGTTTTGGTGAAATCAAAATATTGTCTAGAATAAAGAGAAGTATATACTACGGTTACTTTTAAGAAAACTAATTCTGCTGTTGTAACAAATGTGCCCAAAGGCTGTGCAGAGATCCATAGAAATGGACTGTCCCTGCCTAATTTTCCCCTTTCAATATAGTCTAAACTGTGAGACAATAACATACCAAAAAAAGGAAAACCTGTGTAGTATTAAGAAACCTGGCAATTTTAACAAATCATCCCACGATACCAAATTATAACTTTTATATATTAATTCTTCTGAAGGTCATATCTTCCCTGTTAGGGTGCAAACATCTCTGATGACATCTCCTGAAAAGCAGGCTTTGCTACTTTGAAAAAAGTTGAAACTTAAAAGGTTAAAAAAGAATTCTAGGTTTTCTAAGGTTTTTTGGGTTTGGGGGTTTTCCTTATGGGAAGGAAAAGATGAAAATATCAGGTATTTCTTTGTAAACAAGCTTGTAACAATGGCTGTATGTAAATGCTTTCCAGAAACAAGAGGAAGTGAAAACAAGGAGTGATTTATTTGTTCAAGATTTACACATTTGCCTCTAATGCTCAAATTTTACTTCTGGAATTTTTCTCACGGCCATGTAACTATACTTGCTGTGGCAATGTATGGTGATCCTTTTTCTGCCTCTGTTTGGCTGACTGTTGACCAAACAGGGCCTCCCTGCTGTCTGTATCATTATTTCAGTGCTTGTGTTTGGAGTAAAAGTCCTGGCTGCTCCAGCTATCTGGTTCCAGAGCTGCCTCCTTCAAATACCAGCATAAGGTCTGGCTGGACATCACTGTGCACTGAGCTCAAAAGCACCAGGGGTTTTTTCTATTATTTTCTGAACTTAATTCTTACATATGTTTCTTCATTAACAACTATTTAGAATTGAATTAGTAGTACAGAGTAATGACTTCAGTTAATCGTATTTCATCAGTAATTCTCTGTATTGACTATGTGAAAATTCTTATTAGAAGTGTGAAAAATTATTTTGAATTAATTACGTTAGCTTCATAACAAAAAGAAATACAAACACAAATGGAGGAGTATAAATTACATTATCATTTTTGCAGTTTCCAGTTGGCTAGAAACTTAAAATGCAGCTCTTTCCCCCAGAAACAGCAAACCATGAAAGAAGAGACTAAATCTGCATACCTATAAATGGAGATTGTATAGAGGCCAGAGTAATTTAGGAGGTTGCTGATAACTTCTTTAATACGGAATTAATGAAACTTTTATTTCAGAATCCATAACATTGCAATTCATAGGAAATTCTCTTTTCAGCTCAACTCACTTTAATAGTTTATGAAACACTTAGATTGTTTTTCACTGGCAATTCCTAAGAAAATTTAATGGTCTGCCAAAATAATTCTATAACTTATTATTCCAAGGCAAGGACTACACTGCACCCGCAACACCCATCTGTAGTGGGAATTGCTGGCGTGTACCAAAAAACTGTACTGGCTTCAGGAGAATAAGGGTTATCAGGCTGGGCTTCTTTTCTCCATTACCATACATCCAGTACAAGGCTCCACTATTCTATTTCTGCTGCCTTTGGGATCTCAGCTACAGAGTAATAGTTACTACAGACTATTGCTGTTAGCATGTTACCCCAAGGTCCACGCCATCCCATTCAAGCTGCTAGATCCTCCCTTCATGCTGCTAGATCATGGAATTAGAAATCTTAGTTAAAAGGTAGAGGGTTTTTCTGAAATTTAAGGTTTTGAATACAGATAATGAAATATAAGTAAAACATTGATTAATTGCTTCAGGTAGACTGACAAATCTTTTTTCTCTTTTTCTCTTTTTTCTTTTTTCTTTTTTTTTCAAATAATGGAGAAATAATGTACTAAGCCTCTGCATTCACATAAATTGAAGTACTGAAAAATTATTAATACTGGTCTTAGAGTCTTAAAATAAGCTTAATTTTCCCTTTTGTGATTATCTGAAGTCATACTTTAAAAATTGATTCTAGCCTATTTTGTCCACTGATCCTGCACAGCCCTGGCAGTTTCTAGTTTTCAATTTGCAGCCTGAATTTTAATGTTTTTGTTCCATAATTGTTTCATCTGCTTTGAGAAGGACAGTCTCAGCACTATGTATTTCTAAATGAGCTGGGTCAGTAACAATAATTTGTTCAGATTGCTGTTTTGGAAAAGTTTCAGGGGAGTCATGCTAGGCTCACGTCTTTTCCCTTTGTCTTTCAGTTCTCTCAGGAAACTGTAATTTGCAACTTGAAGGCCAAACAAACACCCCTCAAACCCCAACCCATTCCAAAGGACTACTTTTTTCAAAGAAACCTTGCACATCACAGGAATACTCACGTCCTCACTTTCACAGCATCAGATGGTTGAAGCCATCTCAAGATCTCAAAATTTTTTTATTTCCTCAAACCCAACCAATTCAGCATAAGTGATTGTAAAATCCACAGAAAAAGATTTTTTGCTTCCATTAGGCTTTAGGTTTGCTCCATTGCTGCCATCCACACAAAAATACTCTTAGTAAAAGGCTTGTAACACCACATAGAACAACACTGATGATAGCTGATTTCTGTATTCAGTAATTCCCCTTCAAAAGGGGCAATTGCTGCACCCACCAAAGCTGTTACAGTAGGTTTCATTTATGCTTCCTATAGAATTAAATTCCTACGGTTTCTACTGCAATGTTGTATGGTGGAGATTGATGGTATCTTTCCATAGTTTTCATTTTCTACCAGCTACTTATAAAATTCATTCAGTTATCATACTTTTGTTGATTGACATACTGGGGAGTCATGTGCCAGTGGAATCCAGACCTCCCAAAGCAACTTCTGTCAGCTCTTGTCCACCTAGGAGGTTGGATACCCAATGAACTCTGGGGCAAACATGGAGAGTGCGAGTGAAAAACCACACCTTCTTCTAATTTCACCGATGACATGTCACTAGACTCCTCACTGTTGGTTGGATCACAACCTGTTTTTATCTTGCTAAAGGTTCTGTAAGTCTGCAGTTTTCTACAGAAATGGCTTATTTACTCTTTCCGGGGAGAAAAAAAATCTGCGTTTTTAGGGAGAATGGTTTTTGCTATTCATTCCTTCACTTTCTTCAGTGAAGTTGCATGAAATATGATCCACTCAAAAGTGGCTAGGGTGAAAATGCTCATTTTTCTTGAGCTTCAAGGCACTGTATATCCTTTTCAGCATAACTGTGCAAAGTGGTTTCTTTGTGGCTGGCAGCACCATGACTCTATACGCTTTTATCAGTCTTTATGTCATAAATCTAGACAGTTTCATTTTTTTCCTGGTCCTTCTCTCCTGTTCACTGGAATCATTATAACAAGTTTTCAGCGTTGTTTCTGCAGAGACGTGCAGTTAATTTTTTCTAGACTGCTGTCTTATGAATCTTCATTGCATCTGTTTTGAGCTCCCCAGTGATTATTTCTACATCAATAATATCAAATTCCTCCATCTTGTCAGCAGTATCAAAGTTGCTTATTGTTCCAGTGGGAAACCTCTATGATATATAACACTTGACACATTTTTTCATTTATTTGTAAGAAATGATTAGAATATTTTTATGTCTGTCTTTTATGTGCCCTGAAGGGCTCCAACTGAAACAAATTGTAAACCTTTTTGTGATTGACATCAGTTTTGTACATATTTCTAATATGTACTGCTACTTTCACTGCCCAGATTTAAGCACAGGCATAAGCCAAGCATATGCTGTTTGCCTGATTTAGCAGCCAGTTTAGGTGTTTACTAAGATATACTTGCATTTCTACTTTTTGCCACTTCTTCTCATATCTTGGTAACCTCTTACGCAATATCGATCAAGAGATAAATTTTTCAAGGTTTTCTGGACTGAGAAACAAGGTCCTATTTGAATGTCCACAAACAATATTATGACTTTTGTCACTCTGAACACAGCACTCTCAAAATACATGCATTGGTTGTTGATTTTTTTCTTTTTTGTGTTTCATCTGGTTCTTCTCACTCAGAGCTTGGATTAAAACGCGAGAGACAGAATTCTTCTTCGGACTTAGATGTTTATTATTTCTTATCTATGTTAAAGCTGCACAGATTGTGCTTCTAAGTTAACAAGGTGGGAAAACGGCCACAGAGTTCTTATTCCAAGCACTTTTCAAGCACAAGCTATCCAATTATATAATGCCAATAAGTTTATTTTTGCTTATAACCCAATAATCTAGTAACCTGGGTCCTGCACTGCAGACATTTGCGCCCAGTCACAAACTCACCCAAACTTTTGAAGAAGAAGAAGAAGAAAGAAGAAGAACTAACCATCACTCTAATTTCTCCCTCTTGTTACCTATATGTAATACTATACCCCAAAACCTAAAATTCTGCATCTTCCACCCAGTGATATAACACACTTCTATTAATTACATACCAAAAATCTCAGTGCTTTTACATAATTCTGGAAGCTTTTTTCCAAGGCCTCAGGTCAAATGCAGTGTGCTTCTGAGGATCAGCATCTGTCAGCATGGAAAAATTAAAATTCTCAGAATCCAGGGCTCCAATAATGGATGAACAGTTATTTGATTTTAACTTTACTATTTGATCTAGCCATCACTGAAGTCTGCTGTAAGAATGACTGTTTGCAAGCAAAGGGACAGTTAGATAATTTTCTTGGAATTCTTTAACATAAAATATGTAAATACGTCATTTGGTTAGCTAATAAAAGATCTTCCAGTGAACTTTTTATTAAAGATTTCTTATGATATACAGCTGAACTTTTGCTTTGCACATAAAAGGGGTCCTGATACTTTAGACAGAGAGTAGGATTTGCAAGTGGCAGAATTATGTGGCATCATAATTTTAAATTACTTTTAACCTTTTAAGAAAAGCATCATGTCATTATGGACAGCACAATTAAGAAGTGTACTTATTGTGCAGTGTTGGTCAGAAAAGTTAATGAAGTGTTAGGCTGAATTAAGAATGAGATGGAGAATAAATAGGAAAAGATAATGAATTCTTTTATGCATGCTGATATTCCAAACTCACCTTGAATACGAAATTCACTTTACACTGTATTATTTCAGAAAGAAGGGGATGTAAAAATTCATAACTATCTGCCAAAAAAAGAAGAAAAAGACGATGAAAAGAATTCATTAGTGTTATGAACAAGTGAGGTAATTGCATCAGGAGTGAACAAAAAGTTCAGGGCTATTTCAGATGGGAGGATGTTGAAGATGCGGAGGAGATAGAACTAGAGGGGACGTAGTAAACTCACATAGAGGAAACATGACACCAGGGAAACTGAATCAGTGGTGCCATTTGTACCTTCCAATAACAAAGCAAAGGAGCTGTATAATTGCTTTCAGTGATTAAACAGTAGTTTCATAATGTTCAAAAGAAAATCCTTTCCCTTTCGGTAATGAAAAATTAACTTGTGAAATGCAATGGTGCAAGAAATTGGGCAAATAGCTTGGTGTGATGGAAGGATGGATTGCGGTGCCAAGAGGGAATAAGAAAAGGCTATGCAATCACGCAGAGTAAAATAAACAACAGAGGTCATCAATCCTAATGCTTCTAGCCACAGCCATTCATGCACCAGCTATTCGTTTTGTTCATTATTACTACAGCTGTGCTCTGAGGAAACCATCATAACACTGAGGAGATCACGATAGGAGATTAAAAACTACCTCCTAAACGGGATCCTGGTCGGTGTGTTACCACATGTCATTTCCTAAATTCCTAACAGTGGAGGCCACTAACCTGAAACCACCACAGACTCCCTGGCTCTGCTCATGCTGGAATGAGCTTTTGCCTGTCTTCCCCATGCTCCTCACAGGGGAATAGCCAGGCAAATTACAGCAGTGGCTCTGTCAAACTGATTTATTGATTGCAGTTAGGTAGTGTAGATTAGGGCATTTAATAATTTCCACAATATCATAACACACTGCCTGTGATTGTCACTTATTCCTTCTCAACAGAGGAATTTGCACAGTGTTCAAGCATGACTTTGCCCTGGGTACTAAAAAGGTGAGAAAATCACCAATGTGGATCTCAGAAATACTTAATTTCTAAAGGAATAAACCAAACCCACAGCCAGAGAAACAGCCCTATTTCACCCGAGATTGAATTCTGGCCTTCCCTGTCAGCAGCAGGCTGCTGGGCAGAGCTGTACACTGCTCACGGCAGGCCAGCCAAGCCCTGCTGCATCCACCAGCACTCCTCAGGAGCAGTCAGAGAGCTTGCGCTGTGACAGGTGGCACTCAGTTGCCTGCTCCGTTTGGGATCAAGTTTCAGGAGAGCTCTGGGAGGGATTTTTTTGAACTCTCGGGAGTGTAAGAATTCTGTGCTTTATCTTGGACTGATCCCCTGCTCGATGGTGTGACACTTCTGTGGGCTGAGGCAAAGGGAGGAACAGATGCTGCTTTCCCTCTGGTGGAAACTGATTCTATCGTGTGTGGAGAGCCCCACCACCAGAACTCTCCCTCCTGAAGCACAGGGGCTGTGAAGGTCCCTGTTTGTCAGCCAAATTACATGTAAAAAAGGGTCCTTGCTCAGTCACGTTCATATCAGGGACAAAGTATTCATTTGGTAAGGGTGCCCACAATATGAATGAGTGCGTGTAGGAGGAGATCCATAACACAGACTTGAATGCAGAGTGTGTAATTCGTGGGCTGTTGGTTGCTATGGAGTCCAACTGAAGTGGAAAGTGACAGCACAAAAACCTCATAATACTTTTATGTACAAGAACCTCTAGCAGAAACATAACAAGGGAAAATTTTTATATCTCTAAGGAAGTCGCTGAGAGGCAATTTTTGCATGATAAAAAAAAAAGATGCAATTTTTTTCTCAGGCTTGTACATTTCCTCTTCACTGGCTGTGGCAGAGGCTTCCAGCTCCTTCTAAGGAGGAATTCAAAGTCAGCCAGATATCTATGTGTGAATGACCTTCATTCAGTTATAAACTAAGCCATGCATTTCTAACATTAGAAATGTTAAATACAGTTCAGGTCTCAGCTCAGTCTATGCTATTCTTTGTATCCGACACATTGCTGGATGAAGCACTTCTGAAGAAAAAATCAGTACACTCATCTATTCAGTCTGTTGTCCAGGATGTAAAGTTACTTGTGAATTTTATTCATAGAATGACACAGATGCTGTGGGGAAAAACTTGCTATCTTTTCATTACAAAGCAGGGGAGATGCCTGTTTGAAGCTGACATACTGGAACAACCAAAGATAGCTACACTGGATGCGACAGAAGAATTAATTTGGAGCTCTGACATTAACTTAATGCAACCCGTGTTTTACTCAGTAGGAGTTTCCTGTGCATGTATTCTCTTTTGAAGGAGAAATTTAAAAAAAAAAAAAAGTAATTTAGCTTGGGCATGAAAGAGGGGTTGGTACCCTACAAAATAAGAAAAATACTCTCATATTGTTGTGTAATGATTTTTCCAGTTTGCATGTCAGTGAATTATTCACATTTCTTGCAGCTAACAAGTTTTTATGGCTTTGAATTGTTCTATGAAGAAAGTTACCTACAGCAGGTCAAAATATTCTTTGCGAGCATTTGCTGCTAATGCAGCCAATTTCCTCTGTGATTCTCAGGCAAGCCTTGTTAATTTCTGCACTAATATGTGCTATTCAGACTTCAGACAGAGGAGACAAACAAGCCCTTTTCAGCGCATGACTCAGCTGTGAGCTCCTCTGTTTGGCCGTTCATCTTCTCTAGTGCAGGATTAGTCAAGTGAGTCACCATGTTCCTTTATGATTCTTCATTTTGACCTTATTCCTCCTGATAATTCTTTAGCCAGGGGCTGCCCTGCATTGCGCATGGTTCATATGAGAGACCTTTCCTCACCAAAAGTGATAAGCTGTGAAGATCAGATCCTGCAGAAGCTAGGGTGATTGCCATTCCCCTCTTATGCCAGAGAGGCAGGGTAGTTACTCATGATCATGAGTTTGAATCAAGTCATGAATCCTCAGGACTGTATGCTAATAATTCCTGGTGCTGATTTCAGTAGGGATGAAGTTTAATTTTCTAAAATAAATACGCACATTTGAAAAAACCACAGCTGTTTTCCAAGAACACATTAATGGAGCTGGGCCTCTCTTATCAATACTTCATGAGCAGAAAAAAGAAATTAATCCGATTAAATAAATGACTTTGTATGATTTATGAACACCTTTTCAAAACCCAGTTTTGACTGGATTCCAGGGGCTTGGTTTTATCCATATTTTATGAGTAACATTCCTTGGCTGTGTGTGGGAACAGTTAAAAACATGCCTTCTTGGGTTTTCCCTTGTCCACATGCATGGATCTGCTACGTTGCTCATGTCTCCCTTTCTAAGCTTTTCATAGAATCATAGAATCATTAAGGACGGAAAAGCCCTTTAAGATCATTGAGCCCCACTGTTAACCCAGCTCTGCCAAGTCCACCACTAAACCATGCTCCTGAGTGCCACATCTACACGTCTTTACATCTCTCCAGGGCAACACTTTCAGTGAAAGAGCTTTTCCTAATAACTCTTTTAAACCTCTCCTGGAAAAAAATTAAGGCCATTTCCTCTTGTGCTGTCACTTTCTACATGAGACAAAAGACTGACCCTCACCTTGACACCTTCTTTCTGGTAGTTGTAGAGAGTGCATCTCTCCTGAGCCTTATTTTCTCCAGGCTAAACACCCTCAGCTCCCTCAGCCACTCCTCATAAGTCTTCTGGTCCAGACTCCTCACCAGCTCCACTACCCTTTGATAGACCTGCTCCACACCTCAGTGTCCTTCTTGTAGTGAGGAGCCCAAAACTAAACACAGACTTCGAGATGCAACCAACTTCTTGAACTTGGATTAGATCAAATAATTTGGGGCAACCTAAAGGTGTGTCTCTGGTCCTTCTTTCTGCTTCCCCTTCTGTGTTTTACTCCCAGTGGGAATTCTCCCCACAGGGCAGTGCCAGCTCTCCCCACTTAGAAGCTGAATATACATTTTTGCTCTCTGTTGGTGATTTTTTGTGTATGGAAGGAACAAAGTGAGATGTGGCCTCTTACTTGATTTGTATCTATGCCATGACCACCTTTTTAGTATTAGAGGAGAGAGACTTTTATTGCTTACTGACTTAGGAATGTTAAGCTGAATTGTCTGCAACTGCCAAGATAATGGCACTGGTCCAAACATTTTTAACCTGCTGTCTTGTGGGACAGTCGGGATTTGTAGTGACAGTTTGTTTTTGCTTACTACCAGACAATCTTAATGGCTTCAGCTGCCAGTACTTCTGTATGTTCATACTTTTAACTATCTGAATAATCCAAATAATTTCCCTAGCATGCCTAAAACAGAGCCTGGGTTTAGCTGTTCAGAAAGAGTAATGTCAAAAGCCTTTACTGATGCTGTCTTCTCCAAAGTGTATCACTTTCTTTCAGTATGTCTTATCTGACCCCTTTTTTTTCCAACAGTCCTTCAGCTTTGTTATCCACAGATCTCTTCAAAATGACTGGTGGCAGATACATGCAAATAGATCATTTAATTTCCTTGCAACGTCTTTATCCCCTTTAATTGTTCCCATTGCACCCTGGTGCTCCACTGAGCCTTCTGGTTCTCTCACAGCCTGCTTACACCTCTTATAATTAAGTAATTTCTTCTTATTTATTTTCATGTTATGCCTTTGGCTAATCTCCCCACCAAATCCCTCAGCTAAACCATCTTCATTTTTTGTGTTACATTATTGTTCCTTACCACTAGCTTATATTGAGCTAACTTCCCATTTTCCAAAGGGTATTTGAAGAGCCTCTTTTGTGGTACCTTTCCATTCAGCCAAAGCAGATAGGCACTCTCTCTCCTGCCTCCTTTTTGTCTTTCTGGGGCTTGTGCAAATCTTTTGTAACTCATTAGTGGCTTACTTCAGTAGGCTCCATGCTGAATCCTTACAGGACCTTGCACATTTCCCTTTGTGTAACTGTAATTTATTTCACTTTTCTTCTGTGTGAGATGGTTAAACTGGTGAGGAGGGGGGTTGGAGGAGGGGAAGGGAACATTAAGGAACAAAAGAGATGGACTAATAAAAAGTGGCTCTGTGTTCATGCATAGAAAATTATTTGGATGCAAATCAGTCACACAGCTGAATGATTTGTCTCAAAGCCTCAAGACTAGGGAGCAGAGGGCTTCAGCCTCAAGTGGCACTCTGTCTGGACTTATTTCAGACGCTGCAGTCACGGAATAGCGTGTCTACAAACAACCCACCTGGAGGACTTGTGTGCTGCTTTCATGTCTCCCTGTACTCATCAGAAAAACCTCTTGTGTTCACTCTGAGTTATGTCCTACACCGTGTCTTCAAATTGCAAATACATAGAGAGGGGAGGGATGTAGGCAGGGACAGCCAGATTAGTTGCAAACTAAGAAAATTGAGTACCATATCTCCCAGGTAAATAATTTCTACTGAAAGTACAGGGAAGTACGGGTGAGAAATTGCTTGATAAATTGGCAATTTATGTAGACACTCAAACAAAGACTAGAATTCCTCAGCACAGAGTCCGAGGGGAAGGTTTTACACTGAAATATTTCCACTGTCATTTAACATTTGAGTGGATTACAGAAGATGTGTTGTATCCACCATTTGTAGACAGGCCCACTGGAATCATTACACAAACTTTAAAATCATCAGTGGTATCAGGATCATGAATATAAGTTTGAATGTACTCTTAAGAAAACTTCTTCCCACAAATGAAGGGTGAAACCTTTTTTTGTCACAATGTGGCCGTATTTTCATACCTTTGGTAATCAAAACCATTCAGCTCATTCTAAGGTTTGCAGCTGTAGGATTGAGGTCATGATTATTCCATCTTTCCCTGCGTAGCCAGTCCAGGATATCATTCTGAACTGATGCCAACAAGAGGGCAAAGAAGGCTGGCATATATGTGAGGACTCTTTTGGAGCCACTGCCCATGCCTGGGAGCTTCCATGGGGCAGTTCCTGTGGAAGGCTGACCACCCCGAAGGAGGATGCTGGGGTAGTGTAGGATATAGTAGGTAGATACGGTCTAGGGGTACATTTGTTATTTTCACCCTTGAAAGTGCAGTGAATGCTGCTGCTGCTGCTTGAAAGTCATTACTCATTTCTGCTAAGCAATAGCTAGTATATCACAGTTTTCCAAAATATATTTAGACTAAAAGTACATGCCAATTGCCAATCCAATCAGTATACTTTCACCTGATGTTGCTCAGGAAATACTCCTTCATTTTAGCTGTTTAGGACAGCTTCTCCATAGGTTTTGAAAAGGTCAAAGTTGCCCTGTAACTGTAAATGAGGGAGAGGTGACTTGATATGCAGTAAAAACAATATTAGACGTCTTTCAGCTCAATTTATTGCCCCAGCAATTACGCTTCAGAGAAGCTTCTAACTTTTGCAGAAAGTCAGAGTGCAGAAGCAGCTTTTTCAAGGGATTGGGTCTTTAGAGAAGGAATGTACATTTCCACTCAAAACCTGCTGAGAGAAAAGAGAAAGAATCAGAGAACACTTCACGACTTATTTTTAATAGAAATTTACCATGTGTTGATGCCATTCAGGGGTAGAGCTCGATGGTAGAGAAATTTGTTTTGACTGCACATACTTTTGTCTCTCAGGCAGAATTTGAAGCAACGCTCTTGAAGGTTTGGGAGGACTTGTTTTAAATTAATGAAAAGGGCAGAAAAGAACTAAATTAAAATCTCCATGGGCAAAAATGGTATGAACCTTCCCTGTAAAAGACCTCAGGCCTCATGAAAACTTGAGAATTATGCTGAGGTAAAGGAGATTGCACTAGCAGTATGTTACAATTTCATTTTACACAAGGTTATGTTGCACTTTCTGAAGCTTTCCTTGCTTGTTGCTCTCTATTAGAATCTATTGTTTTTAAATCATCTGAATGGGAAGGACAGATGAGGAGAGAACTTGATTCAGCTTACTCAGGTATAAATATGGACTAAGTCATTAAAGTGTCCAACTCCCGCTTTTGTGAAATGGAAGTAGTGAGAAAATGGAAGTAGTGAGTGGCCCAGCCTTTCCAGTGCAGACTTTCACCTTAAAGAAAACATTTCAATATTTTCTCTTCTGTTACTTGCTATATGCTTCAGGACCTCCAAGGTTTTTAATTATTCTCCCAGAGCTGAGGGAAGCCTTGCAGCCAGCGTATTGTAGCCGATAATTAATAAAGAGTTCTCATTTTGAGTGGATGCAGCCATTTTTCATGTTGCATTTGGTTTGCAAAACTACGGCAATGGTCAAACTTTATTGTGTAAAGCCTTGGATCATTCCCTACACTCAAGCAGGAAGGCACGGAACCTAGTTGTAATGATGTGTTTTATATTAATATTGAACTGATTTATTTCCTTTTCTGAAAAGAAGGGAAACAAACACAAACTGGTAAACTATGTCTAAACAAGCAAGGATTTACACTGATAGCTTGAATTTGTTTCATTTCATCACAGACAAATAGTTTCCCAATGTAGCTTAGCTAAAATCTATTGTTAGGACAGCTAGCAGAATTAAGATGGCATTCAGTGTTTATTTTATCCATCAGTGAGCAGGATTTATTGCACCAAGCAGTTTTGGAGCAGAAGCTCTTTAAAGACACCTCTGAAGCAACTCTTTTTCAGGATAATTCTACCAGAATAAATCCCTGTTCCTAGCTCATGCCCCACCCACAGCAAAACTGAGTATCTTGAGGTTTGAAGATAACTGCAATCATTGGTTTTTTGTTTCTGCTTTTGCTTTAGGAACTCCTTCATAGATATCCTTCGGGCTATTCTACTTTCCTTGGAAGTGCTCATTGAAGATCAGGAACTTCAGATAAATGGCTTCATTCTAATTATAGACTGGAGCAACTTCTCCTTCAAGCAAGCCTCCAAGCTTACACCATCTATCCTCAAACTGGCCATTGAAGGGTTACAGGTAGGTGGAGGGTAACACATGTACCTGCAACTTTTATTGCTGCAGACAGTGATTTTTGCTTCATCAGGCACTGGGAAAAGTAAGGGAGGAGAAAATAATGCAGAATGTTTTAATGTCCCATCCACTCGCAGCATAAATCGATTTTCAGACATCTCTTTTTGTCTGTCTTTCGCTTTTATTTCAGCTGTAAATCAATGTAGCCAGTACGTGCGTTACTTACCACAGCATTAAGAAGGAGGGCTAGAGATTTGAGGTTTAATCTATCAGAGAATTCAGGGGGATTAAAATCCAGCAGTGCCTGCCTTCTGGAGTGTGAAGTCCACAAGCAAGCACATGCGTGTGCAGAGGGAGGGTAAGAGGAGATGAGAGCAGCTCCCTCAGCAGATGGAAGTGTGCTGTTGTGTTCGTGGGGATGCATTTGTGTTGGATGGAAATGAGGAAGAGGGAGGACAGGCTCCCTGTTGTGCCCTCATTCTGACTGCCTTCATTTGTCACACAGGATCCTGTTACGTTATGGTTCAGACTGTTTAGGGGCCGCACGTCCACTTGGTGCTTGCAGAGAAATGGGAGCAAGCTGAAACCACGTGCTGTTACGGGGTTAGGTAGAGAGTGAGGACAAGGCAGCTGGGGCCTGATGGGCCAGCCTGAGGATAAGGCAACCTGAGGATGAGGATGAACTGTGGTGCTCAGAGAGGACTTCAGCCCCTTCCACTAAAGTCTGATGGTGGTTAGACCTGAGATGGACTTTCAAGTCTGAAGTAGTTTTACATAACCGTACTATTTGAGGACATTTAATAGAATCCAAGGACTATTTAGGTTGGAAGGAGCACTGGAGATCACTTTGTCTGACTCTCTGCTCAAAGCAGGGATGACTTCAATCTTATACCAGCTTGCTTAAAGATCACGTTTCATGTAGATACATACTTAAAAGGAGAGATAAGTAACTGGTTTTTTCTTGCTTAGTACTTACCAGATATCCTGCTGTCATAAACACCTCAAGAATAATTGTGTCTGGTGTGTGTATATTTATTTTAACTTTAACTTACATACCAGAAGGAACAATTTGTTCAACTAATTTTGTGACTAGCAAATTATCTACAAATAGATCGTGATTGTGTCTACTTTGTTTTATTATTCAAATATGAGGTAGAAAAATCTGCCAGCAGTTTTAAGCCTCTGTTCCCCTTTGTGAGGAATTTTCATCTATTCTAACAAATTAGGAAGTCAAGCTGTGCTATTAGTCCTTAGGACAATACCTTATCTTCTCCTGCAGATACTATCACTTCATACTGAATAACATTCTGTGGTTGAAAAAAACCTTCAGTCAGAAGGAAGATAAAGTCAAGTGACCTTCATAAGTAAATCAAATTTTTAGCAAGGTGTCCTTTGCCTGCCCAAATTTTGCTTTTCCATCTCTTCAGTAAGAAGCCAGTGCAGCCTTCATCCAACCTGATTTCTGGCCATGGCACTGCCAGGTTTTCTGCCTCCAGTTTATTTGCAGTTGTTGGTAACAGTATGTTTCTGAAAGTACTGAAGCCTGGGAGTACCAAAGTTGATCTTATGATTCTGTCATTAGTGATTTAAGGAGGCTGCCTTTCTTGTGTATGTGTGTGCATTTCATTTTTCATTTAAAGTCAAGGTACTGTTGTCTTCTCCAGGATTAGTAGAAATTTGACTCTCTCTGAAAGCACAGATTGGGATAATATGTCCTAAACTTAACTAACCACTGGCTCCATGAGTAGTAGGAGTAGTAGGAGTTGTGAATGCTGCACTCCTTTTTACCAGTCTCAGAAGCAAGTCATTCATGCTTATAAAGCATATTTTTAGCAAACAGTGATGGTGGGGGCTTTTTAGTTTGGTTTTTTGCCTCTCACCATTGCTATTGAAGTATCTTCACTGAGACTTTGTTCTGTTATTATTTTAAAAGAGCTAGCGCCATCCTCATGTAAAATTTATGCAAAATGTAGTTGAAATGCAGACAAGACGTACACACTTTAGAAAAAGGGTCACTGCATTGGAGGTCACTGAAAGTAGATAAGTCAGGTCCTGCTCCCATGAGACAATGATGTCCAAAAAAAAAAAGAGCAGAGTGTTTCAGTTCCTTGTTTTTTCTCATAGCTAAGGCGCTGTGCATGTACAAATCCTCAGACAGGCAGATTACATGGCTATCTCAGTCCTCCTTTCTGTGAAGAGATTTTGGGTTATATTAAGTTCTGTGTAAGTCTAATTAAGTGGATGGGAGGAAAATAATTCTCTCTTACAGTTTCTCCTGAAGCTGAACCCATATGTTCACATGTTGTTTTCTGTATCAGGAACTTTTAGCCTTTCCCTACGTAATGGCAATTTTAATGCCACAGCGGAAAGATTTTCCTATCTTTTTTTAAACTCCCATCTCATTCAGTGCCTCAGACCATCACATTCTGACATAAGAATTACTTTAAAAAAAATAAAATTAATGATGTATGCGTTTGGGGTTTTTTCTTACTTTCAAATTGCTTTCAGCCAATTAATCTACTGGCAGTTCAGTGTCTTTGTATGTATTTTTAATTTATTTTTCCTCAAATCACTGCTATAATGCACTATCATTAAAGTGCAGACAACAAGCATTACACAGGCGCTTATGTTAATTCATCTTGAGTTGTAAAACAAACACTAATCAAATCTAGTGGACTTGGCTGCAGAAATTAACATATTGCTATTATATAGGCTGCTCAGTTCCAAATACTGTAAAATCTGTAAATACTTTGAAAGATGAGGTAGGAGTTACATCACTACAGTGCTGAATGCACGTTTTGGTCAGTACTACTCCTTGTTCTGTATGGATTTCTCCATATATTGCATCACAAAGACAGTTCATTATGTGAACAAAAACAGTGACAGTATTTAATGACCTAAAAATAGCCTTATGCCTCCACTTCAAGCAACAGTAGTTCAGATGCTAAACAAGTATTTGTAGAGCATGGCAGTTCTCATCATGTCACAGCAGTGTGGGGACAAATGTCTTTGTAGTGCCTAAGCCATCTCTGATTAACAAGCTCTGCTGTTGTAGCACAAGACAATTGTCACTGTATGCTTTGAGCTTATGCCATACTCCTTCCTAGACCTTACAGATCTCTTGAATTTTAAAACATTAAACACAAGATTGCCATGTGGATGGAAAGGTGGGGAAAGAGGTGTGTGTAAAATAAATCTATTTTGCCAATAACTTTCTGAGTTTTCACTTCTAATCTTCATTCTTTTAATGTGAACAGCTTTTTCCCCTCACAGCATGTTTTTTCTCTGTTTTCTTCGTCTGTGAAGTTACAGTTCTCTGTATGTCACGCTGAGCTTATAATTAGTCTATGACGGTAGGCAAAATTCAATTATGGCTTAAGTTAACCAGAGACTGATCATTTGGCACTTTGCGTAACAGGTTAGAAGCATCAGAGGTCAATAGCAAAGGTCAGAAACCCACATTACAATAGTGATGCAGGTGAACTGTGTAAGAAATGGTCCCTTAGTACGCAGGATGTTTGCTACTGATGACTGTATTTGAGAACCTCTGATAATCCTGGAAACCAAGGCTGAAGTGTTACAGTGAACACAGCCTTCATGTCCAGTGAAGCCCAGACTTTTTTTTTAATTTAAGGTTGGTTGGTTTCTGCTCTGAGGATGTAGTTGGTTTGCCTCCAGGCAGGACTTTTGATTTTATGGTGCTGCTACCAATGAGTATAAAGAAACACTCTTTGCTCCTGCCTTATCCAACACCAGAGCTATGTACTGCAGTTTGTGTACGTGCATGAACATAGAAATTTACAAATTCACCCAGACAAATGAATTCAAATGCAATAACTTCTCAATAGCATCCAGATATTCTCCAAAACCTTCAAAACAGCAGAAGGTCTCCTCATCTGCCAATTCTTTGACGAAAGTCAAGTCAGAAGGCCATGGTCTACCGAGACCCAGCTGAGTGGCTTATGGCACAAATCACCAAACTGGATTCAAAACTGACCTGAAGATCAGGTTTGCACTCCAGAGTACCTAGCACTGCCTTGCCTAACAGGTAGCTTGCCCCAAGGCTGTCTCAAGGTACTGAAACAAGAGGCAGGGTGAATGGTTATTTCCTGGCTGTATTCTTTCTTTCTCTGATAGTTCTGTCACACCCAGGTGTACTCAAATGTGATTACAGTGACTCCTAAGAAATAAACTATATTCCTACTTTGTGACAATGATGAATCACTGCAGGAGTCATCTTTAGGGTTCAACAGGACTTTGATTCAAATTTTACAATCCTTTCAATGAATAGCAGAGGGAACAACTGAGATCTGCAAACAGGAATTTGTCTCCAGATTTTCACTTGACAGAAGATTTGACCAACAAAGTACATTACAATATCTATTAAATTTCTTTAGTTCTTTAAAGTTATTTCAGTTTATCATAATCCAGCCAAAAGTTGAATCTGGTATTTCTGTGAGAAGAAAATGAAAGGAAATCAATGATGTTTGACTTAAGAACACTTTGATCAGATACTGGTACAGATAAAATTCTTTTTAAAAAAATCTTCAAATAAGGGAAAATTGTATAAGATTCTCTTTAAAAATTCTCAAAGGCACATTTGTTAATACTGCAGAATAGCGTTAATGTTGAGAAGAAATCAGAAAATCAAGCTAGCAGGTTTGTTTAGGTATTATTAGATATTATTAGTGGGAGATTATCCCACGTCAAAATCTAGAATGAGATGCCAGAATTTGGAAAACTCAGCCTGTTTAGAATTATATGAAGCTTTTTGATCTTTAACATGAGCAATAGATTTAGAAAGTCATTTTTAAAAAAAATTCCTCCTACTGTAATTATGTAGGATCAAGGAACTTGATGTCAGTTAAATTATAGCAGCAAATTACTTGTCTCTTGACGCTATCTTATACAAGCAAATGTTTTTCTTGTGTTTCAGAAGCAAGAGCTATAATATAAAATATGCTCAAAATGTGAAGAAGAATGTAGATCTAGAAGGAAAAAAATGCAGTTCAATATTATGTCAGAGGTGCAATATTTTTGTATGCTTGTTTTTCCAAATCTTAGTGAAAAATATGAGCCTTTAGAGCTGATAAAAGTTTTCAAGTCAAAAACTTCTTTTTTTCTGGAAATATGCTGTATTTTCAGAATAGCATGATTACAGTGGAATAGGTTTCCAAAATTATCTAGAAAAAAAAAATTCTGGAAGTATGCTTGTTTCATTAGCTTTCATCTGGTAATCAGAATACCTAATAATCTATTTCATTATGAGTAGGAAGGAGCATTTGATTTCTGTCTTAATTGTTAGTATTTCTTGCTTTTAGAAATTTGAAACCACGTGGAGGTAATGGAACAGTATTTCAGGTCAGCATGACCTGGGTTAATGGGCATAATTTAATATTTGTTATGGTCAAACTGGGCATCTGAACAGAACCCAGGCAGTCCTTGTGCATTTGGAGACTTCACCAAGCCCTCTGCCCTGAAAACCTGATGTCTCCTTCACCAGCTCAGATGCTGGAGCAAGGAACTGACTCTTCTTTCCTTGCTTAAACACATTTGTACTCTGAAACCCGAGGTAAGTGTGATCTCTTTGACTAAGTACTTCCAGTGGAACTCTTTATGGGCCTTGTGAAGGATGTAGGCTGTAAGATGCCTTGCTTAGTAAGTATAAGATAAACCTCTTCTTTCCACAGTTTCTGAACATAATACTGCTGTTACTTGAAAATTTTGAGTGAGAATTCTCATAGTGACAATCTGAAGAACACTCAGCCTTTCTGTAGAAATCTTTAGTGTAAGGTTAAGTCTGCCTATGCTATAAATATCCTATGATGCTATTATGTCTCCACTGGTATTTATAACAGGTCACATTAACTGAAAGACAGAGCTCTCTGCCATTGCCTACTGAAGTCAGAACAGACAAAATCCTCAGTGACAGAAGCTAGGCAAGGAAAACCATGTGTAGGCCCATGTATCCTCTGGCTTGGACAAGGACAAGCCAAAAAAACCCCCCTTCACATCTCATATAAAAAGCCCCTAAATGCAGATTTAACAGTTTATCTTGGGAGACTGACAGATTAACAAGCTGATTAACAAGCTTGTTAACAATTCAAAAGTTTCTCATTCGATTGTTTGGCTTCTCCTCAGTCTTTCATGCTGATAAAAGTGAGCAGAGAGCTGAGGCCAGATGCTGGGACAGTGTAACTGGCTGGGGTTCTGTGCACATCTGCAGAGAAATGATAATCTGTGGCAACTGAGAATCTGTCCCTCTTTCCCTTTCCCTGTTAAAAAGAAACCTACTTGAAGGCAGACCTTTTGTCTTATTTATGTCCAGAATTTAAAGACTAGTAAAAAATTAGGGAAATACTTAGATTTTGGATTTTTGCAAAAGCCTTGTCATTATTTTCCCTAGGATAGGAAAATTGAAGAAAAGGGGATATTCTAGGCTGGGCCCTTGAAGATGGGTAACTGTACCTTTAGTAGTGTCCTACCAGAGGACAAACAACTTCCTCAGAGTATAAAAGCAGGACGTTCCTGTATTGCAATCACAGTGAGTTGATATGTCCAAAAGGCGTGTTGCAGCTTCCCAAACAAAAGTCCTTGTTGGTAACTCTAGCAGATCTGCTAGTAACTCAAGCTTATGTTCATGGAGGCAATATGAGCTATCTAAAAATGGGTTAACCTACAGAAGGGGACCTGCAAATCTGGGCTGTGAAGGAAATAGAGACCTCCTCCCAGTAAGAATGATTGAACTGTTCCTAAAATTAAACAGCTTGAAGTTCTAATGATCTTCAACAACTGGAAAGTGGCTAAAGATCAGAATTTATCAGATGCTCTAAGATGCAATTGGATATTCTGTTTCTTAAACATATGTAGCAAAAAAAACTTCCTTGATTTAAAGTCCACTGCATATTTACTCAGAATTTGAATGAAGTAATTTGCAATATGTACACATAAAAAACATACCTTTTTTTTTATTATTATTAAAGGCTGTCTCAAAAGGTCCCAAATCTGTTTACCTAGCTACCTTTTCCCTCAATTTTAGAATGTGCCTCATGTTGGAGACCTGTGTTGGATGGCTGAACATGAAGTCACAGCTAATGAGGAGCATTTAGTATCCATTGAAAGAAGGTCAGCTTGAATCATTACAGAAATGCTCATGCTATCTGTCTCCAGCAGCTGGTGTGCTGTGTATAGTGAGTACTCTCTGAGCTGCCAGTGAGGGAGCCTTTGAAATCATAGGAGATGAGAAGAGGGATTGACTCATTTAATATTAGAAAAAAAACGTAGATAAACAGACTTTGCTCTCTGCAAGAGAAGGCCTATGCTCATTGTGTGTCTATCATCGCTAGGGAGTTGACTGGAACAAGGAAAAAGCAAAGGATAGCAGGCTGTAGATCCACATTTTTCACCTGAAAACTAGAACTAACTGCTTAGTAGAATGGATCAGCCCTGCCATGTTTACCAGTCGGATGCTTCAGGGCTTTTGGCTATGAGTACAAGGACAAGCTGCATATGTTAAATGGAAAGTCTTTTTTTATGTCAGTTACTATATTTTAATAAAGATCTCACCAAGTTGCTGATAAGCATCAGAAAGGAAGAAAATACTCTTTCAGTCCCAGCAAGGAAATGTGAAAGTTTATTGCAGGAAGTATGCATAGAACAGAAAGTAGCTCTTTCTTAGTGGTAGACAATAAAAAAGTAGCTAGAGCTACCAGTCATGCTCAAACCTTCCCACCAACATATGCATAAATAGATCATGTTGTACCTTGAACATTTCTTCCTCTCATAAGAGGTGAACCTGCTCTAATGTACTTGCATTAATTTACACTATCCCTGTCATTCATAATTTCATAAAATTTCAGGACTGATGCATCTTTAATATCTCTTTAACTTCTTTTACAACTCCAAAAGCTTCCTCCTTTTTAGCATGGGAAATGAGTGAATACTTCCTGAAGAGAGTGTTTACTACAGGTAATTTCTTGCTGTGACAAATACGCACAGTGATTATACAAACATATAAAAGAGATTGCATATAGACTAGATCAGAATAAGACAGGAATAGTGACAGTTCAGTGAGAGCTGTGTGACAGCAGAGTTGGAATGGGTGCTGTTTTGTTTGAGATGTGGGGTGGCAGTGGAGGTACATGGAGATGGAGGGAGTCGGGGCAGGAGGAGTCATCACTCTGATACGACTGTACACTGAGATACGTGGCATGGATTACTCCCTGAGCACTGGTGGATAAGGACTTGGCTCTCTCTAGGAGAAGACTCAAGCTGGAGCCTTCACTAACAGCTGCAGGACTGAAATTCCTGTCCCCTGGGAAGACAGCTGAGGCAGTACAGGACCAGCTGTTCCTTCACACCTCTGGCTCACAGCCCTGTCTTTAGCACGTGCCTTCAAGGACACCCTGTACCAGTGGAACTGGCTGCGGGTCCCTGACTATTGCTGTGCAAGATCCAGCAGCTCAGCTCACACAGATGCAGGAGAGGGCTCTTGGCAGGACTCTCTGTTCATTCTGCTCCTCTAAGCAAGGTAATTTCTGGTGTTAGTTTTTAACAAAAAGCTGCAGTCAGAAACATTTTAAAATTACACAGAAAGGCAATGATTTTTAGAAACATTTGCCTACTTGCTGTTTGACTTGATTATGTGCAGAAAACCAGAACGTTTCTACATACATAACAATTTTCTTTAAAGCCTCATCTATTATTATCTCCTCCTCAACAAAGGAACTCATAAATTCCTCAAACCTTGTATGGTCATATGTATTTGTATGGCAAATATGTGTATGGTCAACACGGTCAAAAGAGACTACAATGCTTTCAGTAAGTTTGAGGTGAAGTCCCAGCTGATGCAAATGGAACTTTTACCATTGTCTCGATGGAGGCTGTAATTCCACCCCTATTACACCATGGCAGAAAGTGACTTTCCACTTCAAGAGAGCTTTCTAGGCTTGCAGAAAATATCCCTCAGTGTCTGAGTACTTTTTGGAAATTTTGTACATCAGTTAGAACATTTACCTAGAGATCTTGAAGAACTCTGTTTTGTTCTCAAATATTTTCTGTCTCTTCTTAACCTTGTAGAACCTTACACTTAAACAAGCATTCCTGAATAGCAGGGGTTCCTTGATGCAAAAGTGTCAACCTCAAACACGCCAGTCTTCCAAGGAATGTTGAAAACACCAAGAGAAATATTCAGCCTACTTCCTTCTCCCCTCATCTCTACCCCTTGCTCCCCACTAAGCTTTGGTTTCAGCAAATGAGCACCTTCTGAGGAAAAAAGGGATTTCAGTGGAAATTCATTCAGTAGCTCTACTTCCCTGTAATTCTTCCTATTATTAGGTCAGGATGTGTTTTTCATCCCTTTCTAGCAGACACATATTGGACGGTTAGACCATTCAAATGTACATTCTGATTTTCACTCTGTGCACACTCTCAGTGTTTCAAACTGTTTGCAGTAGAATCAGTTTAAAGCAAGGCCAAAGGGTAATAAAAATAATTTCCGTTTCAGAGGAGGCTTTCTGACCAACTCTAATCTACATTCAATAAAAGTGCAGCTAAAAAAATACATAGCTAACACAAGTACAATTACAATGCAAATATTCTTCAAATAGCAGATACATTTAGAAGGTCATTAGATTGACAGTTTTTTAGAAGAAATGCAGAAGTATGAGTCTATATGTGATGAGCAAAATACTTGATCGCTGTGTAAGAATTACAGAGGAAAACAGCAGAAATTCCAATGAACTGAAAATAGAATGCAAGCTTGCCTAGGCTTATAGGGTAATACAAATTTTATTCTTCTATTTTGTAAGAGAATTTAGAAGCAGCTTTGAATTAGTAAGTGTGCTCAGTAGCATGTGTACCCAGTGGCTGGAAGAAACGGTTTTCTGTGGCTTGGTGGGAATGTTTATATAAATAGAAATCTACAGTAGTTTCAAAAGGTTCCAGTCCAACTTCTGTGTGAAGTTTCATGAAAAGTCCCACTGACAATCCTAACTTTGTTTGGCATCACTTGGAAATACAGAGAACCTGAACTGAATTCGGAGGAGACAACATCTTCTCAGTATAGCACAGACAACATTAAACTCCTTGTGATGGTCCTTGCCTTTATCATATAATTTATCAATCTCATTGCTAAGTGTGAGGAAAGCTGTAAGGAGACAGTCCTAAAGAGATAAGGATTCCTGAATCTGTAGTGTAACTGAAATTAATTAATTGGTACAGATAAAGCTTCTGACTTAATTAATTGATGTGAGTGGGCTTTCTGCTAATATTGGAGATAATATCTACCAATCATTCCCTCTAAAATAAAAGAAGATAAACATTCACATTCAAAACCAAACTGACAAACTTCAGTTTCTATTGCTGACCACTGTCTTTGCTTAAGCTGATTCAATGGTCACTGCAGCATGGGGACTGCAGTCATTTGCCACTGTGTGTGAAAGAGCTTCTTGGTCAACTTTTCACACATAAATAAATAAATAAATAAATAAATAAATAAATAAATAAATAAATACTTTGGTCAAAAGAGCTGTGTCTTATTGAAAATGAGATCAACTCATTTTCCCCGCAAGATCCTAGCTTGTGTTTCTAGTGTATCACCCCACATATTCCTATCTGACATGGATATGTGGGTTCGAAGGGTTTTCTGGTCATCTAATAACAACTGCTGCTCATGGCAGAAGGACTGTGAATACTAGAGTAGTTCAACCACAGCCATCAAATCAGCTAGCCACTATCTATTTTTTCCACTTTCCAACCTCTCAACTCTTCCTCTACCTTTGATACTGCTTTTTCCTCTAAATATTAAAAGAAAAATAATGCTGTGAGGTAAACCAGGTGTGCAAGGTGTGCATTCTGTGGTGCTGAGCTCTTACAGCTAACAGTGTTAGGTATCCAAATACACAAAATATAATCAACTATTCAAGAAATTTCCCCCCTCCAATTTGTTATACATGCCTGAATGAATGTTAATGGGGTCACATAGCTCTTTGAACCTCTGCTGACAGAACAATAAAGAGTTCCTGTGGTTTTCGAGAAACAGCACAGTATAATTTTGCTTGCTTTGCAAGGGTGTTTCTTAATGATATCATTATACCCTCTAAACTCCTGGTCCACTCTCAGAAACTCACAACACTTCAAATGACAAGTTACCTTCTCTCCTCCCTGGGAGAATTGAATCTCAATTATAATTTATAATGTGTTACTTACTCAGTGAATATTCCTTTCCTGTGCCTCTGAGAGGTGCCAGCTATAGTATTTTAATGAAGCACCCCCATTTTACAGCCTCTCTACTCTGAAAGTAGAACAACAGCATTTAAAGACCTAGACCCATTATCCAGTTTGCTGAGTGAGGAAGGCAAATAAATTCCATTTGAACTGTCTTAAAAGACAATGAAAATAACTTATATTTGTCTCTGTTCCAGTGATAAGTTATGCCTGAACAGTATTGCCTGAGAACGTATAAATAACCTTACTGGTAAATTCCTACCATCTGTGATAAAATTAATTCAAATGTTTGAAGTATTTTACTTTGACTGCTTACACTACTTTGAGCTTGTTTATTTTGCAAAGATATTCTAGGCAAATTAGCTCAAGAATGTTTGTTAAACTAACAAAATAAGCGAATGTTGCTATTAGCTTGAGTAAATTTATTTGCTATCTACCTCTAAGGATTGCCCAGCTTTGTATGTGTATATAGGGGGGAAAAAAAGAGAAAAAAAACAACACTTTGTAGTTGTGCATTCCTTTTCTTTGAAGCTAATGCAGAAAGTACATCTGTAAGATGCCAGGTTTAGACAAAAAGTCAGGAAATAAGCTTGCAGCTTATAGGAGATTTTGCAAATTAGTCCTCTTTGATGATTTTTTGGTTTTTAATTGGAAATTTTACATAGTACAAATTCTGTAATAGTATCAGAACATGATTTTCAGAAATTAGCTTTTAACGGCAGAGTGTTTCATTGGACACTCACAATGTTGAAAATAAATACATGAATTAAAGGCCCTTCCAAGCAGTTTGCTGTCAGGCTGCAGTTTCCCCTCAGAGCAGTGTCTCAGATCTGGGTCTACTCAAATTGCCCTGGGCTGGTCAGTAAATATGCGTGCCTCTGGCATAAACAGGGGCAAGCAATCAAGGATTCCAGTGCAGTGAATGCTCAATTATGTCACCAGCACAACTAACCTGATTGTGGTAACCACAGGCAAAAATCGTTGTCTCCTTTTTTTTTGTATAACTGGGAGGTGGTGTCCAAGCCCAGAGAGCAGCTTCATGCCCCCTCTCCCCAGACCCTGGAGTTTGTGTTTTCAAGGCAGGCCTCTTCGATCTGGGCTGGTTGGCACACTAAAAGAAGATGTGAAATAACTCTCGGCAGGAACATTTCACTCACGATGAAACATCTGTTGATTTCTGCATAGATTACATCCTTTTGAGAAACCTGTCACCTCAGTAGGGACAGCTTTGGAAGATGTGCCATAGGTGAAGACTCTCAACCCTTCTGATTTCTTTGCCATTCAGCTGTTGTTGCACGTGAAGCAGATCTTGCATCCTTTAAAAAATTCAAAATGTTGTTTGTACATGCTAAATGCAGCAAACCACCAACTTGAAAATTATTTGTCTTTTTCTTTTCATCTACCTCTTCATACTTTCAGTCATACATAAGTCAAGCTGACTTTTCCCCTGCATTTATCCAATCATCAAAGCACAGCAGAGCTTTACAAACTGGAGTATTGTTACTCTGCCATGATGGGAGATTTTGTGAAGCAGAATGGCTAATGGCACATTTCTTTTTCTTTTTGGTTGGGTTTTGGGCGTTTTTTTGGTTGGTTACATGTTTTTTGGTTTTTTTTGTTCAGTGTCAGAATGATGTAAATAAGTTCCACAGCAACACGTTAAACATAAGCTTCCTGTTGGGAAGTAGATTATTAAATAACTGAAGATCTGATTCTGTTCAATATGGATAAAATGAGCAAATAAACAGCCCCTATCTGTCCCTGATCTCCCCTGAAAGAGGGAAAAAACACATCCTGGAATGAAACAAAAGTGTCTAATCCAATGCTGTGTAAGCTAAGAGGAAATCATTAGATATATACTGCCCACCCTCTCTAAGCTACAGTTTTCATTTTGAAACAAATCTGTACTTGGAGGCCTCAGTAATTATTTCCATTTATTTTCTGCTTCAGTGATATGTAAAGCTGCAGTTTTGATATGGCTTGCCAAATGCCTCTGTTGATTTACATAAAAGGTTCACAGGAGGCAGAAATATTTGCTTGAGGGATAAAAATAAATATATTCAAGCAAACAAGATGCTAGTAAAAACGTAGTAAATTCGTAAATTCAGTGGAAAACTGACAGTATTTCTCCCTGTGCTTATCTAAGCATGACCACGGCAGAGTTTGGTGGATCAAAAGCATGGAGCATTCAGTCATCTCCACCGATCTATCACCTGCTCCAAAGAGGCACCATTGACTCTTTGCAGAGGGCAGAGTGAAGGCCTAGTGGGTGCCTGGTCCCACCCATCAAAGCGGGTGGCGGCAGGAGCTGCTGAGCTGAAGCTCTGTTTTTCCTCTGGTAATGCCGCAGTGAGCAGCGCTGATGGGAAGGGCGGGGAGGGGAGAACCACAAAGCCTTTTTCTCCACTCTCTTGAGCAGCCCCACACACAAACACTGTGTCCTGGTGTCAGGGAAGCCAGTGACTGTGGCCACGAGATAGAGGGCAGACTGCAGTGCTATTACTCCAGTGACCAAAAACCAGGAACAGCAAAAGACCCCTGAATTCCCCAGCTGTGCTCTGATAGAAAACCACACAGTCTTCCCCGGAGCTTTTCAACTTTGCAGGAGTTCTGCACAAACCACAGGAATCAAAGGGGAGAGAATTTCATCCAGACCCCTCCTGTTACTGCTGCGTTCTACCTGGCTTTCTTTGAGGAGTGCATGGAGAGCTCACAGCAGGTCCTCTCCTCCAGGTGGGCAAGAGACTGTCAGTCAAGGCAGCTGCTTCATAGTACACTTCCTGTCTCCATCTGAAAACATTCAAAAACTCCACACTCCTCCTCTCTTTTATCTCCTTGGTGGCATGATTTTTCTTTTTTTTTTAATAGATAGGGAAGTGCAAAAAAAAGTTTAAAACCCTTAGTTTGCATTTGCAGTCTAGGTTTTGAGACTTCTAGGTGCTTGTAGTTAATGCCTTCAAGATTTTGTTGGCTGCCATGAAGGCTGGAAACATTTTCTCCCTATTTGAATAGAAGCCAAGGTTTCATGCAGTATCATAGGAACTTAATGCACAGTCTTTAAGAAAATCTTTGAAAATCACAAAGTTCACTGCCAGTGCTGATTCTGTGTCTCCACAGAATACGTTTTGCATACATCCTCCCTTGCTTGCAGGGCCTGCTTGTGAGCTGGCTGCTGCTGCTGGCCTTACAGAGGAGACAACTGCATTGGATGTGATTGTGATGGCAATGGGGTGGGGGTTGAGCTGGATGGAGGAGGAGAGTTGGATGGAGAGGCAAAACCTCTCTCAGCCAAATAACACAAACCATCCATTGCCCTAAGCAAGGTTTTGTGATGATCTCCAACACTTCCCTCATCACCAAATTCACATCAGTGTATTTTCTCATTGGAAATGCTGTTTATTTTCAGCTAAAGCAGTTCATTACAAAAGACATCCTCCTTTGTATGTACTCAAAAGGACTCTCATTGGTGTACAAGATGTACAGAGACGCTTAATGCTTACTTTTGCACAGTGACAATAAGTGGTGTTTTTTTCTCTCAGAGTGGAAAGTTAATATTTAAGAAATAATTTTCTTCCTCTTTACATTAGAGGAACAAGGCTTACCTTGAGCATGAAATGCTGTGTTGCCATTTGTTCACACTAGCGCTGAAGAATGAGGCCAGATTGATTTTGCTGCCACTTGCACACCTTCTGAACTCCCATGAAATGGGGATGATTGAACAGGGAAGAGCCTCACATTACTGCTGATTTAGCTGGAAAAACAACCCCCATCTTGTCCATTAAAAAGTGGGCACAGTTTGATTTGAAGACCATAAATTCAGAAAATTGTTCTAGTGATATTAGAGAGCCCTTACTCTTCCTGTTGAAAGACCAGTTCTGACCAGAAAAGAGCAATGTGGGCTATCAGCCACTACAGCATCTTGTCTAGGAGTGTAGCAGATCCTCCACCACCTGAGCTATGCTAGTGAAGGCTTTCAGGCTTCCTTGAAGTTGTGTGCTATCCCTAGCTGGATTTACTGGGCAGTTTGCAGCGATCACTTGCTGAAAATTCAGTGACCTTTGCTGAGCAATAGTCCAGACCAGGCTTCCATCTTGCTTTGTTCTAGCCTTTAAAGCTCTGCATGGCTGGAAAACAAGATCTCCTACTCGGTCAGTTCCACTCAATAACTTTTCAAATGCACAATGTACTTCTACTGCCATAAGCTCTGTTGTACCTGGGGTTTTTTCCAAGTCTTTAACACTGGCGGTAATGTGAAGCAAGGAGGAAAATTAACATGCACAACCTACAAGGAGCCACATGTTCCTGTACCAGAACAAGGAGTTTTCAAGTAGGAAAAGGTCTAAATTAAAGTACCTAGCAGGGTTTTGTTATCTGTGAGGTCCTTGTACCTCCCCACACAGCTATTTTATTACAAAAAAAATGGATTATTAAGGTGTTGATCCATAACTGTATCTTCACAGTGCCTTAGTGTGCTATAAATGGCACAGAACAAAGTGTCTTTTTCAAAGGTGAAAACAGGTTTAATAAAGTGGTTAATCAAATAACCTGCATTCTGATTGCAATGATAGGTCTCAATGGGAAGAAAAAAAGTGGTTCCGTGAGAACTCTGCATCCTCCATGAGAAAGGAAGAATGGATAAGCAAGCATCAGTGAAGTAAGAGCCCTGGTGTAAGTGGAAAGGGAAAAAAGATGTTTTAATTTGAAAAGCAACTCTGTGCTATCGAGAGCTGGTAGTGAGTTTTTGTACTCTGCCTTGTATTCCACCCGTCATGACTTTAAAGCCTCCTGCAAAACAAGAGAGATTTTTGCTGACACAGCAGTCTGTCAGCAGGCAGCTGGGCTTCAGGGCACTCAGTCAATGGCACAGCAATTATTTACAAAGAAGAACAAGTAACCTCTAATTCTTTAGGTCTTAGTTGCCTTTCACCTCCCCCACCTTCTTCACAAATACAGGGCTAAAGAGAGAAAAATAAACCCAAAAATGCTCTCTTTGTTGTCAGAGGCAAGGGGCAGGGGGAAGAAAAATAATTACGCGTGCATTTTCTCCAGTTTTTTTTTTCCAAATCATACAAAAAGGAAGATCCAGATCTAATTGTAGAATAAAAGTAAGGAAATACAGGGTCTAAATGCATCTAATTTTTCTAAAATAGATCTTACTTTTTGTTCTTGGCATCCCTTTTAAGTACATTTCTGGCAGTTGTAGCCTGTATGTAGGTTTTAGAAATCCCTGTGAGATGCAGGACCTGGGTCATTCCCTCTGGGAGGGCGGTGAGGGAGGAGGTGCTGTGGTGGAGCAAGGTGGGCTCAAAGTTCCATGGAAGATCATTGCAATGGGTGCAGATGTTGGCAGATGGTTCAAGCAGAGGTGAAGGGTCCAAAGAAGGAGAGCTGAGCAGCCATCTCTGCCAGGAGATCAGCATGTGGGGCTCCTGACCATGGAACAGTGAGGGATGGCAGTGGAAAGCCTGGGATGGAAGAGCAGGGAAGCTGGGGCGTTGAGGCAGAAGGAGGTTTGGAGTAGAAGGCTGGAAGAACTGAGGATACTTTGGAGTCAGGTGTTGCTCCAGATACCTTTTGGGGTCAAAGAGGATGGGTGGGCTGGTATGCACTGTGAAGTTTTGCGAAGCTCTGATCCGGGATGGATATGTGGAATTAGAAATAATCAGGAACTGGATCTTTGGAGTGATAAGAGCCATGGGCTGTGGTTCAGTGGAAGAGGTTGTTAGAGAGATAAACAAAGCTTAAGAAGTTGTGTGGGGACATCTATGGCACATCACTCAGGCGTTCTTGCAGTGATCCCGGTTTGAGATGGGGAGCACACATCACATCCTTCAGCAAAGGAACCTGTCTTTCTCCATATCACCAGGGCCACTAGGGCCTGCCAGGTGGTCTACAAGAAGTCTGCAAATGCAATTAAGCATTTAGTCCACTTTAATATTTCATAATACTGCACAAAGTCTATATCTAGACCTTGCTGATAGGCCTAAATATGGAAAAGAGAGTTGTTTAAAACAGGAGTGGGGGTGTGGAGGTTACCCTCCCTTTATCACTCTCTCAATTAGCATGTGAAACCAGAAGGATCTTAACACTACATCCAAAGGAAAATACCATCAGTATTTTAAGTAGCTAGCATCCTTATGAACAGTCAGGAGGGATTTTCTCACTCCCCAGATCTTCTTCTGGCAACAGTGCTCAGCACCAGCTGGCCTCCATCACTCCTGGGAGTGTCTTTCTAGTACCAAAAGCTCACAGGACCGTATTTCACTGAATCATCACTTTTTGCTAGTACAGTTTGTGTGTATTCATACATACCAGTTCTTTGAAAAAAGGTCAGGGCTATGATTTTGAGTAAGCTAATTGGAGTTGAAAGCAGTGTCAGCTCCAGAACAATTTCTGAGGACAACTGCGTGCGTGCCTCTCTGCTGCAGTACCCTGCTCTCTGCCAGTCAGCCTCCTAGAGTTAAAAAGCCCACAAATCCATAAGCCTCTTAATGCAATGTAGACACTAAGGAACTGGTATTTCTTTGTATTTTCTCTTTTGCTTACTGAGATTGAAAGGATTCCTGCTTTAAAACCTCAAACCCCCTAATGATTGGTTGCATATGCTTCTGTATTCCTAAATCATTAGTGTTTCTTACCTCCTGATCTGGACCCTTCTCCAGGCAGTGATAACAAATAGATTAAAACTTTAATCTGCCAAGTGTTTTTTGTAGCTATGGTCATAAAAAATAGGAACTGTATACTGGTTCATAGTTTAATCAATACCCTTAGCTCTTTATTTTCCTTTGAATTTTATAAATTGAATTGTCAATACTATGGTGCATTTCTTAAAGTTCACCAGAAGATTTGAAGCCATGAGTGAGTATTTTAATCTAGACCTAGAAAACACTGCTTGTGTTACTGTATTTATTTTGCTCTTTATATCCTCCAATTAAAACCTCTAAAGTCCCTCTCCCTCCCTCCCTCTAAGCAGTACTTGCTGCTGGGGTCTTTCACGGAGAGCTAGAAAATTACTCTACAATGTGCACACATACCCCAGACTGTAGAAAAGATGGCTGCTACACAGGCTTGTAAAGCTTCTGACATGCCTTACAGCACTGGAGAGCAATTAAATTTTCTACCTTCTGGATTAAGAGTGTGAGGGGCAAAAAGCAAGACCCCTTTTGCAGTCATGGTCCTGGCTGCAGGAGCTCTTCACTACAAATCTAGTATTAAACCCCCGTGCATTTCTAAACACTCCTACACAACTCATGAAATGGTACTGTTCACTAGCAGCCACCTTCCTGACAGCAATAACTGAGGTACAAACACCAGTCTGTTCAGATATTTTTATAAATACAAACATACATCCATACATATGCGTATGCATACACATAAGGTGATGGTGGCTCGGTGGAGGTCACTTCCAGCACTGATGTTCTGCTGCAGCTCCTGTGAGCTCCTCGCAGACCTCTCTCTGTGTTAGTGGAGTTGCTGTGAGACTGTCAGGAACACGGATCAGCCGCCTCAGTTCATGCTCTCCAGGAGCCCAAAGGCCCTGTGGGATCTGCTGTCATCTCAAAGTGGCACATCCTCGTGAGTACACTGGTGCATTCTTGTCATAGTAGTATCTGCATAAATGTTATGGGGAAAATTGTACTAAGAGAACTTCCCTGGGCAGGCAAGGTTTTAACCATGGCTGTGCAGAGCTTCTGTTTGTCATCAGCTCTATGACAAACTGTGTAACTGTTTTTTTCCCCAATGAATAAGTTTCTAATTTTGGAAAACACCTGTGGATCACTTCTACATATGTATGTATATGTGTGTGGTTTTTTTAGTACAGGTCTTTAATAAGAACTGCAAGATTTTGCCTTCTGAAGAAGCAGCACAGTGGAAATTTTACAGCTGACTTTGCAATAAACTTATTCAAATATATCTCAGATACATTTTTGGCATAGCTGCCATTATTTTCGTTGAATCACAGTTTTACAATTTTACATACATTGAAACTAAGAATAATCAGAATACCATGAATCCAACTTTCTGTAGGCCATATACAATTCATTCAGTCATTTACCAGCAATTTTAATTTCCAAAGTTGCACGTACTCCATAGCACTTGATATTTTAGGCAGTCCTTTTTTCTTTCTTTGAATATTGATAAGATACCCTACAGGGAAGGAGGTAAGATACTTTGATTCATGAGTTATATTTTGCAATAGATGCAAAAACATGAAATAAAAACTCTCTTTTTCTTAAATTCATAAAACCAAGAGTCATTTTCTCTTGGGCCATTTTCTCTTCCATCCACTAGCTTAAAGAATTTGTATCCGTTTGAATTTTGCCAACAGCAAGAGCTGACAAGTAAATGTAGCGCATACACGAATTCCCAGAACTGACAACAAAGGCAAATCTTCTGCTGGCTTAAGAACCAAGAATTTCAGTCTAGTAAGTAATTTTGAACTATTTGCCCTTCTCAGACTTTATAGTACAGGGACTGGACACAAAAATGTGAATCCAGGAAGTTATTGCTACAGTGTGTTACCATCTTTTTGAACTGCAGATACTAATTTATAACTTCAATGGTTAATGCATTTATTACAGGAAAGAGCAGTACTTCACATCACTGAAGTTCATTGCATTTTTCCTCTGTTGGCTAATGTCTGTCTTTCTTTCTAGCTGTGATTGACAGTTACGTGCAATTTGCAAATAAGCAAGTTACTTCTGAGATAATATTATTGTTATTTCAGCTGCATACACATCTATTCAAAAAAAGGCAGAAAAAACAAAAATCAAAGAAAATCCATACTTTTTTTGTGAAGAGTGGGTAGCTGTAATTAAATAAATGCTCTTTCTGTTACAATGATGCTTTGTTTCTCACCTCCTTACCTACTGATGTCCTGCCAGGGCAGGGTAGAACAGCAGGACAGGAGATGTGCACAAGAGGCTGAAGTTGTACAGCTGATGGTTGTTCCAGATGTCATGGGATTTCTCCCTTTTCCCTGTCCCTGGTAAGTCATTCCACGGGAACTTGAACCTGTGTGAGTTCGTGTGAGGGGGACATTGTTTTATCAGAAGACTCTTGGGGAGGTGGTAGATTGTTGCTAATGTTTAGTGCCACAAATTCTAGCACCTCTCTGGACAGGGTATGAGACCCAGGGACTAAGAGGGTATTCCTGGGAGCACAGATGTGATCAGTTCCAGGGTGGACAACAGAAGGAACTCACTCAGGGAGACCTGAAGGAAGAGTCTAAGGAACTTCTTGAGAGACAGTCATCTTGCTTCCTGGTCCTCTGAGCCGTTCTCTTCCCTGTTTGCCAGTGCACTTACTGGAATAACTGCCTCTCCTCAGAGGCCTGGAGGACATGATTAAAAAAAGTAGCTCTCGAGAACACAGATGTTCTGCTTTCAGCATCCAGTCACTGGCATTTCTACCAAATGCTCTGTCATTTCCTGGGCAGATCTCAAGAGGGCTGAGTTCTGCTCATGTAGCCTTGTTTGTGTTCAGTGCTCCTCTTCGGCTGGGCAAAATCCCTCATTTTTGCCTGAGGCTCATTAACCTGGGTTAATAAACTCTCATTATCCAAGGTTTCCTCAATCGACTGCTGAATTGATGATGAGCCTTCCAATACATGGCTACATCAGAGAGAGAGGTTTAACATCATGTAATTAAAATCCCCATTATTCCAGCATGAAGGTGACTGAACTGACACAGAGCAAACTATGCCTACTAATTCAGAAAATAATGATGCAGAGTGAAAGCACGCAGCACTTCTCCCATCAGGAGGTCTTCCTATGCCTATGCAGGACACCGCCTAAGGAACTTCAGATGCTGGGAGAGACAAACAAGACATTTAAAACTGGAGACAGAGGCAGGAGAGGTACACGGTACAGCTTTTCTGTACTACAAGAGAGGGGGCAAAAGACATCTGAGATAATCAACTTAAGAGCTAGTTGTGAGCTAAATGAGACTGATGTGAAGGAAGTAGTGCTACTTCAGGTGTGGTGTGGCACATCCACACAGAGTCAAGTGGAATTACTAAATTAGGCCATGCACAGTTGAGGGATGAACCCTGTGATGAGGTGAAAGCATGACTTTGGTACTCTTAGACTTGTTGACCCATTTCCTTCCCTTTTACAAGTCAAATTATTTTTCTAAATACTAAATATATGGTACTGTCCTGGGCCTGTGTCATCCTTTTTCTAGTGAGTTTTGAAGAAAACCTTCATTGTTGAGTTGTCCTTGAGAATGCTGATTTATAAACTACGTATACTCAAATAATGTACTCAGGTAGTGCCTCTGTTGTATTTTTTCCTCAGGATTTTTAGATCTTTGAGTCTTAAATTAAATAGAGACAGTAAAGTTATTATGAATGTATTACATGTCCCAGGCAAAATAGTTTCAAGCAAAACAGCCGTGGCAAGAAAGAAAATGAAGATGGTTAGATATATATTCATTATATCAGAAATTGAACTCAACAGGGGATGGTACAATTTTCAAGTGATAATAACCAGCCCAATTAATTCAAAGTCATGTGTTAATATTGTTACTAAAGCAAAACTTTATCCCTTATCTGCACATGTCCGGGCAGGTGACTTCTGGTATCAACAGAGAATGATGGAGCAGATTTGAATTTATTTCCAAGAGCAGATTTGAATTTACTTCCAATCAGGGCTATTTGCCAATGGGATCGTGAGATTTCTCAACTCAGTTCAACCAAGCAACTCTAAGCATTTCAAAATTTAGATCAATTTAAGAGTATCAGTACATTTCAAAGTTATTTTGTCCAGATGACACAGTAAAGCTGTGTTAGGACTACTGGATAATAAAACAAAAGCATGAAATCAGGAACAACTCCAACTTCAGACCAACCCACGCTATAGCCATCCCAGAGGAATGAGGGAAAAAGGAATGAAAATATTCAGAACATATTTCTCCACTAGCATTCCAATTCCCTGGGTTCTGGTATCTCCCTCTCCGCTTGCATGACTCAAGATGTCCTTGTCACATGAGCAAAATGAAGTTGCCTTTATTACATTTCTGAATGAGAAAGAGATGTGGCATTTGGTCACATGAAGTCCATGCTTTCAGCCATAGAACAAACACAAGGATGGACCTTGTAGTCTTCTGGGATCTCTATAGATGCTACATGACACACAATATACATTTTTCTTCCAATAATTTGGAACCCACATGAGAATGGATTCTCCAGTAGGAGCTAATGTCTTAAAATAAATTCAGCATTCCAGTGTTCAGTCTTTCCCAGACCTACAGTCTTCTCAGATTTCATAGTGGTCTCTTTCTGCCTGGATGTATGGCATAAAGAGAGTTTTCTTGTTTGGTTGGTGGTTTGGTTGGGTTTTTTTAAATTTAGATAGGAGGATCTGCCTCCACTTCTTGGCCAGGCAAAAACAATTTCCAGTAGATATTTCCAAATAAGCTTGAAAGACTTTAGCTTTGTCATGAGAGGGGGTAGGAAATTACTTGGAAGGAGTGTTTATTTTGATCCTCAACCAAAAGGTTTGGGTCAACCATTAACACCTGACCCTGGTTCTGCCCCCTCAGTTGTATCTAGGCTGCATTTTCACCTCTTTCCAGATTCGTTTTAGAGAAGTATTTTCTGTTCAGTGTCTATTCATGCTCACTTTGTATGAGCCAAGTCTTGTTGAATGCTTTATTTTACAATACTGAAAACAAAAGAATAGGATTTTCCAAGGTTTTCAGTTAGGCATGTCTTAGCACTAGAACTTCACAGCCTGCAGCTCCTCTGTGTTAAACAGCAGGAACAGCACCTATCCTCTAACATGCATTCAAGTCATATGCCTGAATTGTGCTGAGGGTTTCTGGTTTCTGGACAGATTTTGAATATATATCAGCTGTACAGTTGTGAATAATGGCTGTACTTTCAATATCATTACTGAAATCAGTAACTGAGAGAGCTTATCACAGAACACCAGACTAGATGGATTGTGGGTCCAATCTAAGTCCCTCTGTGCTATTATGGAGAAGCTGATCTGGAAATCAAATTATAATTTTATGCTGTACATATCACCTTTTCTATGTAAGGTATGTACCATGAGTTTAATTATTAACACTATTCTATACTGTGCCTGATTAAAATTCATCCTCAAGGTGACAATAGGATGTCTGCAACACCTTCATATGGGAGACATCTACATAATGCAGCAAAACCACATGGCTGACAGGATGGTGCAGAAACTTTTTCTTAACACACATGTTTGTACCGGGTTTTTTCCTATTAGTTTAGGAAAGATAGCTCAGCACAATTCAACAAGTATTCCTCCAGCCAAAAAGACATGTATATCATTAGAACACCTTGCCCAGACTGGTTTTTTTCAGATTCTGCCATAAAGAAATACTTAAAATGCTCGGTAAAAGTACAATATTACCTTGAATTTTGACAGTGATTCATACCGCATCTCACATGAGCTGCACAACAAGGAGTATTATCGGGTGTTCACGAGTTCACAGGCCAAAAATGTTAATGAAAAAAAGTTGTTTATTCAATGTAGCCACGAACCACATTGAATGCTTCATTACACACTTAATGACTAGAGATGAACAAATTGATTTTGTAAGTCGTTGTCCCAGTATTACAGTTGGAAAAGCAATTGTTGTGGATCAAAACAAAGCAGAAAACATCCAGTTCATTCTTTGACTTGCAAAAGGCTTCATGTCAATTTTGAAGGTTTCTTTCTCCCTTTTCATATCATATTGAAGCTACATATCAAAACAAAACTTGGAAATAATTCAGTTTGTGCATTTGCTTGATTTTTACCTCATTCTTTTTTTGGCAAGATGCTTCATCAGATAAATACAAGTTATTTCAGTCAATCTTTGTTTCTTCAGTGAATAAACTGCTTTCTTAACACATTTTGACCACATAAGTCTTGTCTCTACAGTTGAGGCAGACAGATGCTCTATCACCCCACTCACTAGTGCTAGTCTGAAAATTGGATAATTACTCTGGTGACATCCACCCAAGCTAAGGAATCCCCCTTGAGCTGTGTGTATATACGTTATTTAAAATATGTTTCGCATCAGTGTAGCTGTGCAGCTTTCCTGAACAACTTTTGACTCAGACAGCAAATGCTCATTGTTACTAGAAATTATTCTCCAGGAGAAATGCTTTTTTATTGTTGTGGTCCAGCTGTTACTACCTGAAACAAATTGGTACCAAATTGTATCACCTTGCAGTGTTAAAAACTACACAGCACTGGATGGAAGAGTAGATGTCCTTCACTGAGGGATGCAGGGTTTCTATTTGGTCGTGTTGTCAGCAAACTCATTTCTTGTTTGCCTATCTAAAGGGTTAAATGGTCACATAAGAATGCTAAAGTGTTATAAAGGGCTTCCTGTGGTTCCCCAGTCTGGAGGTTGTTTATTTTGCAGAATCAGTGGTTTTGCCAGGGCCAAGGGAGAGGAGTATTTAATTGCTCCCTGCGGATCAGGAAACAGAGAGAAATCCTGAGGCAGAGGGTGACCTGTGGTGAGGATATTCATGTCTGGGTTCTAAGGGAAGGTTGTGCATATGCCCTGTGCAAGCGGGGGGGACTGTACCACATTGCTTCTCTCAACCAAGCCCTGCAACCCTCCAGCATTCTGGAAGGCTTCACTGAATTGCTTCCTCTAAGAGACTGAATTAAGCTTTATGGGTGTTGCGGGTTGTTGATTTTTTCCTAAATCCAAAGGGTTTTATGGATGAGACATTCTGTTTTACAGGAATAGATTTTTTTTTTAATGACTGCTTGTTTCTATCTTCACCTGTTTTGGTACTGCACAGAAAGTGTGTTGAGTAAATGCAACAGTGTTTATTAGTTTGACACAGTGGAATTCTTAGAAAATACACTTTATTGCATTCCCAGGAATAAAGACAGCTACAAAAATAAAGAGCACTGGAATAAGGGACATACTATACCTTTAGTATTTAGAAGTTACTGTAGTCCTCATGACCTCTTCATAGTCAGCATTTCCCTCTAGCATTCCAGACAGCTAAGTATAACAAATTCAAAGGGATTCTTAAATATGTCATATTTTGGTAAACTGAGATAGCTTTAATACACTTTTTAACCCTTTTACTTTACACGAGTTCTACTAAACACCTGTCAATATCGGGAGATCGAGAAGTACTGCTGCAGAATGCCACAGAATGGCAGGTGCTGAGCTTTCAAGTGGCAAGGGCTTCTAGGTGAAGTGGCATGCTGTTGTTTACCTTTTCCTTGCAAATTGTTTCCTTACAATCAATCACCAGCTTTTATTCAACCCCTTTTCACCTTAGAAAGCCCACATGCCTCAGGCTTGAAAGTGAATCTAAAAAGGAAATGTCAACCTAATGAAAAACAAGCAAGTGTTCTGAAAAGTCATAGTTTGTACTTGTAAATGTTCAACATCAGAGTGCTGAGTCAGGTCAGGTTCTCAGGTAGCCCAAGGAGATCTGCTACCCCTGGGTCCTGAGGTCATTGTCACACTGAAATCTGCTCAGCAGCTCTCAGCTCCAAGGATGACTTGCAGAATTATCTATTATATATGCAACATAACCAATGTGATCATGAAGATCCTGATTTCTGTCCAAGAAGTTTTTATGTCTTGTTGTTTAAGCACTGCATGGGAGTGCAGTGCTCTCGCAGGATTCACTAGTGTCTGAGGAGTAAATGTAAAATTTTCCTGGCTAGCAGTGAAATATGCCTGGAGCACACATGATGTTACTCACAGGATGGTACCTGATTTGAGACATGAAGAAGGAGCAACTGAAAGAACTTAGTACTATAAAATTTGGGATCCTGATTCATCTCAGGATGATAATAATAGGCTTGGCCCCTCCCACAGAAATGCTTATTGTTATTTTTTGCAGTGGAAAATTCTCCTGCAAGATCCAAAGAGCCTCAAAAGAATACTTCAGAGAAACAAATGATTAGCTATTGAATGTGGCAATACTAAAATATGCTGAAAAGGCAAAAGCAGAGAAAAGAAAATCATGATAGTGTCCCCTTCCCCTTTTCATAACAAACTCAGGACAGCATTGCAGGTGACTGGCTGTCTTCTGTTTTAGTAAGAAGTGTTTTGATAGGAGAAAGCTAAACCTTGTAATCTATTCCCAGGCAGGCTATCTGGACTCCTGAGGTATAAATAGTCTTCAAAACTCCCATCACTTTAGTTCATCTTTTTTTTTCATCCATGGATTGGAGAGATATGACCTAATTGTCATTAAAGAAGAGATATCATTTGAGACAGAAAAAGACCTTTCAGGAAAAAAGCAAACACAGGAAGCCCTTTCACTAGACACTGAGAGTGCTCTGGGAATATACCAATTGTACTACTTCCTGGCTGTCCATCTTTAGCCACTACCAGAGACAGGATATTGGATTTGCTGGATTTGGTTCAGCAAGGACCTTCTTATTCTTTTATGAAAGTTTTTTTTCAAAAATTGAAATTGAGCAAGGAAGTGTTAAGCTCCTGAGTCCTGTTATTAATTATTCAGAGGTAAAGAAAAGGCAATCAGAGGTCACACTAGTGTCAGCAGTCATTAACACAAGCAAGTAAGGTCAAAGGATGGAAGAGAAGGTAGCAACGTTTAGATCTAGTTGTAAGACTTGGAGAATTTCCTGCTCTTGTATTTCCTGCTTTCCCTGACCACAAAAACACCAGATAACATTCAGGTGCCAAACCCCAGCTGCCAAACCTGGGTCATTGATCACCTGAGCAGGCCCACTTTTAAATGTTGCCAGAGCTGTATGTCCTTTGAATAGCAAAGAAGGGAGCACGAGGGAAGAAGTTCGTAGGCAACCTTAGACAGGAAGGTAGCCTGAGAAGTTTCCCAAAGCATGGTCTCGCAGGAGACCACAGAGTCAATGGAGAGGGGTAGCAAAAATGGCAAGGCAGAGTTTTCAGTGTGCACTTTGATTTAATGAAAAGTAAAGCAGAAGGTGAGCAGATTCTCATGTAAATATCCAAGGTGTCAAGCCATCCTGAGACTCTTTTGTCAGGCGTGTTTGATCCCTTTCATTTTGCTTGATGAATGTTCCCTCTGGTGGTCTCACATTAAGGTGAACTGTCAACTCTCCTTTGTGGACATCTACCAATAAACACAGTCCTTCAAGATACCACACAATCAGCATTCGGTGTTAGTTCCATTTAAATGTCAGATTATTTCATCATTCCAAACCCATGAGAGTGAAGGCAGCTTTTAAAATACACTGCCTTAATATTGCAGGTGTTTCCTCAAAGTCTGATATCACAAAGTATGAAAAGAAATATCAGGTTCTTTAGGGGAGAGCATGTGAAACTCTTGCAGGCACAGCCACTGCAATACATCTAACATGCAAAGTCATATCTGCCACCTCTCCAGCCCCCTGGCTCACCACTGAAACCCACCTACTTGCTTGCTGCATTTGTCAGCATGTCTGGAGTCACAGCATTATGCTCTGAATGGCAAAGCAAAAACTCATGGCTGAAATCTTCCCTCCTGTTATGTTGCCAGTTCCACCAAAACATACTTAACTTGTATTATACACTACAAAAAAAGCAAAAGCGACACAAGGCTGAAGCAGAGCTTAATATGGAAAATCAGATGGAAAATAGAATTAGATGGAGAAGTTCCTAATTCTGCTCAGTGGAGTCAGCCTTGAGGCCAGAGTCGTCCAGAACTTTGTTGTTTTGACAAACAAATCTGTAACCTAAAGCCACTGGAGCTGGGACCGTTCTTCGGAGCTGCAGTTTCTACCGACATTAAAATCTGTCAAAAAGCCAAGACACGCCTCAGGCAGAAAAAAAAAATAATACCCAGCAAATTTCACTGCTTCATGCGCTGACAAGTGTTATATTCAGTTCCTCTTCTAAATGTAGAAAGCATAGTCCATACTTCTGTGTGTAAAATAAGCAAGTGCTAGGTGTTAACATTTTAGTCAGTTACCCGGCTTTTAAAATACTCAAGCACAAGAGAAGATATTTTTTATAAACACTTAGAAAATAAACATATGGTTGATTGAACATATGATTGAACAGGTATAAATGAATAAGAATTTAGATGTTTTAGCTGGGGGAGGTGAAAAATGATGGTGTAGCTCTTGTTGACCCAGCACAATTCTGCAGACATTGGTTTGAGGAACTCAAACCTCACGAACATACACTTGGAGAAGTCCCAGGGATAAGCACATAGTAGTATCCAACTTATCTTGGAGTTTTCCACAGCTGTGGATCATAAATACTCTTTGATGTCTCAGGGCAGATACATCCTTAGGTGAAAGGATGGATAAGCCATCCTTAGGTGAAAGGGTAGGATGTAATGTTATAAGGACCCTCAGAAGACAAGGTTCCACAAGGGATAGTAACCAGCAGCTTCCAGGAGGTTATGAGCAATTGATGGGACAGTAACCTCTCCTGCTTTTTCAGAAATGCTTGTTTTAACATGTTGAGCTTCACCTCATAGTAAATTTTCCCATGTCTGAGCAGAAGCAAGGCTTTTCATTTTACCTCTGGATTTATGCAGAATTGCTGTGTGCAGGCCGGTGCTGTTTTCTTCATCTTTAATCTGGTGTGGGTAGCTTCATGTTTTGTTAGGATGATCAGGCATGTCTGTGGTATGTGCTATTTAGTTAGAAGAATACTTTATAAAGCAACAGGGTGCAATGAAGCTTTTGACCTGTAGCTCTAAAAACACGTGTGAAGTCAATCAGAATGAAAGACAAAATGCACACTGAAATATATTGTCACAGATTTTGCTTCAGCAAACTTAGCTGAGCCAGAAGAGGACTATGAATGATAGGAAGTGTGAAGGAATGACAACAAGGGAGGGGGAAAAAGGCCCCAAAAAGCACATGAACATTAGTATCAGGTCTTTGTTTGCAGTCTGAAACTTATGACAAGTTTGGAGAATAACAGAAGCAAATATTCCTTATCCACTAGAGAGGGATTTTCTTGGAGGAGTAGGAAAGGCAACAGAAGGCAGAGAAATGAAACAATAGTGTCCCACTAGACTGTACCTCTGCCTCCAGATTGTCCACATTACACTGGCAACTCAGAGAGAAGCCAGAAGAGGGAAGAGGGAAGGTCAGAGAGAAAATAAAGGACTGTGTAACTTGCATGTGTATGCATCCATGAGCAGAGGACCAAGGAGGAGCTGGCCCTATGAACTTAGCCCACACAGGCCCATAATTTGAACTGCATCCCACTGAGGAGTTGGATCTGCCACAGGCAGCTGGGTCCTGCATCCCTCTAAATGCCAGTGCATATCCTTGGTTGTTACTGGTGTTAAACATGGCTGATACTTCTATTGTAAAGAGTCTGTGCATGCTTTAAACTGTTGTTTAAACTGGGGTATCTGATTCCATAATGTTTTAACTGCAGTTGTGCTTTATTGTTACTGCAATTGCTGGTACTACTAGCTTTATACTTCTGTAGGATGCTTGATTATTTGTCTCACATGATGCTTTTTAGAAGAATTGTCAGATTAAATTATAAAAACAACATCTAGATGTTTCTTTAAAGAATACAGAAACAGAATTAAAAATGAAAACCTCTACTAGAATAAAAGAAACCCTGCCAAGCTGTGATGTGACAGGATGACTAAGCCAAATATCCTTTCTTGAAGTGTCCTCTTTCCATGAGCAGATGGCTTGCTATTATGATCAGGGGATCTGAAGCCAGAGAAATTATCCTGTTGTGAAAATGCCACTGGGGAGAACACATTTACTACCTCCTTCTTGTATTCTTGTCCATACTTTTGCTTCCTATTGATGTGGTTTCTGTAAGCAGTGTGGGAGACCTTGTCCTATCCCATGAAAGGGAAAAGAGGCTGTTCCTGCCACTTTGAAAGGAAACACAAAGAAGGTGCTGTTTCACATTTCCACTCCAAGTTGTAAGCACAGCAACAGAGAGGGTAATAAGCCAATAATTGCTGGACTGATGGAAGTAGGAAAGGAACCTGTAATCATTTATTGCCGAGTGTCTATTTTAAGGTCTTCCTTCAAGTTCATTTTTTTTCCCCACAACTCCACTTTCTAGCCACACCATCAGTGATTTTTAATACAGTTCAGAATCTTGAAGACCATCAGCTATCAAGGTTCAATTAACTCCCAAGGTGTGCTGTAATGTCACATGGATCCTTGGATCTCAGTTTTAATATCCATGCTGTCATTTCTGCTACAGCCAGGCCCTTCAGCTCCTGCTGTCTCAGGTCCTTGAGCTCAGCTGTCTCAGATGAGAAAATCTATTCCACCTCTGCCTGTGTCCATCTGGTGCAGCAGGGTCACTTGCACCCAGGACAAGTTCACTGCACATTGACATGACTGCTTCCCACCTTTATCACATTTCACAAACCATACTGGACTTGCTGCTTTGCTCTATCTGTCTCAAGACACCTGTGAGACCAAAGTGACTCTGACAGCTGCCTGACAAGCACAGGCATCTTGTCTTCAGAGTTCATGTGACCTCCAGTGCATCACTGGTGACATGGTAATTTCACAGTGTTAAATACAGACCGGGTTGTGACCTACCCTTCCTGCATGTGTCTTAGTAGCCCTCTCAAGCTGCTGCTGCAGGCTGCTTGATAGGTACAAATTTCCTTATAGCTCCCTCACGTGAGGAGTCTGCTGCGGGAGACATTGTGGGGATCCTCTGGAATATATCTTTACATCTTGATTTGTTTAGTTTATGTCAGAATTTATGAGCTACTTGAGGCCTCCAGACGGGATTTTTTTGCACTTTCCCCCCATATCCAACATCACCTGTGTGTAACTTAGTACTGTTTACACTGTCAAATATTTTGTATCGAGTTGTGCCTCCAAGTGCAACCCAATGGCATTCTAAGGAAATCATTCATGAAGAGATAATGATCCTGCATGTATGGATGCTCCAGTTTCATAAGGTCACCTCCCAGAGCATTACTGCCTTTTCAGTTTCTCATTAGAGACATTGAGATAGATGCCATTTTTAGGTCATTCGTATGCAAATGAAATATTTCAATGTTTTGCTTGCTTTCTGCATGATCTGTAAGCACAATACATTCACTTGTTCTTCTTCATTATATTTTTCTCCCTGGAGCAATAGGCTTCTCTTTTTGTAGCCCAAATTATGGCAAGAGAAACTTTCTTGGGTAGATGAGCTGTGGATCATCTTGACCCTTTCATCTCTATTTCATATCCTGTTGAGAGTTCCTTTATTTTCCAGAAGCATCCTTAGGTTCCTTTTCAGTAGCTGCCAACAATTATCTGTCCATTGCATGAATTCAGTCTCGGAGATCCAGAAGCTGGCATCTTTTTAGCTCAATAATAAGCATTTTTTTACTTCTGGTACTATTAGAAATTTTAACTTTTCCATAAATTTTAATATTATTCTTTATCCAATCACTTACTGCACAACTTTGTTATATAATCAAATTTAGCCTCTATATGACCAGAGTTCGCTCCTACCAAGAGTGAATTTTCTTTGCTAATATTGGTGTCCCTGGTGCACCTAAATGGAAATGAATGAAAAATCAGTTGTGTTCCATAAGCCCTCAGGTGGACAGGGAAGAGGAGAGGCAGGCACTGATCTCTTCTCTATGGTAACCAGTGAAAGGATCCAAGGGAAGGGCCTGAAGTTGTGTTAGGGGAGGTTTAGGTTGGATAACAGGAAAATGTTCTTCACACGGAGAGTGGCTGGGCCCTGGAACAGACTCCCCAGGGAAGTGGTCCCAGCACCAAACCTGACAGAGTTCAAGAAGTGTCTGGACAATGCTCTCAGTCACACTCCCTGGTGTGACTCTTGGGGATGGTGCTGGGCATGGCTGGGAGCTGGGCTCTGATGATCCTTGCAGGCCCCTTCCAAATGAGCATATTCTGTGATTCTATGATGCTGTGATGTTTTCCCCGACTGCTATGAAGTGTGTTCCTTCCTCTACAGATCTGTGCTGATGCTTGTAAATGCCTGTATGGTGTGGTGATCCTTTTACAAATGGGAGATATTATCTTGCGTGAATTATTTTTCTGGGTTTTTCAGTCATGGGTTTGGTGGATTCCCACACTGATAGTGTTGTGCTTTCCTGCCTCAGTCCCATTTGAGAAAAATTGTGGGTTTATTTTCATGTCCACAACATTAAAGCAACATCCTGTTGAGGTCTGGCTAAAGCCTGCACCCTCCCTGAAGACAGCTTTGTCCATAGAAAGAATCAGGAACAATATTGTTGGTAGATATTCATGGATGTTTTATTTCTCTGACCGCATGGCAGCCAGGAGAGACACAGACCAGCACATGGCAGCCAGGCCAGGCACTGACTCTGCCCCAAAGACCCAGGAATCATGCGACAACCACAGTTTTTGGGGCAGGGAAAACAACCAGTAAGGAACAGGATAACATCAGGGAGCCTGGAAACCCCGTGTAACCATGCTTCAGCTTCCATGCCCATCCCCCAGGGGGGCACCTCAACACCAACTTTCTCAAACTTCAGGCACGTCCTTCAAATATTTTGTTTTAAGTAGATTCTGGGTATTTCAGTACACATTCTCTTGAATAATTTTACCCAGAATCTGTGATTTTATCACAAACTGAATTCCAAAATGTTAAAAACTTCTTTTAACTTCCTATAAATCACAACCATAATTTTATTTTTACCATCTTACTTGTATTGTCTGTTTGAAAACGTGTTTACCTGACATGTTTCCCTTTACCTTGACTGCAGTGCTTAAATTGCTGGAATAATCTTTCATAATTAACCTTCTCTTCCCAAAATAATTTCGACAATCTAGGTGTTTCACAACTTCTCTGTCAGAAATTAAGCTACCTTGACAGTGGCATTTCTGTTTTATGGATACAGACTGAAGTACTGGGCAAACTACTTCAACTATCTTCTGTGGTCTGAAAGAATTCTGATGCTGCCAAGTTGTTTAACTTCTTTGTTTTTCTTTTAGGAGATTTTCTTGCTGTTTATTATTGAGAAAATCAATTGTTCAATAATCACCTTGAGTGAGGAATTTGCTGCATTTAGTGGTGGATTTCATGCTGAGCAGACTTTCATAGTCTGAACCCATTCACAACTGAACCAGTTCAAATAGCAGAATCTGTTTGAGAGATCTAGATCATACAACACAGTGAAGCTAAGATTTGTTTTCAACTAAAAAACTGGAAAAACGCAGTGCCTCAAACAGACAATTTGGGAAGACAAAAAAAAAAAAAAAAGGAAGGAAAAAAAAAGTTTGCTAACAGTTTGTTCTTAAAATTTTGAAGAGGATGGCACCAATAAGTGGTAAACTGCTTTTCCCAAACAGATCTTGACAGAAGTGGGGAAATTTCTTAATGTAACCTCTGCATTATAAGTGTGTTGTCAGCGGACCTTGTCTTCAATTTTTGTGCAAAGATGTACTGTACATGCACGTTACTCTGTATATATATATGATAAAAGGATGTCATTGCCAAAAGTAAAAAAACCGAAACAAAACAACAAAAAACCCAGATGAAGTGTCTGCAAAACACCCAGTAATACTATTAACTTCTCACTAACACTTGCAGACAAACACTGGCCTTGGTTGTAATGTCCAAATGTTTTTCAAATTGCTGGATATCCAGAAGAAATTGTTCAGTTCCTACCAGAAATAATCTAGCACTACTGGAAAACTGTCCAGTGAACAGCATAAATGAACACTCTTTCCTAAGCCCTGATACCTTTTGTGCCAGTTATAGATTTCAGTAATGGGGAGGTTTAAATTAAATTGATGGACGTAAGTGGGATTAATATGCATTGCCACGTGAGGAACATTCTGTAGCAGCTAATAGGGAATGCAGCTTTTCTGATAACTTCCCTTCACCTAGCACATTCCTAATAACAAGGAAATCTTTCACTCTTGGAACAATCATTCAGTGCAGGGAGTTAGTGATATAGATTTTCTTCTGGCCTGAACAGGTTATTTTCTTTAGTTTATTGCTGTCATTTATGCTCCTGATGTGGGTTTTGCAGCAAAACAGATAATAAATAAGCCTTACCTTCCTGCCTATTTCTGTAATAAATTCTGCAGCATATTATAAAGATGATAAAAGCTTCAGCTTTAAATGGAAGCTGTAACCTGAAGCCCTGAGTAACCAGCGATCAGTCAGCAGTAAGTGTGGAATGTGACAGGGCAGGAACAGTCCGACAGCTTGGGATGCACACATACCTGCACATATAAAATACCACAGAGTCGTGGGATGAGTAAGTTTGGAAGGGATCAGATTCCATTCATGGCTTAAAGTGGGGTAAATTTTGAAGTTAGAGCTAAGCACCACCACTCCAAACAAAATCTCTCCAATTTGCTAGAGAGACAATACAAGCCACTGTGCCTAAAGCCTTGCTAAACTCGAGGTTAATGACACCAAGTAATTTGCAAATGCCTTGGTGCTCAGTGCTTGGAGTTTAATGAGGAGGATACACTGCTGCCTGCAATTAGGTGGGAAAAATTCTCGATGGGAAGCCTTCAAAGAAGAAGGTACAGACAGACTGTCCTGTACCTACCTAGCAAATTTAATGACCTCCAGAGATATGATAGATACTCCAGTCTCTGGGTGGAAAAAGCCTAATTCATTTAAGACTTTACGTGTGACTTTACCCCATATGAGAAGAAAGAGGAGAATGAAAAATTGCATGGCTTTTTAATCTGAGATGGCTGAGAAATGGGGTCATGCCTTCCTGTGAGCTGTAGTTTTAGCAAATTCAGAGAATTTCTTTTCTCTGCTCTTGGAAAAAAGCAATCAGAGCAAATTTTTAAGGAGTAGACCCAGACAGCAAAGGAATCATTAGCTTGCAGACTGATGCTGTGGTGCCTGAAAACACAATTAAGAGTAACATTTTGGAGACGGCAGTGCAAGCACCACTCAGGCAGAAAACTTCACTGGTAACCCTCAGACTCCTCTTGTTAGGGTCTGCAGTGGGAGCAGATGATAATATACAGGATGCCAAAGGGCTGAACAGTGACCTGGTGCCCACAGTCTGATATCCATGCTTGACTAATGATAATGGAAAGACTGAAAAACTGCACTCATTATTGTCCTGCTTTTCTTGCACCTACACAGGCACAAGAAACCATTTTCCTACTGCTATCTTTTAAAGCTGTTTATAAGTCAGAGTTAAGGTGGTAGTAAAGCAAGGTAGTGAGGAATAAGAAGTGTGAACTGAAGGGAGGCTGTGTTGTGCAAATGAGAGAGCTGTTGCAGAGAGCATAAGCGTGTATTTTGTGTAGCAAAGAGTACAAAGTTTATGTGACATTTAATGCTGCCAAACTGACAAAAGCCCTGATTCTGAGTGATTATGTGATGAGCAGCACTGACTGTTGCCTAGCATTGCTTTAGGTGGTGAACACAACACAAAAAGAACATTGAAATGGCAAAGTCACGCACTTAGGAAAGCAAGAATCTCAGTATCAAAGTATAGCTTCGGGGGGCCCTGACTACACCAGTGCTTTATGACATCTCTGGGAGAAACCACTGCAGGGAGAGATCTACCTCCCACCATATGGGTTGTGCAGCCTCTCTGTTGGGAGAACATAGCTAAAAACTCCAAGGATTTTGACTGATCAAAGCTTTTAAGGCAAGAGGGTATTACTGTGACTAGTCAGCTTATGAAACAGCCTCCACACTTCCTTGAGTGAGTTTGGACATACACATACACAGAGCTGCAAATTCTCTCTGTGTCATTAAAGCTGTGTGTGCTAGGAAAACCTTTTGTGGAAGGTTGGGTCCATGCTCCAGAGGCTCTGAGCTTTAAATCTCCACCCTCCAATAATGACAGAAATATTTTGAAGTCCAGAAAAGAGTATTTTTCCCTCCAAGCCCATGGAGAAACTCTCACCCCGACCCCCAGCCTCCAACTCTGTCTCCATAAAAATATGTCTAGCTCCCCGTTGAAATTTTTGGGCCCAAAATGGCTAACTACAGCAGAGTTGCAACAAGTCAGACAATGAGACAATCTTAGCTATTGGTGGTGCTATTAGCAATGTCTGCTTTTATAACCACAGGGGAAAAACATCAGTGTGTTCTTTGTACTGCATAGTACAAGGCACTTTACAAAAAAATGGTCCTCATAACTCGTTTCTTAAATGCATGTGGTTGAAAATGTCATGAAACTTGAAATGCAGTCTGACATCATGAAAATAGCTTTCCTAAAAATATATTTTCCACAGTGTATCTGTAAATCTTTCCACATGTATCTTTAATATTACTCTTTTTTTTTTATTATCAAAACTTATTTCAAGGACATTAAATTATGGCCAAGTTTCTCATTACCAAGGCACTGGTCTGTTATTAAAAAAAAATGGAGAGAGAAAGAGATCACAAAAGGGCAGACACAAAGAGATTATATTTTACTGCAGACCTGACACATTGGTCTGCTCCTGTTAAATCAGTCTGGTGACTATGTGGGACTTTGTGAAGTACAAATACACAAAACGATTTTGCCTTCAGCAGGAAAGAATAAGACAGCAAACCAATCTCACTCAGAGACTGGAACAAGGACAGAGACTGAATCATGCAAATAATAAAAGGGTGGGGACTTTTTCAGCAGTCTTCTATTGGTCAGAAGAATAAGAGGCAGTGTATGAGGGAAGGGGGTTGCTGCTGTCAGGTGTTTATCTGATGCAATATGAGTTGCCTCGTGTTGCATCCACCAAACTGGTCTCCCCTATTGCGCAACCATTTAGCATTTTGACTCCCTTTAAAAGAAAGTCACACTCCTGTTGAAAGAGAATAAAGAATTGAAAAAGTATCTTCACCATGGGACACTTACCAGAGTACATTTGTCAAAGCTGACAGGGACCACAAAAATTGTTATGAAAAGGTGCTGTGCAAGAGCTAGGTGAAGGGAAAACCTCCATTTTAAAATGAGGTTTCAATCTCAAACAAATTAGAGTAAAATATTAAATTCTTAATAACTAAGATGGGAATCTAGCTCTTGTTTAACAGATAGCTCTGAGAAAATGAGTGCTAGGAGCCTGTGATACCTACAAGGACTTGTACAGAGGAGTCAACACAAAGGATTATTTTAACTTACTGCTAGATGCAAAGAAATTTACTGGAAAAGGAATAACTTCCATCAATTACTTTCTTTTAGTCAGTCAACAATTGCCAATGAAAAAATTGCTTGATCATTTTCTTCTGGCCAAGCTAGGTTATAATCTCATCACAATGATAGTTTATAATCTCCTTTCCATGCTGTTTTTAAGATGATTTCATGCGTTGTTCAAGCCAGCCTAGATTAGACTTCTGTTCAACAGCAAATAGGTTGCCTAGCACTATAAATAACAAAATCTCCTTTCCTCCATCATCAGCTTTCAATCACAACATAAGTGTAATGCAGTTTTAGGAATTCTGTTTAATACCTTGGAGCTTCTATAGGCAAAGATGAAAAGCTTCTCTGCAAAGTCAACAGGCCTCCTGAGAAGCAATGCAAGTGCCACAAGACCTTTTTAATTGCTTTTCTTTGGCTGACTTTAACTAAGGCTGTGGGCATTTGTCCTCACCACGGCAGTTTGGCCTTCACTGCCCTTTGCTCAGACACAGCTATTTTGGCAGAGAGTAGGTATCTATGTGTGTGTGTGTATATATATATACATATATGTGTATGTATGTATATGATTATATATATACACAAGTGGCAATGTGAAGAAAAGGAGAAAATATAAAATAATTGTTTTACATAAACAGTGTAGAGAATCTCAGCATAACAATGCATATCTAAAGAGACACTCTCTGTACAGGGCTTTTTGTTTAAAATCTCAGTACTGGACAAGAAATAAGGTGCTGTATGTTACGCTTTTCACGACTAACTTCACATGCACTCAACTCTCTCCTTTCAACAGCCTTTTAAATGCCACTGGATTTGCCTCAGTGCCATCTTCTTCGTCCTAACTCCTTCACTCACTGTGCTTTCAGTCACAGTGTCCCACAGATCTACTGCTCTCCAGGACGAGTGCAAGGCCTGTGGAAGTAGAAATAGCTAGAAGAGAGCTTCAAATACAATCAGTTAAAGAAAACAGCAGTGTTCTTTACTACAGTGGTTAATAGTACTAATTAATTTTGTTTAAACTTTCACTTTAAAAAATTACTTTAAAAAAAATCCCTATTCTCTCTATTCTTTTTCCAAAAGTGTTTATTAAAAATAGAACATTTTTTGGGTCAAGTTTTCAATCCCAAATTTTAACCCCAGCTCTCCTGGACAGATTCTTTTTCAAGTGCAAAGGAATTAGGATGCTCCTTCATTAAAGCTGTCTTAATGCTGACTGTTACTTTCTTTGGTGGAGATGCTCATTCTGCTGGTGGGCATTTTACTTCAGAATGCCCTGCATTAGAATCTGGCTCCAAAAGAAACCTACTTATTTACCACATGCCCAAAGCTGAGAGCAACTCACAGCCACAAACACCCACCAACAGCTCAAGTGGAGATAGAACACACCACTTTATCTCCTGGTGTCAGGGAGAAAGGATTGGAGGGAGGTCACTTCTCTCAGAAACCTAAAGTTTGCACAGGGACTTTATTGTGAAGATGATTTCATACGAGCTGCCAAAGCTCACAGGTCACACTCAGCCGAGGGCTTGGTGTCACAGGGAGCGTGGCACATCCCAGCCAGCCTGTGGTCACACACTGCAGCCAGCAGCACCTGTGCTCACCCAGCAAGTCTCCAGACCGGGCTTACTCTGTGCCCAGCACGTTTTGCCATTTCTAATTAAGCCCAAAACTGCTTTCAGCTTTGATGATCTTCCTGCTGCTTTTTCCTTCCCCCACAACTAATTTCAGACGTTCACATTCAGTGAGGTACAGGAATAGAAGCAACTCAGCTTGCAGTCACCCTGCCTTAGGAAAGCCGAACATAAACAGATTTCTGAGCTACAGTTTACACCAAAAATCAGAACACTGGAGACAATGTAGCCTGCTTTGCTGGAGCTGGCTGCAAAGATCATACCAAGTTACTAAACTAACCCTGAAAAATAGCCTCCAGCTAATTCATGTCCCTTCCCATGCTGCCTGTAACCCAAGCTACCCCTCCTTAGCTTAGTGGGTGACTGTCACTCTTCTTGCTCCACCAGCGGCATCCTGATCTGGCCTTACCTCATATGACCTAATCTAGAGAAAACTGCAGCACCCCACTTGCACACATGCATGGACTGCTTCCAAATTGGTGTCTTAGTGCTCTCAGTTTTACTTTTTAATAACGTTTTGAATTCCTCTCTTCTCTGTGAACCTCCTCAACCAACCCCCTGAATGAACCTCCTGTTTCTCTACCAATATAATTTATTCATCTATTTTTTGTTGTTGTTTCTGAAGGGAGCCTTACTCTCTACCTTTAGTGTGTAAAAGAGAGCTACATGCCGAGCAAAAAAGCAGCACCAGGATATGGTGCCAATCCAACAGAGTAACTGCCTCTGGGAGACTTTCTGTTCCTAAGTTATTCTGAGCTGGTTCAGTAAAGGGTTTCTTACAAAAAGGTGGTGAAGAAATCCCCCTTTTGCCCCAAGGTTACAAGTTATTTTGCTCGACCAGATGACATGACAGCATGATTCTATCAGGACAAATCAAAGTTTACTGAGCAAATCTGTGTTCTATAACCTGATTTATTGGTGCCATCTGCCAACACCCATGAACAGATGCTCTGTAGGACCTCACTAGCGCGCAGTAATGTCTGGGAGAAACCCACTGCAAATGACTGAATTTTAAAAGTTACTGAGTGTAGCAGGAGAGATAACAAACATAATGAGAAAGTGTCTAGGAGAATGCATCCCAATGTTCATTTTTCAGTTCTACTTCTCTGACAGAAGTACTTCAGAGCGTCCTCGTCTATATATGTGGGCATGAGATGTAAAAATACACCAAGTATTCACAATTTCCCATGATTTTGCTCCAATCCTTTGCTATTATGTACTTCAAAGAAAAGGGAGCATTTTGCTGTGAGCAGTTACAGTCACAGCTTACCCAAAATCAATGAATCCTTCACAATTGCAAGAATTCCTTGTATGGTCGTATTCAAGCAGGTCAGGATTGCCATACTGCTAGCACTAATGTCTTTTTTTTTTTCCTGGTTTTCCCTTACTCTGCAGCTGCTTTCAAGCCCTGTGTACTCTGAGGGCATGCCAAGGTAGAGGCGAACGATTTGCAATTATTGCCACCGGCAACATTAATGTTGCATTCTCCTCAAAAACACAGGGGAGCAAAAAGAGATAACGGAACAACAAGCAACTTATTGGGGTGGAGATGGGAAACGTGCCTGGGATCAGAGCAGGCACTGCAGAAGGTGAGGGAGAGCAGCCCCAGCTCCTGCAGCCCCAGAGAACACTTGTAGAGGTGCAGGAGCTGCCCAGTCCCAGGGTCCTCATGGCCCTGGTCCTGCCACTGCCTCCCGCCACCTCCTGCCAAACTAAACCTCCCTCTCATAGGAGCTGCATGAAAATTAGGAGCTGAAGCTGTATCAATGGGAGGACACTTTGCCTTCTTTCCTAGCATGCACTATTCAACAGCCCACTCTGTCCATACCTAGGGCATTACATGGAATTCATTCAAACATGCTCAGGAACAGGTTGTTGATAGACACAGCCCACCCAATATCTGACAAAGTCATAAAATCAGGGAACAACAACTTTCAAACGCTGTCACTCTTTCAGAGACTGAATTTGGATCTGAAGTTGAAGAGGTGAAGAGCGGAAATCCTCCTTCCTTTATTGTGCCAACCATTAAAATCACACACTCATGGAAATTCTCCATGGAGAAACTATCACTGAACTATTAATAAAATCTTCCTGAACTATTAATACAATCTGTGGGAGCTTTAATCCACCTCAGGGACTGATTATGTAAGTGCACAGGCATGAAGATGCTGTTTTTATCCTCAGTTTACATTACTTTTTGCTTTAAACAGTTTTGTTTACAACTGATATCTCCCTGAATTTGAGGGCAATTATTTTCTTTCAAGGGGGATTATATTTGGGTTTTCTGTAAATGGGCGAGTTGCTTGAGATTGAAGTTCATTGGGATGGCAAGATGTGTGCTTGCTTTTCTGATTAGAAAGAGTAAAGGTTATGAAAGCATTTTAAAAATGTTTATGTCTCAAAATTTAGATGTTCTCTAACCCAGAAATATGCTATAATATGGATTTTAAGCTCAGGTCTTTGGTCTATGATGTCAGTTCATGTAGTTTGAAAGGAATGACCTTGAGCATCAGGTTGGATTCATTCTTATTTTTTGAATTCCAAAAATGGCTTTGCTTTCCTGACACACTTTGGTGAGAGGATATGTTGGAAAATCATGTTGATTTTTAGCTTTCAGGCAGTTCCAAACAATACCATAGAAAAAGGTTTCTGACGCATACTCATGCCAAAAGAAATAGATGTTGTGATAGCAAGAACAGGCAGAAAGAAAGAACAATTGTCTCTCATTCACGTCACAGCTTCCAAACATCACTCCCGAGCTATTTAATGGAGTATTATGTACCAAGGGTTTTCAGTCCCAGGCTCAATGGGGATATAACAGTGATCCCCATAACATTTTGCTCTGACCTGCAAGCTTGGAGACATTTCTTCAATCTGAAATGAAGGAGGTATTGAAGACTGCATGGATTTGGGGGGTATGTGGCAGCTCCACTGCGTTCATTACTTTTCCTTTTGGCATGATAAAGAAGAGAATAAAACTGAAAACAGCAAAAAATCAAATCTATAAAGTAAAACAAAGAAAAATCAGGCAAAAGAATAGTCCCATCAGTGGCCCCAGTTTCATTAAATCATCTCAAACTCCGTGTTTGAACAATTTTCTCTCTCTCAGTTTGCCTACACTGCTCTGGGAAGGTGCCACTGCAGCATTGTTAGATACATTCCCTATCTGAGATCAATTTAAGTGCCAGTGAAGAAGGCCTGGTCTGACTGTGGAGTGAGCCAGCTGCCCAAGAAGATATCTGGAGCTCTTTCACTGAAGTGTGGATTGGATGGGCGGGCAGTGAGGTGGATTGAGGACCGGCTCAAAGGCAGATCCCAGAAGGCCATAATTAGTACCACAGGGTTATCTTAGGAGTCCTGTCACTACTGGAGTCCCACAAGGTTCAGTTTAACTTCTATATCAATGACTTGAACGAAGGGGCAGATGGCTCCTCAGCAAGTGCAATGGGACACGAGATGCATGGGAAGTTCCACCTAAACATCAGGAAGAACTTCCCTACTGTGCTCCAGTGAGAACACTGGAACAGATTGCCCGGAGAGGTTGTGGAGTCTCCCTCACTGGAGGTACTCAGGAATCGTCTGGATGCAATCCTGTGCCCTGTGCTCTGGGATGACCCTGCTTGAGCAGGGAGGTGGGACCTGATGACTGTGGTCGCTTCTAATCTGATCCATTTTGTGACTCTTTGATTACCTGCTATTACTAAGTAGCAGGTTAGCTTGATTATGACTGGATTGGATGTGTTTATATACTCCGCAATTTCATTGCTGAGCAACGTGCTAATATGTTCAGCCTTGTTTTCAGAGGAGAAGACAGTAGTGCCCAAAAATAATTAGATCAATTCATTTGTACTGTATTTCATTTATAACACCGGATCAAAACCCAAGTATATCCTCAGGATTGGGTATTTTTGACAAGGAATCAGGTTAAGAAAAGGCTTCGTGATCCCAGGGTCCATTTCACAGTAGACTCCAAAAAATGTACCTCATTATAAAATACACCTTCCCAAGGAATCAGAAGACATGAGAAATCAAAAGAGAATTCCTAAAAGCAAAAGCTCTCCAGCAGAAAATCAATTTCAGCTACTTTCACCTTGCCCCAGGGAAAGCAGCAGAGTCACTAAGTGGGGTGTGGGAAATGTCTCATACATCTTCCTGGAGCTGCACGAGGCAGACCTCCAGACAGGAGCTTTTCTTTCCAAGACAGCTCTGCTCTAATTAGGGACTTCTACAAAATTAGTATGTTGCAGTTCCAAACAGTGTCTGGATGATTCCCATATCAAATTTCATTGGTTTGTTTTTGGTTTTTTTTTGTCTTTGTCCTTGTTCTAATTGACAGCCTTACAAATGCAGGTGGACTGAGGGATGAAGGTCAAATTGAACTTAATGTGCTTAATAGGGCAAGGAACAAAATTTAGCAGAAAATTACACACACAAGAAAATGTTCTTTGGTGGGTGTTTTTTTTTCTGACTGTCATATTTCCTTCAAGGGTCTTTGTGCATTTTTGGGTGTACCTTCAAAATTAAAAGAAAGCAATTGTCTTTAAATAAAATTGTTATATTAAGGGCTTTCTTCTAGCACTTACAGATATGTGAAATTGAATCTAGTTTATAGACTCAAGAATCTGTATTGGGTGGACATAAAATTAATTTTCTGTACAGGAAAGTGCATCCTGCTACTTAGTCGACTTTTTCTAGAGGCAGACTGCCAGCTTAAACCTCTGGCAGGTTCCTATAATTCTCAGTATTTGGGCCTTTATGGGTATTGTTAAAGCTGGTCAACATGTTCTAAAAACCTGTTCCCTCTTGAAAATGAAGTCTGACTGATGTTTCTCACTAAAAGTTATGATTAATATCACTCGTGCATTCCAGCGAGAAGGCAAAATAATTTTTCTTTTTCAGGTCAATATAAATCTCTGTGTCTGCGTCTTAAAATTATTCCCCTGCTTCCAATCTCTCATTTCTTTACTTTCCTGTGCTTCTGACTCAGATTGGATTTTCTACACTGACCTTTGCTGCTACAGTACAGCCTGGGAACAACTGCGGCAATTTACTCCCAAAGAGAAAAGGTGTCCAAAACGTCTTCCTTACAGATACAGCTTGTGGGATGGCCATCTTGACAAACATAGAACTAATAATAAATAAATAAATAAATAAATAAATAAATAAATAAATAAATGTAAAGATGGACTGTTCCAGTTTATCCACGATTTTTTTAGAATAATCTGTAAAAAGTTCCAAATCTTAAAATCTTCATTCCTATGTGTAAGGAAGGCAATTGAATTTGTGAATTTTGCCTGTGATAGACATTTTATTGTTCTCGTCTGCTATAAAACAGAATTTTAGGTTATCGCATGGTAGAAAATCACTTTGGGCTTCATACTTCTGTCAGTCCATGTGGTTTTCTGGGTGGGCTCAGACTCTGCAGCAATTTCTCAGCACTCAGTTGAAGTCACTGCAACTTGCAGCACAGCAGCAGTTTATCTCAGTCAGATCTGCATCCTAAACTCTAATGAAAAACAGGAAATACAGCAGTCTTTATTGAAAATGAACACCCCAACAAAACATATGCCATTCTTAAAGAGACTCACAGATTCATAGAATCACTAAACAGAATCATAGAATGGTTAGGGTTGGAAAGGACCTTAAAAGTCATCTAATTCCAATCCCCTTGCCGTCGGCAGGGATGCCATTCACTAAAGCAGGTTGTTCAGGACCCCATTAAACCTGGCCTTGACCACTTTCAAGGATGGGGCATTCACAATTTCTCTGGGCAACCTGTTCCAGTACTTCAGTGCCCTCTAAGAAAAGAATTTCTTACTAACATCTGATCTAAACCTGCCTTCTTTAAGTTTAAAACTTTGACCTGTCACTATCTGCACAGATAAGAAGTCCCTCTCCCTCCTTTTTATAAGCCTCCTTACGGTACTGGAAGGCTGCAATGAGGTCTCCCTGTAGCCTTCCCTTCCCCAGGCTGAACAACCCCAACTATCTCAGCCTTTCTCTGTAGGAGAGCTGCTGTACTCCTCTGATCATCTTTTTTGCCCTCCTCTGGACTCACTCTAACAGGCTGACATCTTTCTTGTGCTTCTGACTCAGATTGGATTTTCTACACTGACCTTTGCTGCTACAGTACAGCCTGGGAACAACTGCGGCAATTTACTCCCAAAGAGAAAAGGTGTCCAAAACGTCTTCCTTACAGATACAGCTTGTGGGATGGCCATCTTGACAAACATAGAATTAATAATAAATAAATAAATAAATAAATAAATAAATAAATAAATAAATGTAAAGATGGACTGTTCCAGTTTATCCACGATTTTTTTAGAATAATCTGTAAAAAGTTCCAAATCTTAAAATCTTCATTCCTATGTGTAAGGAAGGCAATTGAATTTGTGAATTTTGCCTGTGATAGACATTTTATTGTTCTCGTCTGCTATAAAACAGAATTTTAGGTTATCGCATGGTAGAAAATCACTTTGGGCTTCATACTTCTGTCAGTCCATGTGGTTTTCTGGGTGGGCTCAGACTCTGCAGCAATTTCTCAGCACTCAGTTGAAGTCACTGCAACTTGCAGCACAGCAGCAGTTTATCTCAGTCAGATCTGCATCCTAAACTCTAATGAAAAACAGGAAATACAGCAGTCTTTATTGAAAATGAACACCCCAACAAAACATATGCCATTCTTAAAGAGACTCACAGATTCATAGAATCACTAAACAGAATCATAGAATGGTTAGGGTTGGAAAGGACCTTAAAAGTCATCTAATTCCAATCCCCTTGCCGTCGGCAGGGATGCCATTCACTAAAGCAGGTTGTTCAGGACCCCATTAAACCTGGCCTTGACCACTTTCAAGGATGGGGCATTCACAATTTCTCTGGGCAACCTGTTCCAGTACTTCAGTGCCCTCTAAGAAAAGAATTTCTTACTAACATCTGATCTAAACCTGCCTTCTTTAAGTTTAAAATTTTGACCTGTCACTATCTGCACAGATAAGAAGTCCCTCTCCCTCCTTTTTATAAGCCTCCTTACGGTACTGGAAGGCTGCAATGAGGTCTCCCTGTAGCCTTCCCTTCCCCAGGCTGAACAACCCCAACTATCTCAGCCTTTCTCTGTAGGAGAGCTGCTGTACTCCTCTGATCATCTTTTTTGCCCTCCTCTGGACTCACTCTAACAGGCTGACATCTTTCTTGTGCTAACAACCCCAGAGCAGGTGAGGTCTCAAAAGCTCAACTCATCATTTACCGGAATTTAAAATGGGATCATCTGTGATGCTGCACTGCTTGTCCTCCTGCGTGCTGCCCTGGTTACCCAATAGTCCTCCACAGTACATCCAATATTCAGATTTGTAATGATTTCAGGTCAACTGACCTGTCTGAGGTGGAAGTGGCATATTCCACTGTATAGCAAAAGAGAAGTATATTACTTAATGCTTGTGGGTTCTCACAAACATTACCCTAGTATGGTTTTAGATGACTGCCAGGGCAATCCATGGCTAAAGAGTGTGGAGAGTCCTGGTGATCTGCCCTGGGTTGGAGGAGGTGGTGTATGCATACATATCACTAAATCTGGGGAAAAATTGACCTTGAAGCAGCACGGAAGCTCTACTGAGCAGGCATATAAGGGGATTTTTTCATATCATCTCACAAATCCATGCTGTATTCTCACCAGCTGTGCTCAATCTCTGATGCTCGGGAGGAAGGCGAGAGAAAGCCCCAGGACACCCTGTGCTAATTGTGGGGGGAAGGAACCTGCCTGAGTCCCAGAGTCAAAGCCCTGAAGGAAGAGACCTGATTATACTCTGCTTTTCGTGCTCAGCTGTAGGGGTTAGGAGCACACCCAGGATGAGGACGGCTTCATCAGCATCTCTCCTCACAGCGGAGAGACAGGCTCCTCTCCTCCCCTTGGAAGCGTGTTTGCACACAGGCGCAGCGGTCGTCCCATTATTTATGCTACGCGAAAAAAATCCTGGGCTCTTCCTTGACTGACGTTTGTTAGATAAGATCGTAGGTACGAAACACCCTTCACAATATACAATAACCTTTAAAGACACGGCGGCCACCTCCTCTTCTCCTAGGCGTGCCGGGCTGTGGAGCGGGGCAGGATGCTGTGGCGAGCACCTCGGCAGCGGGACGCTGCCTGCATGTTAATGCCGGGGGTGTTTGTGCCGAGCCCGGCGGCGGCGGCGAGCCCGGCTCCTCCAGTTTCCATGGTGCTGTCATGGTGCGCCCTCCCCACACCTTCACTTATCAGCGTTTCCCACCCATCCTCCTCCCTGTAATGTGCTGCTTGCTCACCCCGAAAGGTCAGCCATTGTAATGATGATTTTAGCAGGGGGAGGCAGGGAGGCCGAAGGGTGAAAAGGTGAGCTCTGAGCAGCGATGTGCGTGGGAACCGGGGGCTTGCCTTGCGCTGCACAATGAGAAATTAGAAAGCTTCCCCTCGAGGGAGCGGTGCTCATCAACCCCCTCTCACTTCCCAGGCCGGCCGAGTCAGATGCCCTGATGGAGTTAAAAAATGTTCATGAGAAGTGGCTGGAGACCCGACTTTAAATCTTCAGCATCTCATCGGCAACTGATGTGTCAGTGTGTGGAGGGACGAAGGGACTGCTTCTGCCCACAGAGGAAACTAATACAAACGCTTCCAGGCACCTTTTTTGTTTTTCCATTTCCCTCCTACCCCCTCCCAGCAAGCCCAGTGCTCGTTTGCAGATGGAAAGAGACAGATTTTTCCTCTGACTTTCATCCTATTGACTGCCGGAGTAAAGCACTGCATCTCTTAACTGCCTTCCTTTTTTCTTTTTATAGGACAGCTTTCCTGCACGTTTTGGAGGAGTCCATTTTGTCAATCAGCCCTGGTACATCCATGCCCTGTACACACTAATCAAACCGTTCCTCAAAGACAAGACAAGGAAAAGGGTAATTAGATGGGGGTGGGGTGGGGGTGGAGAGGAACCTGCAGACCTGGATTAACCAAGTAGCTAGCTGCCTGTTTCCTTCTTTTTCTCTCTGCATTTTCCATGTGGTATAGGAAAACTGCTGCTGTTATTAAAAGGTAGAGTTTGGAATGATCTGGATTGAATGAATAACTCAGCCAGGGACCAAACTAACAAAGCGTGGATACATTTTGCTGGGACATGCTGAGGGATAGAGAGAATTGGCATTGTGGAGGGATTATCAGGCCTGGCTGAAATTACTTGCAAGCAAGGGAAATTTCAGCTCAACTCTTTTTGTGGGAGTAAAAATTCCTATTTCATTCCTTCAGCAAGGGTGACTGTTCTCACATGATGGTAACTCACTTGCTTCCACTGAAAGTACCCATGCCTGAAGGCTGTTCGCTCACACTGCAGAAGAGGCAGATCTTCTCCACTGAACCCAAGTGAATTGGTGGTCCTGCAGACATCCTAGCCATTTGTTCTCTTCAGCCTATCAAACAACATCTGAATAATCCCTCAGGAGCCCCCAGAGCCCACTCTGAGCTGTGTCTGACTAGGCAGGACAAGGGTAGGACCAACCTGAATGCAAAGAGAGGGTAGAGAAACAAGTGTTGCTGAAGCAGCACAAAGTGGTGACACAGCCTGATACACCCCTGGGAAATGTCTGTCCCGGGTGCAGGGCTGGTGGCCTTCTCAGATGCTGAAGTCCTGCTCTTCACATCTGCTGTCAGTCAGCTCCACTGTCACCCTTTTCTTCTCACTGCTCTTCATGTAAGCCTCTACTCTCTTACAGTAGCAACCATCAGTCATAATTCCTGACTTCCACTTCTCCTGATCTGGTACCTAAGAAGCTGAAATTGTCACACGTCAAAAGCAAGTGAATCGGAGTTTTCAGAAGTGTTAGTAACGCCAGCCTGATTCTTCAGCTGCCCACCCCAAAGTCAATCTCCCCTCTTCTGCTGAGTCAGCCCTGAGAGCTTTTGAAGTTCCCACCCGAAACTGCAGTGTCAAACAATGACACTCACACCTCATTAGTGCTGCTTTTATTGTACTTAATGAAGTAAGGAGTCGATGATGACTTTGAACTTTCTTTTTTATTTGTTAAAGATCTTTCTTCACGGTAACAACCTGAACAGCCTTCACCAGCTAATACACCCTGAATGCCTGCCCTCTGAATTTGGGGGGACTCTGCCTCCCTACGACATGGGGACGTGGGCTCGAACGCTACTCGGTCCCGACTACAGCGATGAAAACGAGTACACCCACACCTCCTACAACGCCATGCACGTGAAGCACGCCTCCTCCAACCTGGAAAGGGAGGCCTCGCCCAAACCCATGAAAAGGTTAGTACTGCCTTTGAAATCAGCTCCTATTTGGCTCTCCGAACAGGTTTGGCATAAATCTCACAGGGAGGGCTCATCTGCCTCTAAGAGAGGCTGCAGTTTGGCAGATGTCGACGGTAAGGAGCACGGCACTCTGGGCTGTGCTCGTGGTGTGGTGGGAGAAAGGAAGCCTCTCGGTGGAACCGTAATTACTTGTCTGATTACTGTGCATGAAAATGAGAGGAAATTAATGAGCCCCTGCACGGAGCATTACAGAAAGTACATCAGGGTGAGATGCTGTCCTGCACGGCGCAGCGCAACCAGCGGCACCCCTTCAGAGCTGGTCCCTATTCCTTGCCGCTGCTCTGCTGCTGCTGACCCGCTTGCTGTCGGTGAGCGACTTACCTCTTCGGCACAGCAGCTTTTGTACGATGAACACCACTGCCCTCTAAAGGGAAAAGGAGTTGGTCTTCTCCCTTTGCTTCTGCTCCCACTTGCTCTGCAAAGCCTTGCAAAGGTAGTTGTAGAGCTGCTCTTTTAAGAGCTCTGATTTTAGTTCTAGTGATTGTGCATTCAGCTCTGAACGCTCAAAATAACACCTCTGGAGAGTGTTACCCTCAGTAGTTTGGACTGATTGGGGGGATGGGGTCAGGAAGTTGGATACCTGGCACAGAGCTGTGGATAGTATGGCTCAGCCAACACCAGCTGCAGTGAGCTATGGCCCTGTAGGCTCCCCTGCGTGAGTGTAACACCCGCACTCGCCTCACCCTTGGCATCCCACTCCACAGAACTGCTTTCCATGCAGATCGCAGTGGTGCTTTCCTCGCCGCTGCCACTTGATGAGTGCGGTGCTCACAGGCACAGCGTCACTCTCTGTGACAGGGAGAGGCCATCATTTTGTCACAGCAAAATCAAAGCTGACAACACAGACAAGCCATAATGTCATGCAATTAATTTTGAAAGTCTTTCATCTTCAGAGGAAAAAGAAATGCATTCTTGATTCACAGCTCCCTCCCAGGTCAGAGGGATGCCACGCAGCTGTGTCTGCAAAGTGAGGCCTCGTGCTGGAAACACTAACACCCATGACTGACTTCAAGAGCTCACAGGGCCACAAGACTGCCAGGCTTTGAGCTGCAGCCTTGGCATGAAGAGAGGCGGTCACCTGCACTGTCAGCAGTTCTCCCTTCTGACCACCAGCCAAGGCTGGGAGCCAGCAGGACTTTACAAAGCCTGTCCCAGACAGCTGAGTTTAAATGAATTTCTTTTTAATAAATATTGTCAGTGAAACACACCGAATAGTTTTAGAAAAATACTAAATATTTCATTATTATTAAAATATATCTCCATTAATGTAGCTTTATAGAAAAACCCACAGTCTTTTTAAGCTCCAAATATGCTGAGAGCTGTTCACAGGTAAATTTTTTCTGAGGATCTGATCCTTGGCTGCAAAGAAGGGAGGGTCTTATTCCTCAGGGGAGGACTTCGGCTTGAAAATTAGTTCAGTGCCAGAAAACCCTGCCTTGAGGCAAAGCCTTCTTTTATAATCTGTTCACTAATACAAAAGTGCACTAATACAAATATGGGGAGTGGATGAATCTAATTTGTCATGTTGCCTCTGGGCAGACAAGATCTAACTTTTAGCCTAATTTCGTTACTCGGTGGTTAAGTCAACCATCTGATCTTGCACCCCGTGGTCATTACTTGCTGTTAAAGGTGAAAAGTTCACAGCTTCAACAGATTTTCTCCTATGAGTATTTGCTTTGATTGTTCTTCCCCTGAAATTATGATTTGGCCCAAGCGCAGGTAAAAGTCTATGTTTAGAAAGCATGATTGTGCGCTTTATTAGATTTATTAGACCAGATTTATATCTAAGGCATCTTAAAAAGTCTCCAGATTTCCACCAGCATTACCTGTCTTTATGTATCTCCCCTCCTGGCCTCTTTTGGTTCATATATCTCTAACACAATGAGAAACTCAGGCCATGGCTGAGATTCCTGGATACTCCAGAGGGGTTTACCCCAGGCATAGGTGATCTTCTAACATTATTCTTCATCTTAAATATAACTCCCTCATGATCATTCTGTCATTTTTTTGCCTTATTAAAACATTTCTAGTTTTAGTGAAAATCTCTCCCTGCTCTCCCTTTCATGGAATACACTCTTAGGTAACAGGTTCATTTTGTGGTTTTCTGATGAAATTTTTTGTTTAATAAAAATAAAGGTCGAGGTCACTGACTTTTTCTTTAGCAGTCATGTTCCTCTGAAAGGGACAAATATAAAAAACCTGAACCTTCTTGAGTTTCTGCAATTTAAGGCTGAAAAACCTTGCTGAACAATTACGGGACTTTTCCTCTCTGACTTCCCAGATACCACTGCAGGTTTACCTGCCCAGTAACTGGCTGCAGGGGAGGGCAGTGCTTATGAGAGCTGGATTTACCTGGGAGGCTGGAGCTACAGTGGTTGTTTCCCACTGTGGCACTGTCCTGCTGCGTGAGAAGGTGCAGAGCTGCAGCCCCTTCTGGCTCTGTGGCCACTTGCTGTAAAGCCATGCAAGCCCATCCTTGCTAGAGCTGCCACTGGACCAGCATCCGGAATCTTTGAGTTCAGTGCTGCTATAAGAGCTGAGGGTCTTGCACTGTGACCACTGAGAAGTGTGCCTGTGAAAAGAAATGCCACCCTCCTCTACACCTGGAGAGAAGGTCACCCTTGGCACCTACTCCAAAAATAGTGTCTCACAATTTTAGTCACAGAGGTGCTGAGGAATCAAGATATGAATTACAAATCTGGAAGAAAAGTGCCGGGAAATGGAATCAGAGAATAGCTGACCAAAACACTGTTGTAGCCACTTAACCTGTATTAGCAAATGAAGGCAGAGGGGGAGAAGGAGGCCATTTTCAAAATGTGCCTGAGATCAAGCTGAAAACTAGAATAAGTCTCCAAATGCAGACCAGGAAAAAATGTGGCACTGAGCAGCAGTGAGAGGGACTGAAGCTGGAGCAGGCACCTGCCTGTAAGTCAGCTTCTGGACCGACAGCAGTTCTTTGGCTCCTGTCACCAGGGCAGGTGCATATAAATTAAAACAAGTTCAGCTGAGAATTGTGGGGAGGATGAGGAAAGCGGACAGCATATTTTTCCATCAAGAAGCTATAGAAGACAGTGGTTTGTTCAGAGGGCAAAGGTTGAAGTGGATTTGAAGGGAATAAAATCTGGGGAGAGAGAATAAGTATTTGAGAAAAGGGCAACTTAGGCATGAGATCAAACGGGTATAAGTTGATCAACCTTGGCTGCAAATTAGAATTGGTTTGCTAGTCATCAGAGGTCAGAAACGGCGCGCCAGGATGACAGTCCAACTGATACAGGAGTGAAAGCCTAATGTGAAGGGGCTGCTGGAGACTGGACTTGCATAGCAAAGTCTCATTAGATTCCAACTTCTGCTCCATTTAACAGCAATGGGACCAAAACATTGTCTTCTTCCCAGCCACAGGCAGGGGTGGTTTTCCCTGTGACTTGAACTTGCGCAAGATTTGTTCTCAAGAAAGAGTCCTTGTTGACTTCAGAGAATGAAGGTGGTGTAGATGGGGAAAGGACTGAAAATCCTCTTAGAGAAAGACTGCCACTGACTCGAGTCAGTGACATGATCTTGAAAATTTTGAGATTTGACAAGTGTCTGTAATATGGAAAATCTTCAATCAAAACCATTGCAATTTTTCCACCAGTGGCCACATGAAGTCCCATTGGAGCAAAATCAAAATAGTGGAAATGGCACTCCCATCTGCAGTATTATCTAGGACCCCAAGTACTGTATGAACAGATGGGAAACAAAGCAAAACAGCTGATGACTCCACATAATGAGTCTTAATGGCCGGGGGGGAGGGGAGGGGGAAGCAACAATAATAAAAATCCATTTTGAATATATGTTTATTAAGATTCAGCTCAGTGAAGTCTGAAATGGGCAAGGTAGTAAACATGCAAACCAGCATTAATACAGCAAACTTAGTTTAATCTGAGAGCCTGGCTGCATCCATTAGACAGTCCTGGGATCAGCAATGGCAACAGATCCTTGCCCTGTCTTGGAGCATCCCTTCTGAAGGGTCTGCATCCAAGCAGGGATCCCATCACTTAAGAGCTTTGGCATTTAAGAGCAATGTAAATGGTGCAAAAATTTGGAGCACAGGGAAGAATATCACCTCCCTTTCAGCTGTGGCCAAGTCTTCTGTGATCTCTGATGGTCAGAAAGGGGCTTTTAGTCAACAGGGAGCTCAGGCAAAAGCAAAGCATTTGCCTGAGGCATTCATGCTGGCTTTTGTTGATGAGCTGTTGTTTTTAGGAACAGCTGGAGGTTTTATCTGGGTGTGCAGTTTAACGAATAGTTATGGTGGATGGTTAAGCCTAGCAGTTAAAGAGTCAGAGACTGCTCTCAGCATACCACTGTGCCAGTAGGGCAGAATTTTTTAGCCCCATGCTCCCAAAACAGAGAGAGAGGCAATCCATGTCTGTAGCTATTTGGGTACCTAAAAGCAATGGGTGAGCATCCTCACATCCCCAGGTGGAGGGATGGATTCAGTGACTGGTGAGAATGTGAAAGAGCTTCAGTTCTTTGAAGTTTCCTTTTTTCTCCAGTGTCACCCTTGCTCTTACACTCGGGTCCAGCAGCAACAAGTAAGCTGCAGCAGCATGTTACCTCTCTGTGGCTCACTTTTCTTTACAAGAACTGCCCTTCTTCACCTGCATCTGGGTCGCTTCTTGATGTCTGAACTCGATCTTCAGTCCAAGTGACAAAGACTGTTCTCTGCTTTTGCTTGTCCCCTGCACAGCCTGGGAGTTGAATGTTCCTTCTCTGCTCTCCCAGGCATCAAAAGAGCACTTGCTTTTAACACGTTTCCAGTGCAAACGGGTTTGAAAACCTACGGCAACTTAATATTGCCTTGCAGAGAAAGGAAATTTTACCTAACAACTGCATACATATTCTAGCCAAACAACCTGGGTTGTTTAATGAAACTTATTTAATCAAAGTTTAATTGATGACAACTTTATTCAAATTTCAGGTTAAAATTATTTTCAGGATAACATGGATTGCAAGAGCATTACTATCACTGAATCAAGCTTTTCAGAGATTCAGTAGATTCAGAGTTAGGGTAAAACTTTTAAAGTAGAGCCAAGCACACTAATTATGAACATGTACAATCTGTGCGTCGAGACACTGTTATGTTTTTCTGCTGTGAAATAGAAACTTATAGAATCACAGAACTGTAGAATAATTTAGGTTGGAAAATATCTTTAAGATCATCAAGTTCAATGTTAACCCAAGTCCATCACTAAACCTTGCGCCTCAGCACCACATCCACAGGTATTTTAAATACCTCCAGGGATGGTGTCTCCACCACTTCCCTGGAAAGAGTGTTCCAATGTTTACAACCCTTTCAGTAGAGAAATTTTTTTCTTAATATCTAATTTAAACCTCACCTGCTGCAACTTGAGGCTGTTTCCTAAAGGACTAAAACACCTGAAGACTTAATGGCCTGACTAGTCATTCATCAAAAGCCCCCATATTATGCATTTTGAAAATGCAGTGGAAAAAGCCTGTTGGAATGCGTTGCCCCATTGCCTCATGATGTTTGGATTTTTATGTCCCAGATTAGAGTGAAAGGATTTTACAGATGAAGGTGTAGCCATTATTGCCTCCTGATGTGTGTGTTTTCAACAGCCCTAATATTCAAATGAACTCACTGCTGAAACTAATTGCTGTTTCTCACAAATGGGATCCTGCTTCCAGAAAGAAGGAATATTACAACTGGTACACACTAATGCCGACTGGAACAGTTTTAGAACCAAAAGGGGCCATTCATGGGGGTGACTTATATAAGGTTTTTATTTATTCAGACTTGTTTCTCCATATGCCCAGCTGGGCTGTGCAAGGCAGGCCTTTCTAGTTGTTATCCTTAGTGTGACCTTAATGTTCCTTCGCCATATGTTTCTGCTTTTATGGGTCATGTTTTATGCCGGTTCACAGTCAGCCCCAATTTACTGCAGAAGTAGTAAAATACCAGCAAATAAAAATCAGTATGAAAATGTGTGAACACTTCCCACTGCCCATGGATGGTACCTGGGTTGCTCTGCTTGTAGCTGGGATGCATTTCTACTGGTGTTGGGGGAAAAGAGAAAAACTTGTGATAAAATAGATCTATAATACACGAGACCTACAATGAAAGGCTTACATTCACTATTTTATTATAAATTATTTCAAACAAAGGAGAATCTCTGAATACTTCTGCAGAAAGGCTTGCCCCATACGCAGATGAGGAATGAGGCACATACTGGTAGTAAAAGTGTCCAGGGACATTCATATCATGTAATGTATGCCTTATCTAGTAATATAGATTGTTAGCTGGTAAAGAGTTTTATAACTTTTAAACAGAATCCAGCAAACACATCAGAAAGAAATGGAAACCAACTGGTGGATCTGGCACAGAACAGGTCCTAGAGAGGCTACAAGGGAGATGTTGCAGAATTTCCTCAGGAACCTGTAGCAAGAGAAGCCAAGCCAGAAATCTGAGTTGCAAAGCCACAGCTGAACCAAAGAGAGGACAAGGCAGGAACCCAGTTGCTCCCTGGGGGCATTGACAACACTGGTTTCATTTCACCTCTTTGCAGCACTGAATTCCCGGTGCACGGGTGCACAAACACAGGCTAGAGGTGGGAATGGCAGAACCAGTGCTGTTCAGGCTGCCTAAAATATTGCATTGTAAATTATGTCTTCAACTGGCTATAAATTTGCCAAAAGTTTAGTGGTTTAGATTAGAGACATGACACTTAATAAAACAAATGGTTTTACACTGCTTATGTCTTTTGCTGTCCTGTGAAAAATCCACCTACATCTGGCTGAGTTACAAGCCTTTGAAAGGGCAATTCACACATGCCCTGTAGAAACATATTTAATTTTAGCATTTAATGGCCCCACAGATTGCCTCATGCTTTAGCTTGGCCTCTCAGCGTAAATAAACTTGTTCAGCTTGGGTTGATGGTTCAGTGCCCACAATGTGCATCTCCTGCCTAGGCCATGGGGTGTAGAGGGCTTTTGCAATTACAACTTTTACTTGTGATCACTGTTGTCCCCGCACCAGGCCAATCTATGGCAGGACGTGGAGCCAGGATTTGGAAGACTGACACCTTATGCTCCTAGGGCTTCATCCTCCCTGCTGCTGGCAGGAGAATTGGAGAGATGAGGATTTTAGTGGTGAACCCATCCGGAGTACTGGACACTGGGGTCACTGGAATGGGAGCCACAAGGCAGACTGAAAGACGAGGTAGGCACAAAGGACTGGAAGCAGATGGGCTAGGACACACACTTGGTGGGCAAGCAAATGTCTGATGGAGACAAGGAATGATCCTTCAGTTCAGTCTCTTGGGTGCAACCCTTGAGAAGCAGATCCTGCTCTCCCTCTCCTCCTGAGCCCTGTGTCAGCCTGGCAAGTAGCTTAAGCCGAACTTCACACAGATGGTGAGATTGCACATTGCTTATTTTCAACCTGTCAAGCTATAGACTTTGGGGTCTCATTTCCAGAAATAGCCAGCCCTGGCCTGCAACAGGACGTGCTTTGTACACACAGGCTGCCACTTAAGGCTAAGGGCTCTGCAAAATCAGACCTTCAGCACTGGGCACCCCATCAGAGGAATGCTTGTACCCTAATCTCACTGTGTTTCAGCTCTCCACATGCAAAATGAAAATTAAAAGAAAATCAACTCTCACATTCATGCTATGGCAGTAAATGAATTATCATTAAAGAGGCACACAAGTACTGCGTTGATAAAGTCCACAGAAAAGCTCAGGAGAGAATTAACAAAGGCTATCTTCAGAGCAGGCTTGGACTAATATGCAGTAAATATGTCACAGAGCCACACACTGAATCACCAGAAGAAAGCAAAATAAAAAGCCACTTACTAGCACAGCACTGTGTATGCTGAGCACTGAGGGAGGAAAGAGCCCTCTGAGAAAGAACAGTGTGTGCTCCTGGGGCCAGGGCGCAACGCAAGGGTCACAACACCCACACACACCTGGCCAAGTGACTGCTGCTCCCAAACCTACATTTTGGCTTTTCACGCTGTGGTGGTGCTTGGCTTTCCGCTCTAAATAGTACATCTGCAGGGTTGCTTTCATGCTGTAGTGCTGTTCTTGTGAAGGACAGGAAACTTTTGATGTATGATGGGGAAGTAGGAAGACTGATCCTCTTTGCTCTTAGGGCTCTGTCTTCTGTTTTTGCCACAGTGAAGAGAATGACTCAGTGGCAGATCTGGTTGAGATGTTGAGAACTGGACTTACTGGAATGGGAGCAAAAAAAGGCAGACTGGAAAATGAGGCAGTAGTGAAGGACTGGATTGTCTGAAAAAAGGGACTGGAAGCTGTCGGGCTAGACAGAGAGCTTGGTGGGCAAGGAAATGGGGATAAGCAGGAAAAGCATGAGTGGTGGTGACAAGTGCATGTGTGTTCATGTGTGAATATTCATAAAGTGTGAGAAGAAATTTTTTTCATTACCTGGCCTGAAATTCTTTTTTTAGATATCAAATCCTGCACACTTCATAAAAACTGCTGAATCTGATGTAAATTGGTGTTTGCTGCTGCAGTGTTGTCTTTATTTGATCCTGTGACTAGGCTTACCATGTGATAGGTGACATATTGGATTCCAGAGGACTAAGGGTCTTCCAGGAACTTCTACCTGAAGCAGGTGCTCCTATTCCTTCTACAAGAAAAAAAGCACGTGGAAAACTCCGTCTGTAGCAGAGAAAGGAAATGGACAGGAAAAGCTCCCACCCATGCCTTTTCCCTGCCCTGGACTGAGGCAAGATCTTGACATAGAAGCTCAGAACATTTAGGAGCAAGTGATATCAGGCAAATCCACACTGATGAAAAAAGACTGAGGTGTGCACCCTAATTCCAAGACTGATGGCACAGACCAACTCCTGTCCACATTTCTCAGGGATAGGCCCTGCCAAGAGGAGTCTGGCTGCATTTGGCCTGCATATGTTCTGATCCCATCTGGGTCTCGGTGGCCTGGAGACATGAGAATGCACATGCTGTGTCAAATACTGAAGCATTTCTGTATGTTTATACAATTCAGAGTGCCTGCAATAAGCTGAGAACTTGTTGTAGCCCATCAGAAACCTGTTTATACATCGAGTGCCAAAGGGATATGCACTGCATCCTTGGAGAGTAGTGTGGGCTGAGGGACGGGTCAGGACTGGGTGCTCAGACAGCCAGGCCATGGTTAGAGTCAAACGTGGTGCAGTGTCACCCCCACCCCTCTGTGCACCCCCTGCAGTGGCTGTGCTCAGGGTTTGTGGTGGAGAGAAGCACCAGCTGTCGGGAACAAGGGGCATCGCAAGAACTGGCGGGCACAGGGAGGATGAGGGGTCTTGTGCTGGGGTTCACTCTGCAGCAGTTGTCTCTTTAGTTGTGCAGGTGTACTCACAGAGTCTTCTTCACACATGTAGTTACAGGTCTGGGCCAGGGCTGCCCCCGACTTCAATGTGCCAGGGCACTACTCAGAGACCTCTCACCAGGGTGCTCACCACCAGGGAGAAAGGGGGTCACTGCTGCCACAGTGGCCACAAAGTCAGGTTCCATTTGGGAAGTGCAGAAGCTTGCCACCACTGTCCTGAGGGCTGAGCCCTGGGCTGGCAGCAAGGTTATGCCAGAGTTTTCATGCTGCTCTTGCCTCTGGCTCACCATGCCACTGGACCACTTCACAGCCCACCTGGGCCCCTGGACATTGGTGCTGCTGCGTCTCTTTGAAGTGCTGCAGTTGGTGTACCAAAGCTGCCCCTCCGGGCAGGTCTCTGTGGCACAACACTCTGCTGTCTTAATGCAGAGCTGCGAGCCAGCACCAGTGAAGAAGCTGTAGAATTGCACTGGCAAGAGATATGAGCAGGGCTTGTGATCCTGGGCAGAGAACAACATGCCATGGCTGCTGCGCTGGGGCTGTGCACTGCTGAGCAGGGCTTGCTTCATCTGCCCCCACCATCCGGGGAGCATTTCCTTTTCAAGCACTTTCAATAACAAAAGGGCACCTTTTGCCACAATTACTTGACACCCGCACCGTTTCTGTGATACTGAGAAGAAAGCCTTGTTTTCCCCAACTGATGAAGCCATACACTCGAGTGAGGTGTGTTGCACCCCCCTCTACAGTCTGATGGAGGGAGAAAGGCAGAGAAAGAAATGTCCCTCGAACCTTGTCAATACAAACATTCCGATGGAGGAAGAAAGGCAGAGAAAGAAATGTCCCTCGGACCTTGTCAATACAAACATTCCTGAGTGTGATTTTTAAAAATACTTATAATGTTCTGTATAGGGAATGAACACTTGGGAGATGAACAGCCCTAATGTACTGGTTAAATCTGAACGGAATTTAAGGGAAATGAGCAAATGGGAGGTGAGATGTAGGAAACAGAGTCACTCAAAGTGCTCTGTAGCATATCACTCTGAGAGCTCAAAGCCTCCTGCATGTAGGGAAGACAACGTGCGACCCTCCTCTTTCCCTCACAAACACCCTGAAAGGAAGCCCAGCACAAATACGTCCTCGTTCCTGTGGGCTGCAGCACATCAGCATTCCTGTGAAGAAAAGCATAAAATGAGGGATCAGAGAACTGGAAGATGTCTCTTAAGACAAACATGCTGTGATACACTGGCACTTACTGTTACTCAGCCCAGGATTTTGTACTGTTTTTTCTATGGGAAACAAAACTGATACCCAACAAACATCAATTCCTGTGAGCTGATTGGCGGCAGCTATACTCTGACCAGGGCATTCTGAAAACAGGACAGCTAGGAGGTCTGCATCCAGTCTTCTTACACGGTTTTTGACTGAACTGGAGAGAGTTGCATAAAAGTGGCCACACACATAAAGCCATCTGTTCTCTTAGATATTGATGTACATACCTATGCACTGCTGTCATTTGATTTATAGGGCCAGCCTGCTGGAGAAACAGCTGGGTACTGTTGATTTTCCAGACTTCCAAATATTCTTGCTGAACAGTAAAACAACCATGGGGGGTTTGATTGACGCTTTAAATGGACCACACTCAAATAGTACCTAGGGTTCAGGAGTGAGACTGAGAATTCATTTCTCCTTCCATTTTCATTTTGTTCTCCTAAGCAAGGTTACCTAGCCTTGGAATCTAGATTAGTAAAGTCTGTGGGCATTGACTTGTCTTCTAATTACTTCAAATTTAGCTCCTAGTCCACTGTGATCATGTACTCTTACAGGAGCTGTCTCCCATGTGGATCAGGTTAAAGAAAGACAGGCAGTGTCTGCCAGCTGAGGGCAGCGACCCTATCTGTGTGATACCAACAATTGTCTACTTGTGTTAAAATTTAAGTCAGCCAGATCCTCCACAGCCAAGTATCTTTCAAACTGGTTACTGAGAATTTTTAGCTGAGAAAGGAAGGAAACCAGAAGGTTTTGAATTCAAATATACTCTTTATAATTCCAGAGCTGGAGCACACACAGGACAAGTTTCACATTTCTAGTGAGTACTGAAGATGAATATTGAAGGTGTGAGGCAGTTGTGCCCATGCTATGTAGGAAACATTGCCTCATAAGTCATCAAACCTGTTCTCCTGGATTTTAACAGATGAGAACTCATCAAAACAGGGATGTGAATGTAGGTAACTCATGAATCATATGTTTAGAACAAGTCAGATGAATAGCACCCTGAGAATGTTTATTTCTCTGCCATTTATAGCACAGAGTGACCATAGATGTCTGATGATGAGATGAATCAAAACACAAGTAACTAAAATGTATTGACAGGAGAAGGCCAATGCAATTTCTGTTTCCTGCTTAGATGATTAGTTCATATCTGGTCCAGGTCAAAATGACTTGGACATTTCTTGAACATTACAAAGTATCTGCATTCATCCTGCAAAGTATAACTAAATGGTCTTAGGCACTTTGATGGCCTCTTGGCCTCCATCTGTTACTCCAGAATGACATGAGTCCTCTACAAGTCTTATAAAACCCAGAGCTATAACCTTCAGATATCTAATCAGTCATTTTGGATACCCTACCGTGCCTTAAATGGCCATAGATATCTATGTTTAGTAGCTGAATGTCATCCACACTGTGAGAGTTGACACCCCAAAGGTATAATCAACTTGTACAGAAAATAGTTGCCCTGTCAGGATAGAAAGATGAATTGGGATGGTACAGGGAAGCTGGTATTTCTGTGGGCACAGAATCACAAGAAGGTTGAGGAAGTAACCTCTGGGGATCTTCTACCCAATCCCCTGCTCAGTGCAGGGTCAGCTAGAGCAGGTTGTCCAGGATTGTGTCCATCTGAATTCTGAGTATCTCTAAGCATGAAGACTCCACAACCTCTCTGGGCAATTTTCTCTGAGTGTTTGTCCGTTCCCCAGTAAAAAATGGAAGTGTGGTTGTGAAGTCCTCTGAATAAAAGGTTAATGCAGCTAAAACAGGTAGTAGTACTTTTAAAATAAGAACAAGTCTTAGTCCTAGGCTTAATGCTAGAGCCAGCATACAAACTCCCTTAAATAGTGTATAACTTGCACATACCTAGAATGTGACTGCTTTCCTTGAACTGAATATGTGTGCTGGATACAAAAAAAGCCAGATGAAACCAACACATAGGATGCTTCTTCCAAATAGTATTTGTTGTATATTAATTTCTACAGTCAAAAAAAAACAGAGCATCTCAGTGCCTGGAGCTGGAAGACCATGACAATGAGAATGATCAATTCCGAGCTGACCCTGAACTTGTGCGGGATCTGCTGCTCCAGCTGGATCCCTACTAATCTATGGGGCCTGATGGGATTAATCTGAAAATCCTCAGAGTTATCTATGTCACTGCAATACCTCTCCAGAGGATTTTTCAGTGGTGTTGGTGATCTGGAGAGGTCCCAGCAGACTGAAAGCTGGCAAATGTCCCACCTTTCAAGGAGGGCAAGAAGGAGGACCCCAGAAACTACAGGCCTGTTAGTCTCCTTTCAGTGCCCAGTAGAATCATGGAAAAAATTTTCCTGGGAGGTATTGAAAAACACCTGAAGGATAATGCAGTCACTGGCCACAGCCAGCGCGGTGATGAGGAGAGAGTTTTGCCCGTCAAACCAGATTTCACTCTACCACAGAGTAACCCACCTAATCTAGGAAAGCCAGTTAATGGAATCTTTTTGGAATTCAGCAAAGCTTTTGATACTGTCACAGTACCCTTCTTGACAAAATATCCAACATTCAGCTGAACAAACACACCGTGTGATGGGTGAGCAACTGCCTCACAGATCAGGCACAGAGTTACAGTGAATGGGGTGACATCAGACTAGCAACTTGTCACTAGTGGGGTTCTGCAGGGCTCCATCTCAGGATCTGTACTCTTCAACATCTTCATTGACTTGAAGGACTTGAAGGAATATTTACAACAATAACTGGGGGAACTGTTGACTCCCTTGAAGGCAGGACGGCCCTGCAGAGAGACTCGACCAATTAGAGAGATGGGCAATCACCAACCATATGGAGTTTAACAAGGATTCTGCACCTGGGATGCGGTAACCCCGGCTGTGTGAATAGCGCGGAGAACAAGAGCCTGAGACAAGTGCCGTGGAAAGGGGCCTGAGTCCTGGTCAATGGCAAGCTGAGTGTGAGTCAGCAGTGCCCTGGCAGCCAGGAGGGCCAAGCGTGTCCTAGGGTACATCAGGCACAGCATCGCCAGCCAGGCACGGGAGGGGATTGTCCCCTCTGTTCTGCACTGGGGTGGCCTCACCTCGAGTGCTGGGGGCAATTTTGAGCACCACAATATAAAGAAAGGTATTAGGCTATTACAGAGTGTCCAAAGGAGAAATGAGGATGGTGAAGGGACAGGAGAGGTAGCTGTATGAGGTCACTTTGTTCTTCAGCCTGGAGGAGATAGGGAGACCTCATTGTGGTCTTCAGCATCCTTATGAGGGGAAGTGGAATGGCAGGTACTGATATCTTCACTCTCCTAACCAGTGACAGGACCCAAGGAAATGGCATGAAGCTGAGTCAGGGGAGGTTTATTTTGGATATCAGGAAAAGATTCTTCACCCAGAGGGTGGCTGGGCACTGGAACAGGCTCCCCAGGGAACTGGACACAGCACCAAGCCTGAGAAAGGTCAAGAAGCATTTGGACAATGCTCTCAGGCACATGGTGTGATTCTTGAGGTGTTCTGTGCAGGGCCAGGAGTTGGACTTGGTGATNGCTGATAAGTGCCTTCCAACTCAGCATATTCTTGATTCTACAGTTACTGGTCAGTTGAAAATGCTTTCTGCAACTGTGGCCTACTGCAAATCAGCTTTTCTCTGTCATTAAAAAAAGAGAATCCTGCAAGCACCTGTACAAATTCAGGATGTTTTGGGCTGGTGAAATATTTATCACATGCTATGTTATTACATTAGATTGTGAGCTGCATTGATTCATATTGTCAAAATCTTTTCCCAACAATCTACATTTTTAATATTTACCATAAATGAAGAATATGAAAAAGGTATTTTTGAATCTTGTTCAGAATTGAATGATTTTCTGCTTTTCTACCTAAAAAGTAAGTTAAAAACACAACTGGAAGCACTTTTCAGCAAAAACAACCCCCAGTGTATTTGGAAAATGGAAATCTAAACACAAGTCCTTTTTTTGTGGTGTCTTAGAAAATAGTGATGATTGTTCAAACCATGACTGTACCCTAGAGATAGATATCAGAATTGTTTATTTTAGGATAGTAATCTAAACAGCTTTTAGTAACACAGAAAAGAAATTGTTGCTGCAGAGCTTGGCAGATACAAAAATCTCAGTTGGATTCCTCTTCACATTATTCAGATGGGCTGGGCATAGCATTTGAATCATTTGGCATCTTGAATTTGGAGGTCAGGTGGGTTACAACACACTTAGTGCTCTGGACGTTTTGTTTCTGTGTGAAGAGGAACAGCATAGGATCTGCACACAGAATCTGGGACTATGCTGCTCCCAAGGTGGTGTGCATCCAAGTACCAGGTGAAGAACTTAGTATGTTGCTGGTACAGATGCAAAAATTTTTGAGTGTGTAATGAGATGAGAGCAGAGATGATCAGCAGTGACCACAAAAGGAAAAATTTTGAGATTTTTCACAGTTGACTTAGAGCAGAAACTTTCTGCTGTGTGCTGCGAAATGCTGCAAAGGATACACAACTTTTTATATCCATTGAAGGGCAGTGGGTCAGACAAATAATACACTGGTGACAAGTATTCATCAGGTACTGTTTAATGATAATATAATCTGGTACTCAAAAGGAAAATAAAAACCTGATGACGTTGCAATTTGAATCCATTCCGTAACAGTTTGAAAGCCACATGATTAGTTTTTGCTGCCTCATGCTAGAAATATGTAAATTGCCATTTTGCATAATCTCCCAAATCAGTTGCTTTTCTATATTAAAATGCAATCATAAACATTATGCACATCATATCTGTAAAAAATATGCAGTGAAAACATTTGGGCAAACACAATTTCTTTGAAAATTATGGCATAAAATCTTCCCATTGAGCATCCAGTTTTTGTTATCTTTCTTCGGAGATTTTTTTTTAATGAAAATTTCTTATTATGCTTTAATGAAAGCTCCAGGCATAAGAATAATTATCATACAAGTTATTCACAGTCATGGTATTCACTTCCACAGTACCAAAGGATGAAATTTATCAAGGATTATTATCAAAAGAGAGGTGACATCTAATCTCACAAAATAGCTAAAGCATAAATGAACAATTGGGAACTGCAAATGCATCATGCATGGAATGAGAGCCACCCCTAATTCTAAAAGCTATCCATGAGAAAACTGGCTCTTTATAACAATACTATGCTCTATGTTAATGCCTGGTCTGGATGCCTCTATTCCCCTTTATGAAAAAGTTCCCTTTCTAAAAGTTCCAGATTCACTCAGTGACCTTGCTCTGAAGCTCATTGTCTCCTCCAAACTGGGAGGCAACTCCTAGCCCAAAATGGAGAAAATGGAGGATAACAAATCTCTGTAGCAATAAACTCATCAGACCCTCCTTCCATAGCTCAGCAAGCAAACATTAGAGCACACAGACCTCAGAAAACGAAATAGTCTTGAACTTTCCCACTATTTTGAGCCCATTCAGCTTCTGTTACTGCAAGAAATCATGATGCTCCCCTTTCTCTAGTGTTTACTCTTTTTTCCATGTTGAGATTTTTTAAATCCATTAATAACAGAGGATAAACTATGCTTCCCACATTGAAGACAGAGATTAATTTAAAATGGACTAACTCTGAATCAAGTTATCCTTCAAGGGTGTAGACAGGGAGAAAAACTGCAGGACTGGGCACACTAGAAGCTCCCTCACTGACATATTAACTCTGTCTTCTTTATTGGTCTTGGATACCTTGTGGAAGCTCTGCCCTGTAAAGCCCTACATCAGTAAAATGTGATTTACCTACTTGTATTTCTCAAGATCTGCAGCAAGCACAAGCTGTGACTCACTCCTGCAAGTACCTGTGCAAATGACTTTGCTTCCCAGTGAGCAGCTGCATACAGAGCTTTGCCTAGGAAGACACTGAGCACCAGCAGACCTCATGGTTTTGCAGGGCCAGGTCTCTAAGTTGCTGAGCATGTTCAGCACTATGGATAGTAGGTAAGCACTAAATATTTTGAAAGAATTTGAGATCACGAGTCACTTCCCTGCTTGTATTTAAAGGAGTGTTTCTCAAACTCCATATGCTTTCCACAGAAAGGAACTAAAAAGCCATAAAGATGAAAATGGAGTAGAGCAAAGATCACAAAAGGAAGCACGGGGATGCCAGGGAGGTGAGTGCTTCTGCAGCAGCCCTTGCTAGCATGTGTGTTTTCCTGCTTCCAGGTCCCAGTCTGTGGTGGAAGCCGGCACGCTGAAACATGAAGACCAGGGGGAAAGTGAGAACACCCAACCGCTGCTGGCTCTGGACTGAGCTCTCACGTGCCCAACAGAGATCCATGAACAGACTTCCACCGAACCAGAACCCCACAGAGCACACCACACACAGACACACGCACGCACACACGCGTTCCGCTTGATAACAAGTCCTTCGTGTTTCCTGAGCAAGCAACAACTGTCACCAGCCATCTGTCCGTGCGGCCGGCGCTGAACGAGAACCGGGAAACTTCTACTGACACAGGAGTCTGTCCATATACAAAGAATTGAATTTCTTTTTTTTTTTTTTCTTTTGACTCATGACATTAAAATCTTGGGAATGGTGGGACTGCATTCTTTGTTTAAAGAAACCAAGGTGTGTCAATAGTGTTCCTGAAGACTCCATCAGGGATGCTCATTTTATAGAAACAAAGGTTATAAGTGTGTTTTAAACAAAAGCATCTCAAATTTAAACTTTACACTGTAATCAGCAAGTGTAATCTGGGTCAGAGGGCAGAATCATCAGCATCTACAGAGTACTTGAGTTTTACAGAAGGATTTTTTGCATTTAAAAAAGAACCCCAATGCCAGCATAATGCCACTCAACATGACACTTTGTGACTGCCTCATCCATGCAGCTTACACAGGGGTCACATTTCAGTATCTAGCAAAAATTGTTATTAACTTCTGAAGCCCTTCTAAAACTGTCAGCTAAGTGGAATGAGCTGTGTGAGCAGCAGACGCGCACAATTTGAAATGCAATTACTTAATTTTAACGATGTGTTTTTCCACAGGCAACTCAGGAGCCTATAGGACATATGCGTGTGCATGTGTGTGCACGTGTGAAGGGGCGGTTCCAGGGGAGACACACCGGACAAATCCAGCAATTATTAATGGTTCAATCCAGATTGTTTCATTTAGGTCACAACAGCAAACGAAAGCTCTGCAGAGCCATTTACCCCCTTCCCTCCTGCAGTCAGGGAAAAGTGTGAGCCAGAAAGGTATGCTGACTGCAGATGTGGGCCATGGTTAAAACGAAAAAGGAAAACTTAGAATTAATTATTCAGTGCAAGCTCGTGCTAGAAGGAAATGTTGAAGAATAGAAGAACTGAAATGCCAAAGATCAGTTTGTTATATCTCTGTTTCCTCCAGCTGCAAAGAGAGTACCACCCCCTCATTGAAATGGAAACCGGATTAAAGAAATAAAAGAACAACTTATCAAATTGCATGTGCAGTGACTTTATTTCCTAAAACAGTTACAATCACTGTACACACTTTTAGTCTTCAATTAAATTGCCATACATTGACAATTTACTAGAACAAGCAGTTGGCAGCAATATATCAAAGGTAGCAGTGTAAACCGTACATACAAAATGAGATGATAATGGGCACAAGGGTTTTTAATGTGCACTGGACCACCCACTGAATTCTCAAGTGTTACTCTGAAGTGATGATATAATTCAAGTGGATATGGTCAGCCCTAACAGAGGGACTAACAAAATACTGCCTGTATCTACAATAACATTTTATGCCTGCACAGGGCAGAAAGGACATCCCGCCAGATCCCATCAACACACCCGGGATTTACCCACTAGTTTTTGTACAGAGTAACCTCACGCAGACTAACCTCTTACTGCAGCAACATGCCATTGATACAAAGCCTGGCCTCCACGATAGAGAGCAAGTCTTTAAGGCACTGGATGGTCCCAACAAGGCAACACAGGAGTCAGAAAAAGAAGCAGAAGCTTGGAGGAATATTAAACAAATAAGATGATGGAGCCCATTTATCTTTGGGGTTTCTTCCACTCCCCCTCCCCTGACATCATCACCACCTATTACAGGAAACAAGGATGTCAAGTCCTGGTAGCAGCATATAGCTCCCTTCCCTTCCCTGGGCTCACAGAGACTCAAAGGCATTTGTCAAAGAGAATGTGCTTAAAGCAGAGAGCAAAAACGCAAAGAAACAAAAAAAGACAGACATTTGCTATTATACTGCAGCATTAAGGAAGAAATACTTTGGTTTGTGATTTTTCTCTGTTAATACACTTACCCCCACTGCCACTGAATCTTTGTGATGATCTGTTACAATCATTGTTCATTGAAGTGGGTCTTGTTCTGCCTAAGAAGTGCAAATACCACTGAAATCTAGTCCTTGAGGATCAAACCTCGTTATTTTCTTTAACTGTGATATGAATAAATACATATGATGCCTTGTATATAATTGTATGAAGCCTGCATTTAACTGTAGGCTCTTAACACAGGCTCTGTGCAAGCAAGGTAACAACAGGCAGGGTGGAACCCACCCCCTAACATCATGATGGGTACATACTGTGTTACAAACTACATTGCCCTTGTCTGCCACTTCCTTCTGTAAATAAATCTAACCACAACAACAAAAAAAAGCAAATTGCAATGGATCTCCATTGAAGAAAACACTTCCATTCACTTCTTCCCTTTGCACTTCCAATGCTGAAAAACCTTTTCAAGACAAAATACCAGTTGGCAAACAGGAATACCTAATCACTGCATAATTTCTGCAGTCTGCTCTATATATCCTCCCCATGTATAGAGCTAATCCAGTAACTGTACCTAATGAAATTATCCACTTTCAGCTCCCTGACAAGTGGGCATAGAAGATTCACTTCAGCGTTGCAGGAACACCTTGTCTTATTCGAGGCACTTAAGATTTTTAAATGGCCAATGTATCACTACACAATCTAATAAACAGTGCTACTCTGGCACACACGCATCTTGGGGAGATCACTTTTATCTATTTGCCAATTTTATCTATTTGCCAATTGCAATTGGACAAGATAAAGTATGAGCCTTCAAAGGAACAATGAAATAATCTGAAGGACGGCATGGATTTTCATAAACAAAGCTCCAAAGCTTTTACCATTCCTGTAGCATTTACTCTGACCTATAGAAACTAAAATGCAACAACATTAATAAAAATATTCCTAAACCATCAATTTTTGTTCAAAAAGTTCTTGATTTTTTCTTTACACACACTGTCTTTGTTTTAGAGAATTACCTTATAATTTGTACTGCTTGATCACTTCAAAAAGATATAAAATATAGGCCCTGACTTGACAGCTAGGAGGAGATTTAAAAAACATTTTTATTCTTTTATCCCCAACAATAGCAAGTACCTTATTTCCAGTTTTGCATGATTCTCTAAATGCTCTTCAGAAGTACTTTCATATTTTCTAAAGTGTGAAACTTACATATCTTTACAGTTTTTCATTATTATTAACTGAGTTCTGATACTTTCTTGTACATTGTGTATAGTCTCGTGGTTATTTTTGATACGGACAACATGTTAAAACCTTATTATCTTAGCTGTCTAAAGTGACTCTTGATAAGAGAGGGTTTATCAGTTTAATATTCAAAAAAGGAAATTAAAGTGCACACTTCCAGAAACTGGTTACATTAATTTATGGTGCAATCACCATGTGTTACGCGGCATTACAAGATTTAATTACCTAGTAAAATACAAAATCTGAAAAGCATTCAGTCTATGGGAATGCAAAGCTCTTATCTGCAGTTTGCTTCAGCAAATGTGACATTCAGGTCATGATACTTCAACGCTGTCATGCAGACTCTGCAGTAAGAAACCACGGAATACTACACAAATAAAAACTGTTCTGTGTCTTTTGAACAAAAAAGCCAAAGCCGTGTAGACTAAATAACCTCAATGTCTCCTTGCTTTGTGTTTGGCACTCACAACCCTCAGTAATGATGCCCAGAGCATCCTAGCACACCTGTCCACACCCACCTGGTGCTGCAGGTGAGGAGATAACAGCCAGCCATAATCAGCAGCACAATCTCTGCTCTCTCTCTCTCCTGTTAGTGTTCTTAGAAGCTAAAAGTGGAGGGTCCTGCACGCTCCATCTTCCATTGAACGGTACAGACCCAAAACATCTGCCAACTGCTTAAACATCCAACTGGTTTTCTTTCCTGAAAATAGGCCTTTTTACCATAGAGTAAATTCTGTACAGCAAATACAGAGCATACTGTAAACAGTACTGGGATCAGACTACTTCAGCATTATGTCACACATTTCAAGACAAGGAAAACACCATGAGGTCAATTAGAGGATCATTCTGGCACTCTGTAGGATGCTGGCAGTGGAAGTGAATATGAGCTAATAGCCTGAAGCTTTTTGTCCGCTCTGGATTCTGGCAGGAAGCCAAGTTAGACCTTGTCCTTCTGCCCAAGCACAAGAAATTCTTCATATATATTTTTTTTCTGCTGAATGACCACCCAAGAGCAGCCAAGGAGGAGCCCCTGGAAGGAGGTGCCCCAGACCCTCGCTGGGCAGAAAAAGGATATCACAACAGAAGCTTCTGTAATGATGGGAGAAACAGCAGCTCACCATATAATCCTAAGAACTGTCAAGTACTTTAAGATCTGAGCCTAAAAATGTCAGATTTGCTTAACATTTTCCAAAATCACATTATCAAACTGAAGGTCACCTGCTAACTAAGAGGACTGCTCTGTTTTAGAAGAACAAAGCTTCACTAGGCAGCTATTATGCAAGCTTCTGTTTGCATTTCCTGGAAGGTGAAGGAAGGCCACACTTGGCAAAAATGAAATTTGTTCATGTACAGTGTTTTCCTTCGGCTGATAGCTAGAGACACATTTGTATATATATCACCTTTCTTAAAAAATAGTGGTTCATTAAAGAAGATTTGTTCATAATTAAGCTAGAAAAAATACAGTTACTCAGGTAGAAAAAGTACAAAACACACATAATCCATTCACATTATCTACAGTGATAACATAGGGACATGTTCTATGCCTAAAGCAGCTAACATTACAACTGCATACTGATTTTCAAAGTCAATTGTGTGCATATATTTGCAAATATTTTACATGTTGCTTCCCAGACAGACGCCTAGGAAGTATTCCCTAGATATAGAATCATAAATCTTGTGCCTGAACATAGTCAAGCAGGTGACTGACCGACTGGTTTTGTAAAGAAAATACAGGCATGGCAAAAACATCTGCACATTCCTCAGTTTGAAAATCCAGACCTATTGCTTTTTGGCTGACAAGACTTGTTTTCAGACTTACAGCCAGAAAAACAATACACATCAGTGCTGTATCAACAGGAAACAAAACATGGCTTCTTTTTTTTCTTTTTCTTTTTTTTTTAAACCAAGTCCACTCTGATTGTAGAATGCCATCCTTATCTTTTCTTACCCTTAAAATGCTTGTATACTTTGTATGCTGGATAAATTAATCCCATTTTCATACTCCAAAGGAGTTACTGCTCCGCTGCCCCACACATCAGAAGAAACCCCCTAAATAGCAGGAAGGGTACGTCTCTGTTGTGCTGTCAACTCAGGGTGCCACACATCCACAATGAATATCAGGCGATAACTTTCAGCATCCTGCCATACTTCATGTTCGAAAGAGTCATCGAAAATAAGAACTTTCCCTTCTTCCCAGTCTCTGTAAAACAAAAAAGAACATACTTTAGTGTAGTATTTGGAGTGCCATGGAGCAGGTAAGCTATAGATCAGCTCTGCAGATGCTCTTCAACATACGAGGAAGATTTAAACAGTGCAGATTGCACAGTCAAGATTTCACTACCTGATATAGAGAGATTGGAGAATGGGAGCTTTAAATAAACTACAGAATGATCAGTCTAACAGACCTTCATGTTATTGAGGGATCCTTTCCCTTCATTCTGTATAGTTATGCTCACAAACACATTCAGACATTTATGATATATGTTATTTATTATATTTTCAATGAGTTGAGTCCCATAAGCAGGGAGTGGGTATAATACTGGTGGAATCAGATACATAATTGATGTACAAAAGTGATGGAAACTAAGGGCATGACCAGTAATATGGTCATATGGTTCAAAAAGAAATTACACTAAATCAGTTTGCTTTTTCTAAAAATCACAACAATGCCTTTGGAAGGTCATGTGGTCCAAGCCTCTGCTCACAGGAGTCACTGCAAAGTTAGACCCAACTTTGAGGTTAGATGAAATACTCAAAAATCCATTACTTAAGAACCTGAGATATCTGCAACCACCGGCACTCTACCACTATTGTGAAAACTCCCTTCTACTGAGATGAAAGTTCCTTCACTGTCACTTGTGTTCATTACCTCTTATTCTACAACTGCACCTCTCTGAAAAGAGTCTGGCTCTGTCTTCTGCAGTCTCACCCATTAGTAGTTAAGACAGTAACTAGGCTCCTCTTTAGATTCTGGTTTCAGACTCCAAACCAGTTCATTGAGCTCCTCCTCCTAATCATCTATTCATCCTCCACTGGAGTCCCTCTAGTTTATCCATGCCTTTTTTTGTGCTAAAGCATCCCAAACTGGACACAGTACTCCAGAGGCAGTGTCTTGAGTGCAGAAGAGAGAGGAAAAAATTGTACTGTTCAAACTGCTTCCTACAAATTTACTAACACGGCTAGACTTCATCAGTACAAAAGAAGATTATAAATCATGTTCAACTTGGCCCCTAGGGTCCTTAAGCCCTTTTCTGCAAAGCTGCTTTCTATGCAGTCATCACCCAGCCACTACAGCTGCAAGGTGTTTATCTGTTATCAGCTGCAGGGCTTTGCGTTTGCCTTTGTTGAACTTCATCAAGTTTCAGCTGGCAGCTTCTCCAGCCTGCTGAGACCTGGATTCTTAATTTTGAAAATAAGTTTAACACCTGATTGTATACCTTCAGGTGAGACTGGGTTAATAACAGTCAAGTTAACAATAGTCAAAGTAACATTCCTTCCTAAAGCCACTCTACCATGAACACACTCTCAAGTTTTTAACAGGATCCCTCAGAGGCTGAAGCAATCCAAGAGGATGGGTGCCCTCAGAGGGAAGCACTATGAACAGTAACAAGGGTAAAGAAACAAAGACCTCACCATCAAAGGCAGAAATGCATTGCTTAAGCTCATTCAGCTGTGTTCATTCACAGAGAAAACAATTTTCTTTTTTCAAAAACAGGGTGATAACTAGATTCATACTTCCAGTTCATCTCCGTATTTTTAATTCAACAAAAGGAAAAAACTAACCACCAAAATTTATGTGGTTGTGGTGTAATGTTCTGAAAAGAAACTATAATTGGATCAATTGAAATAATCATCTAAACATAATTTAAGCTAGAATAGACAAACCAGAAAGGATAACATAGTAAAAAAATTCACACTGATTTGCACATGGACATCAGCCTTAAAGGCCCAGATAACCAGCCTTTTGCAGGTTTCAGCTATGATCATGCGGAGGTGTTTGCTATCACATCAGTTATCTGGTAACAAAAATGTTGCATGTGACATAGACCCCGAGTAACTGGTACCACACTAAAGTTACATTGGTTTTATTAGAAGTCCGTGGGAGTAAACCACTTGGAATGTTATAATGTGGTAAAAAAATCCAAGCACACTTTGGGTTGTGTAAGTGGTTTCTTATTAGCTGGTTCTTTTGGCTTGGTTTATTTTTTGAGGTTTTTTTATGGGGTTTTCTGGAGGTTTCTTTTGGGGATTGGTTTTGGGTGGGTTTGCATAGGGGATTTTTTTTGGGGGGGGGCGACGGGGGTGTTTGGTGGGGGTGCTTGGGTAGGGTTAGGGGATTTGGTTTTGCTTTGTCTGGAGCAATTGTGGTCTGGTGTTTTTCTTGTTGGGGGGAGTAGTTGGGTTTTTGGTTAGTTTGGGAGTTTTTTGAATTTTTTTGTTTCTGGTTTTGTTGGGTTTCTTTTTTTAAAATTAAATCAAGGCTGAAAAGAGCTGCTCTAAATAGCCTGAAAGTGCAGCTCAGTTAAGGACAATAAAAACCCAGGCACCCAGATGAAGTAGCTTCAGAGGTTAAAACCCGGGATCTATCATTTGCATCATAATGGGATTGGCTGTTTTGCACAACAAAGAAAAAGTCATAAAGTTGACAGAACTATTAGCCCCTTTTGAAAAGGATACAAACCCCACTATTAGCATGCAAATAAATATTTTCGAGAAGCCTGATGGTGTGAGAAACACTTCTCAGTGGTAACACAGGGACCATATTCTTCTGGTCTGGTGCTGAGCCACGTTGGGGTAGTTTCCATATGAGCTGTAGTGTCACCTGTTAAAGGTGAGATCTCAGACCGGTNAATGTTATAATGTGGTAAAAAAATCCAAGCACACTTTGGGTTGTGTAAGTGGTTTCTTATTAGCTGGTTCTTTTGGCTTGGTTTATTTTTTGAGGTTTTTTTATGGGGTTTTCTGGAGGTTTCTTTTGGGGATTGGTTTTGGGTGGGTTTGCATAGGGGATTTTGGGGGGGNAAGGCTGAAAAGAGCTGCTCTAAATAGCCTGAAAGTGCAGCTCAGTTAAGGACAATAAAAACCCAGGCACCCAGATGAAGTAGCTTCAGAGGTTAAAACCCGGGATCTATCATTTGCATCATAATGGGATTGGCTGTTTTGCACAACAAAGAAAAAGTCATAAAGTTGACAGAACTATTAGCCCCTTTTGAAAAGGATACAAACCCCACTATTAGCATGCAAATAAATATTTTCGAGAAGCCTGATGGTGTGAGAAACACTTCTCAGTGGTAACACAGGGACCATATTCTTCTGGTCTGGTGCTGAGCCACGTTGGGGTAGTTTCCATATGAGCTGTAGTGTCACCTGTTAAAGGTGAGATCTCAGACCGGTGTCTGCAAATGGCTGTAACTCTTCACCTTCATTTCAAGATAAGGTCACCTTGCCTGACAGTGATGCTGGATTATGATAACTAGATATTATTTACCTACCACTTTTGAGCATTATACCCTGCACTTTACAGAGCTGGGACTTCAAAATGGCCCAGTGACCTAAAATGACCAATGCTATACAGAACAGGAAACACACAATCAGAATAGCTTGGGTTGAAAGAACCTTTAAAGGCAAAACCTGCAATAAGCAGGGACATCTTCTACTCAGTCAGGTTGCTCAGAGCCCTGTCCAGCCTGACACTGAATGTTTCCAGGGATGGGATATCTGTGGTCTCTGTGGGCAACCTGTTTCAGTGTCTTACCACCCTCTCTATAAAACACTTCTTTCTTATATCTAAACAGATCCTCTTTTAGTTTAAAACCATTACTCCTTGTCCTATTGCAACCTATCTTATAAAAACTGTCCCAATCTGTCTTAGAAACTGTCCCAATCTTTCTTAAAAGCTCCCTTTAAGTACTGGAAGGCCATCATGATGTCTCTCTGGGGCCTTGTCTTCTCAAAGCTGAACTACCACAGCTATCTCAGCTTTTCCTCGTAGGAAAGGTGTTTCATTCCTCTGATCACCTTTGTGGCCCTCAACCACAAGGTATACCAACCCAAACAACTGCAAAAAACTTCTGCAAGTGAAGGAGTAAAACACAGCACTAGACAGCGCTGATTTGCCTGTCCATCAAAGGATGAGTTCCATTGTAACTTTGCCCCTCTAAACAACCACACTGGGTGGCACAGAGGTAACCAAGCATGAAATTCTCATTGTTTCTGTTTGCTCTCTCATGCACACAGCAGTGGTACAGGAGGTCACAAAAGGCATGATGCTAACCTTCCTATTCCAGCCAGCTCTCCCATTGGAAACCACCAGTCTACCACTGCTCTGAACCACCAGGAGGGAAGGAGTGGAAATTGCCCACAGTAGGTCCTTCTCCTGGCACTGTTCACAGCAATTCACACACTTCCTTTGCCATTGGGGAAGGGATATATATAAGCACTTTCACTGGCAGCACTAGACACACTTTGAATGCTTCCAGGGAAAATCTCACCCGTGTTTCTGAATGTACAGCTCTTGCTGTAAGCAACCAATCTTAGCACATTCCAGCAAAAGTTGTACTCAGCTTTTGAGGGTTTTACATTTGAAATGAAGATGTCTGATGCACAAGACTGACCCAGGTTCTGGAACCTGAACACTGACATGCTCTGTCTGCAGCAACAGGCATTTTTCTACTCTCGGCTTTGAGGAAGTGCTGCTACCGAGGAGGTAACGAAGTTCATTCTCCACAGGACTATCCCTTCTGTCCAGGTTAAGACAAAGAAGGGTGCCAGCCTCATAACAGGTGGTGAGCTGTGGACACCTGCTCTCTTGGCAGCAGAGCAAAACCACTACTTCATTCACACCAGCTACTAAACAGCCACCTGACAGTAACGCCATTCCGTCACCACCAATCTGAAGTCGCAGTAATGTCCTAAAGTGAAAAGACTTCATGCCTCTATATCAGTCCTCTAAGGCAATTAGCTACCTCTCCTTCCACCCAAATTATTTTGGATATTGGATTGGAATGCTGGAAGAAAATGTCCATCTCTTCCTAGAGGTAGGTCGTGTCAGTTGTAACACTATGACAAATAACGAAATAAGTTATATGTTGGCGGGAGCATGTAGTAACAATATTTTTGGTTATTAACAGCTGGATACTTCTATCCTCAAAAATTCCAAAGATTTCCTGTTGTAGTTGTTTTCAAATGTTATGAAAAAACCCCCTTCGCTATGTATTGCAGTCATGCAGACAGGAGTTGCATTTTATTTCTCAATATCAAATTAATTGCATTACTACCACTAATGACATTATCACGTTGAAAATAATTAAAAATTAACACTTGTCGCCCTCAGAAGCTGCAGACAATATAATAATCTTTCAAAATATACAGCTAGATACTAAGCGTCATGAGAATTTCACTTAAACTTCAGCAAATAAAGCCTGTAAGCAACGAGTATCGTTAATATTACATTTTTCTGTCTATGTTTGACAATATAATGCAAAAAAGTTAGCACATTTTCCCATTTCAATTTTAAGGGGAGTATATGCCCTGATTCTAAATGAATAAGCTATTGCATTTAATTTTGGGGTTTGGACTGAGCAAACAGAGATAAAACTGACTTAAAGTTCAGTATAATTTTTTTTGCCTAATGGGTAAGCAATTTCACTTAAAAAAGCACTTTAAAAAAATTGCCACCTGTGTAACTCACTGGGCCAAAAACTTCATAGATGTCTTCATCCTGAGATCAACTTCAACTGGAATATTTTAACTGAATTATAACAAGTAAGACCAGCTGAAAGGGAGGCTTCTGCCAGAAGTACCATGGCATTCTGTCACAGTAGTGAAAATGTAGATATATCTAAGTCTTAGCTTCTGCCAAAGAAGCAACAAATTCTAAGTCTCTCCAAAATTAAAATAAATACAGGAACTCTGCTGGCAGCAATATTAGGCTGGCATTGTAAAAGTAAATACAGAGACCCCGTTGACCAAACCCACTGTTATTTCCATGTCCCAGCAGAGAAGAGCAGGTTTGTCTCCAAAGCTTCTCCTGGCACTGTTTCAGAACTGATATTTATAAGTTTGTACCATGAGTTAGGGTGCAAACTGCCTGTTTAACGAAATATATTACACATCTTGGTCTACAAAATACTCCCCTTTTTTTTTTCTTTTTTTAACTACATGCAGTCCCATCCCTTCTTCAGTCTTGAGGAAAGTAGAAAAAACCTCACCCCCAGAAAAAACCAAGCAAGCAAGCAAGCAAATCCCCCCTTCCCCCAAAACAACAAAAAAACCTCAACCAAACACTGCAACCATACCTGTTCTCCTGGGCACAGCGTATTCTGCAGCCTTCCCTAGGGATCACCAAGCCCAAATGCATCCTCAGCCGACAATTGGTGGGCCCTGTGTGGGGCCAGACATGAGTCCCTGGGTGCATGATAGAATATTTGATCTGCAAGAAGAGAAAGGCACGTTTTACAACACATTCCATTTCACAACCACTCTGCTGTGAGTTCTGGATTTCATTTAGTCTCATCCTTGGCGATGGGTGAAAAGTGTAATGCCATCTTTTGTTCGAGTTTCAGCAGCAATTCTCTCTCCTATCCTAAAGGCATTTAATACTATAAAACATATGTCTTGTGGTGTGTGTGTGAAACTAGGGATGTGTTTGTGTGTAAAAGTACATAGTTTTAATTTTACTTAAAATAACCAGTATTCACATTTCAAGCTGAAAGTAATTCTCTTCTGTCTACAGTCAGAAAAAATACCTTCTTTCCTATGGAAAGACTTAAAAAGATGGACAATAGGAGACATGAGGCTTGTGTTCATCAGACTGGCCAGCCCCTCTCAGATGACACGTCTGTGAAGGTTGCTGCTAGCCTTGGCTGCAGCAACCATGAGAAGGTGGAGTTCAAGATCATGACAGGATGGAGAAAGTCAAAAAGCAGAATCACTACCCACAGCTCCAGGAGAGCAGACTTGGTCTTATTCAGGGATCTGTTGGGAGAAACCCCATGAGAGAAGAGGGGTCTAGGATAGCTGGTTGATTTTTAAGCAGCACCTTGTCAAACTCAATAATCCCTATGTGCAGGAAGCATGGCAACCAGACAAAACCGAAACACAAAAAGGAAGCATACAGGAAGTGGAAGCAGGGTGAGGTCACCTGGAAAGACTGTAGAGACACCCTCTGCACATGCAGGGACGAAGTTAGGAATGTCAAACCTCTCCTGGTACTGAATCTGGAGATGGAATTGAAGGGTAACAAGAGAGATTCCTACAAATACCTCAGCAATAAAAGGAATCCTAGGGAAAACACGACCAGCTGCTAAATGTGACAGAATATCTGATGACAAAGGACATGAAAAAGGCTGAGGCACTACATGTCTTCTCTGCCTCAGTCTTTATTGGTATGACTGACTTTCAGGAGTGCCAGGCTCCTGAGACCAGTGAAATAGACTGGAGCACAGATGACTTCTATTCTGTGGAGAAGGAACAGGTTGGGGAACATTTAAACAAACTCAACAACGTAGTTCATGGGTCCTGATGGGATCCACCCATAAGGCCTGAGATGGATGATGTGAATCCATACACAATCCACGCAAATTTTGAAAGGTCACTACTACCAGCAGAGGTCCCTGAGAACTGGCAAACAGGAAACATTGTTCTATCTTCAAGAAGGGCATGTAGGATGACCTGAGGACTGTCTGGTCAGCCTCACTTCAATCCTTGGAAAGGTCATGGAGAAAGTAATCCTGGAAACAATTTTCAAACACATGAAAGAAAAGAATGTACCTGGGTGTAGTCAGTATGGGTTTGTGAAGGGGATTCTGTACTTGACCAGCTTTCTATGGTGAGGTTTCTAGCTTGGTGGATATTGTTTATCTCAATGTTACGTCTTTTAACAGTCTGCCATAAACATCCTAAACAAAGTGAGGAAATGGGATCTTGACAAGTTCCCAGTGAAGGTGACTGAAACCTGGCATTTAAGCCAAGTTCAACAAGTTGTGACCAGAGGCACAAAGTCCAGCTGAAGGCCACTCATCTGAGGTGCATCCCAGGGCTCAGTACTGGGTCCAGCACTGTTTAAGAGCTTCACAGTGACTCAGAAGATGGGGCACAGTGCGTTCTCAGCAACTTTGCAGATGATAGAAAACTGAATAGAAATTGCTGATACACGACCTTTTTTTTTTTTTCCCTGCCTTTTGTAACGACCTTGGTGAGATGGAGAAAGGAGAAAACAGACATCTTTAAAATATTTGACAAAGAGAAGTGTAAAATTCTGCACTAGGGAGGCATGCACCAATACAGGCTGATGGACAATTGTCTGGAAAGCAACTTTCTAGAAAGAGACTGTGAGGTCTTCACAGGGGGACCCTCAAAGAGTCCTCATAGTGCCCAAATTAAACAGGAGCCAGCATTGCAGCAAAGCCACCAACAGGTTCCAGGGCTGCACTGTGGAGAGCTCTGGCAGCAGGTGAGGGAGATTATTGTTCCTCTCAGAGTTGGTGAGATGTCTTAAATGCCAGACCCAGTTCTGTGCTACCTACTGTGAGAGAGACATGGACACACTGGAGCAGGTGAAGGGGTGTAAAGGTGATTAAGGGATGGGAGAATCTAACATACAAGGGGAAGCTGAAGTAGCTGGGACTATTCAGCCTGGAGAACATAAGGTTCAAGGAAGGATCTTATCAACGCATATAAATACCTGATAAGAGGAGTGAAGAAGGCAGAGCGCAGGCTCTTCTCAGTGCCATCCAGTGAAAGGCAAAGAGGCAATGGACACAGATTGAAACACAGGAAATGCCATTTAAGCACAAGGAAACACTTTTTTTTACTGTACACAGGAACAGATTCCCCAGAGAGGCTGTAGAGTCTCTATCCTTAGAGGCATTCAAAACCTGGCTGGACACAGTCCTGAGCAACCTGCTCTAATTCATCATACTTTGAGCAAGGGGTTGGACTAAGTAATCTCCAGATGTCCCTTCTCACCTCAGCCTTTCTGATTCATTCTATGTCAACTCAGTGAACAGGAAGTGTGAATAACGCATGACAGTGGTGAGAAGCACCCTTTCAACTGAGAAATCTGCACATTTGGCTGGGACAGAGTAGCTTCGATAAATCGTACAGATTAAGGTGTTGCATGCTCTCCAACTGTGAACAAAACCAGTAGAAGACAGCGTGTGCCTCTTGCCTCAGCCATTCTTGCCATCTGAGGTTTCAGCTTACTGGCAGCAGGTGATAAGCTCCAGTGGCTCTGGTGAACACAGACCCCCCCACCCAACTCCGCCACACCGTGATGTGTTAGACCCTAACGCGATGCAAGCAACTGGCTATGCAGGATACTTACTACCATCTGAGATAAACAATTTCTGTGATGCTAATATACCAGCACTGAAGATTGATTACTGTCATGTACATTATCTGCCCATGCAGATCATTCTGGATATGTCTGTGAATTATATCTGTGTGCTGTGCTCAAGGGCTATAGATTGTTCTAAACTACTGATGAGTTGTACTGTGGTTGCAATGTAAGAAATGTCCAGAACTAGCTGTGATACTTACAGTTTACTGCTAGAAAGAAGAATCTTACAATTTTAAAAAATATGATCACTTCCCATTGTTCTAAACAGTCTCTCAGCAGCACTGAGCAGGTAGCAAATTATTTTACATTTCTTTTAGCTTTGTCACTACATGAGGTACCCAAAGCATCCAAATGGTTTGTCTACCACAGAATTCCTTATCTCCTGATAGTGTTTGTTCCCATTGCTTGCCAGTGCTTCAGTTTGTGAATAGGGATCAGCTGATATTTTAAGTTTATTTTAGCAGTAACATTTGAGTCATGGCTAGCATAAAACTGAAATTGCCCTAGGCATCTCATAATAGTTGATGTAAAACTTAAGACTTCTAGAGCACCACTTTTCAGATTATTGTACATTTATAGGTTCAAAACACATGACTACAGCTACAGCTGTAAACACACAACATTTCTGCAAACTATATCCTGGCGGTAACATGTAGGGCACCAAGAAACGATGAACAAAATAGTAGCTCTCAAAGAGAATTTGCTCTGAGGGACAGATTTGCTTTGGCTATGGGTGCCACAGAGAGCAGTTTTCCTGTTGTTAGCCACATTGAGTGGGTGACTTCTCATCAGTTATATTCACTATAACCAGCCTTTGCAACCAATCAGTGAAACAACTGCCTTGTTCATTCCCACAGCTGTAGCCATCCAGTGTAGTTCTGCACATCAAAAGCAAGGGACTGGTCAAAAGATGAACACATACTTTCAAGGCTCTGAATTAGGATTACATTAGCACTGTGCTTTTCAACTTCTGCATCCTTAATTTTGCCATGTGAAGGTTATTCTCAAATAGTCATTATAGACAAAATATAGTAATTTGGAAAAAATTGAAAACTTATGTCCTGCAGAAACACTCGATAGCTGTGTTGGCCCATTCACTCAGCTGCATGTGTATTGATCCATAAAGGTCCACTGCATGATTAAATGAGGTTAACTGACAGCTGAATAGTCATTGTAGGCCCTTGAAACAAATTTTGTTGGCACCCACAGCTCATGGATGTAAAGTTTCTTTCCTTTACCTTCAGGAAAGAAGAATGTGACATCACTATTTGGCTTCCACTAGGTGATTCTCCTTCTGTCTAATGCAGCCAGGCTGGAGTAGACAGGTGAAGTTTATCACAGGGAGAATCTGGCTCACTGAATTAGCCATGTAAAGTTAGGTTCAGATCAGAAAAAAAAAAAAAGCTCAGGTTAGAAAGGACCTAATCCAACCTCCTGCTCAAAGCAGAGCTAGGCTATGAGTCAGATCAGGTCACTTCAGGCTGAGGTTTAGTAAGACATTACTTATTGTAATTGTGACCCATGGCAAATAACTACTTACCTAGCACGAGCTCCCAGGAAACGCAAGGTAAAATGGCTCAACTAAAGAGTCCCTAGAAAGGCTTCAGCTAACATATTTCACCTGGTATTTGATGACAGCTAAAATAGGGCATATTTTTATTGTTAAGTTTATCGTGTGCTTGAGGCATCATTAAACGTACCAAAATCCTGCACTCCTCTATACGTGTCCCTCTATTCCTCAAAATCACCTGTTCCCAGCATTAAGGATTTGCAAAAATGAAGAAGTTTGCCATGTACCTGCCCTCTTCTGCAGCCAGTAGCTTCCGGGAATCTTTCCAATAGAGCACATGTTTTCGGAACACTTTTACAAGCATTCTCATTTTTTCTTCCTAGTGAAAATAATGGATAGAGCATTGGTAAGAGCAATGAATTAACATTTCCATTTTCTGCATTGCAGAAAAGAGCAACAAAGCTGCTAAAGAGCTGACACAGATGGGTAAATATTACTCTTCCCATTTTACAGACTGCGCAACTGAAGTACCTCCATGTTGTAATATCATAGTGATGCCTTAGGCATCACCTACTTTTATTCTCTTAATCTTGTCTAGACTCTGTTTTCAGGTAGCCACTTCAAGGCATCAGTAGCTGCCTGTACATTTTGCTTTTAAACTATTTGTGAACACCAGGCTTTCTACTATTCAAAAAGTATTATTTTAAAAGTATAATCCCTAACATGGCTGCATAGAAAGAAAAGATTAAAAATGCCACCAATATCATACCATTTCAAAACCAGATTACATTTTGATATAAATTGCTTTTAATATTTTATTTTACAGTACTCTTTCATATGCAGAGTTTTGTAAGAATTTAAGGTCACTCCAAGAGTTGGGCCTCCCAGTGCTCAGCTCAGGGGCAGAGCAGCAGGCTTATTAAGGTCATATTCTTCTGCTCCTACCATTTCTGAATGACAGATCTCCCCTAGCTGGCAACACAGTATTGAGGATGTGCCTTCTCCCATGTCCTCATCTTCCCTCAGGCTGATCTGTACTATGCATTACCAGGTAAAGTGTTGGCAGCCTTGCCAGAAGAGGAGTACACTCACTGAACAGTTACCATGCTCAAGGGACTCTTAGAAGTATTTCAGGACAACATGGTTTAGAATAAAGAACCTTCTGTTCATTGTCACAGGGGTCCTAAACACTGTTTTATCAGTTCCCTTCCTCTGTACATTTGATTACAAAAACAGGTCTAGAAAAAACTGTGTTGCTACTCCTTATTACACTACATTAAACTGAGATCGTGAAATTGGGGTAAGAAAAGAAATACAGAATGTTTTACCTTGTTGCCACAAAGTAAACTGGCTCCAGTCTCCTTTTTCTCGTAGGTTCTCATCTTCAGGCAGGAAGAGGCTTCTTTTTTTATCCATCACAGCAAGACCCTCGTCCCGAATGAGCTTCCAGTTTTTCTCTAAGGACTGTTGTGAGAGCCATGTTACTGCACTGAGAAGTTACTGTGTTTGATTTTAGTTCCACTTTTATTTTTCCTCACCATTATGAACTTTATTTTTTTATTTAAAAGCACTAAAAGAAGTGTTCAACATTATTATCAAGCTGCTTTATATTTAATTCCGTTCTGACATGTTAAGGCAGGAAAAATAACTTTCACACCATTCTTCAGATTCAATCACATTGGGATTGTGAGATTTCAACAATAGCCAGCCTCTTTGCAGACGAGGCCTCATTCCAACTTACTATTTGATGAGCCTAAGGGCTCTTTAAGTGATCATTTTGTATTGCAAGCTAAATGTATTGACCTTCCTAAATGCTGCACATGTGACATGGAATCATTCCCGCAACTGGAAAACCACTCACATAACCTGGAACTCCAGGTATTGCAGAATATTACAGACCAAAGAGGACAAATTTAAACACACCACTTGAGCTGAAATTTATGATTTAAACCTTCAAAAAGGCTTGCAGAGATTCACTTGTGTGTGCTGATGCTATTGAAAAAAATCACATACAACTTGAAATGCCAGGTGATCATTTATGGACGCAACCATACAGAACGTGTGAGCTGCCTTACACTTCATACATACAGACCCACAAAATAGTGGAATTAAAATTCTGTTCTCTGCTGCCTTAGGACATTATATTTGGAGAAATCAGATAGCTTAGAAAACCTTTTATTCTACCAATAATAAGTCATTTCAATGTTATAGCAATATAAATGGAAAACTCACAGTATAACAATGGATCTGGATAAAAGTAACTTCAATTTCCCAGCAGCTTACTTTTCCTGCTAAACCTTATTTTGGGTGAATAGTTTTCATTTTTCCTTTATGCTCTTGACAAAAGCAATTCTGTAAGACATTTTCAATCCATTTCACACTGAAATGAGCTGCAGTATGTTCTCATACCACCTCCTCATATGACGAGTAAAACTCAAAAGTCTCTATAACACAGAGCAGACTAGGTGACATAACTGCCCCCTTTTAGTCTTAAAACTTCATATGATTATTAGCCTTCCCCATTTAAATTAAACAGTTGCATTTTCCACTTGAGGTTTTTTACTTAAAAGACAACTTGATCCGACAAAATAGGTTTATATTGCTAGACTATAAAAGGCTCAACAAAGCAAACTATGGTTAGAACGTGTTGTCTGTAATACTTTCTCCCACCAGAACAATTTTAGCTAGGCTAAAACATATGAGAATGTGGATTTCACTTCTGTTATTACAGTAATCTCTATCACAACAAACTGGTTTTTTCTCTCACCTATCAAAAAATGGGGAAGAACACTTATTTTTCCTGGTGCATTCACGTTGTTCTCCCTCATTAATGGTTTCTATAACACTCATTTAACAATTAGCATTAAGTAAAAATGTAGAGAGTTGTTTTGGGGTTGGTTTTTTTTTTAGAATATCCTTGGAAAACTGACTTTTCCAAAACGTAGGGTACAAAAACAGATTGAAAATTTCCAGCTAACCAGAGATGAATATGAGAACAATGCTGCTACTTACTCAGCACTATCTTATCTACAAAAAATACCAGCTTGAGTACCTGGTTTTGCATTGGCTGGAGAAAAAAAAAAATAACCTACACTCACACCAGCCTCAATTTAGTGATACAGAGCAAAAAAACTGGAAAACTTTAAAAGATATTGCAAGTTTTTCTGTGCTTCCTCAAACTCATCCTACTCTCTCAGCTGAAAAAAGGTAAGAAGGAGCATTCATCCATGCGGACAAGATGATGCATGAGGAGCACTGGTGGTCCAAGGCATTGTGGGCAACAGCTGCTTTGTCACCTCTACTCTGTCTCAAGTGCCACAGGTTGAAGGTTAACCTATAAAGGTAAGTGTCTGTCCTTGTCTTTAAAGGCTCCTTCCCCAGCATGTTGGATACAGATTTATTTGACTACATCTCATCAATTTTGAACTAAATCCTCAATGGTTTTAGACATAAATTGCCCAGAAATCAATAGGGTTTCTGTCCTAAAAACCTAGACCCCATCTGTAAAACACGCTGGTAGTGCTTTATAATGAGCAACAGACAACTCCTAGAGAGAAATAAAGTGCTCAGCCTTGGTCTCCCTGATATTACAGACTCTTAGGGATACCTTGAATAGTAAAAACACAAAACATCATTAAAGCATAATGACTAAGTCCAGGACTTGGACTTACAGCTCCTTATCCAAGAGTTGGTATCTACAGGAAAAAAGTTAAATATACTTAAGGCTCCATGATATTTAAGGATTCAAGTTCCAGGTTAAAGTAAAAAATTCATACTATATTTGGTGCAGTATCCTGATTGCAAGTGAAAAATCAGGAGGCAACCAGCACTGGGACCATATGTACTTGTTTGCTAGCAGCTGATTCCCATAAACCTCCATATGGCTTTTTAAATACAGTTCCTAACAACAATTGAAGTTTACAGTTGCTCTACATCTGGCAGTACTGCAGATTTTATTTAAACAGGGATTTTTTAATATTGGTTTATTTTTATGTGAAACCATTACATTGAAAGTATCCTTACTCTGTGCTGTCAAACCCTTTCAACGCACGGTTATAAATGACAAAGGAAGAGATTAAGAGGTTGCTACCCCTCACGTGAGGCATAACTACTGACCACACATCCATTTTAATCCCCTGAACTATAAAATAAAATCATGGTGAAGAGTTTAACGTACTTCACTTTGTTACTGAAACAGAATAGGAAAGCATTCACAATCAGTTACCACATCTCCACTGGGTAACGCTGATAACCTCCAAGCAAGGGGCAGTGTTTTAAATCATTCAAAATAGATTCCTTGCACCCATTCAATCACTCACAGTGCTCAAACATCAGTACTTGTATGCATCATCTTTGCTATTTTCAACACAAGTCTCCCCTTAAAGCACCCAACCACACTTTAAATACACATTTGATTTAATTTCACCTAAACCATTAGGGCCCAACTGTCAGCCTACGGAAAACTACAAAGATATGTGCTGTTGCCAGTACTTTCATTGTCTTTCTGCACTTTTCTTGCTGCACTTGAAACTTTAATGAATAAAATCTAAGCCTTCAGAGAAAACCAACAATACAAGATCTACTTTAATCAATCAGCTATTCACTGGAGTAAATTACTGGCAAAGCATCCTCTGAGTCCCTTCCAAAAGTCAAAGGACACAATATGCAGAAAGGACAAAGTTACTTAAGTCATTGTCTATGTATTAATTTCAGACCACTGAAAAGTCTCTAGGATCCAACACCACTGTATTTCTTTTATTATTTTTCAAATGATCACTGGAATAGAATAATGCTGTAACTGAGATTCTACGGAAGGTACTGGAGAAAGATGCAATGACTTAGTAGGACTGGCTGAGGAAAGCTAATTGTCCCAAGGGAAAAGGACAGGTTTTCAAAGATGAAAGTAAGGCTTCCTTTCAGCTGAGATCAAAAGAGAAAGACAGCTTCTTGAATTCCCAGATCCAAAGGCCTAAAATACTGCAAATCAGAAACATTAGCAGAGCATCTCTACATAAATTACTCACCACACCCATCCTAATATAAAGGTTTATGTTTTCTTCTCCCTGAGAAATCAGGTGCCTCTTCCTATTCTTTCACAGAAAAAACATTAGGCCTCAATGAGCTGCAGAGACATTCAAAAATCCACTTCCATTCAGCATAGTTCCACTAATTAAGATTTACTGTGTCCTAATAAGTGTTACTGAGATATTCTCAGTCTTCCCCGCCTCCCCCGCAAAATAAACCCAGCCCAAAACCCTCTTCCTTAAGACATCCAAGCAGGTAATCTTACCAAGCAGGTAATATTAAAATAGATAAAGTACGGGATTGTCTTTTTCTAACCTTACCCACCAGGAAGTTAAGCACCAGGCCCCATTTTTTAAGTAAAGCAGTAGGAGAGTCAACACCAGAAAAGGAGACAGGCCATGCTTAGGCAGTTATTTAACATCATAAAAATGAATCATCCTGTGGAAATACCCCTTTTTTGACTCATAAACAAGGCCACTAGCATGGAGAGTATATCTCACATCTGTATAACTACAGCTAATTGAGCTGAATGCCCCTCAAAAGGAAGTTATTAAGCTGAGAATACTGAAGAACGACATTTTTCTCTTTTGGCTTTTTGTGGAAAAAGCAAGGCACTGTCAAAATTCACATCTCCATCTCTAGGCCCAAGAAACTAGATGACCCTTTATAAGAAAATCAAGCCAGGTCTGTGCTATAGGATGCTACAGATAGCTGGTTAATGGAATGAACCAAAGAGAGTTCAGCTTTACTACTGCCTCAGCCGCAAGTAAGTGCTCAGTTAGCATTATTAAGATATCAAGTTATTGAAGATAGTTCATTCCCATTTAACAAGCAGTGAAACAAGGGTCAGGGCCTCCAGCGCTGTGTACAGCAGATATCCATATTGAATTCTACCACTGTGATTTGGAAGCATTTCCCACATTTCCCACACACATCTAAGAGGAATGAAATGAAATGACGCAGTAGGAAATAACTGTTGACTGGTTTTTGCTCTGTGAGAAGGGGAAATAATTTTTTTTAACTAAATCATGTACAGAAGTTGGAATACTTCAGAAATTAGTAAAATTAACATCATCAATAATTATTTGCCACTTCCCGAAGAATACGACTTCTAGTCTTGCTTGCAGCATTATATGTTATTAGAATCAAACTTGCTTTCTTTCAAAACTTCAAGTACTTTCTTGAGTTACAAAAAACCAACAATACAACTGTCCTGATGCATATAACCACATTTTGGCTTTATACTTTAAACTGTGAGTGTTATCTTGAAGAATGTAAATCTTACCACTCCCAAATTATGATACCTGTGCAAGTAAATTACCAGTCAAAATTAAACTAGATTTACTGACACATTGCTAATAAAACAGCTAAAATATATACCACTAAATGATTGGAATGAAGAGGTATCACTGAATTCCAGAGAGGCAGTTGTACTGCGGAGGTCAGGGCTGAATTTCTGTCCTTGTTGGTTTTCTGAGCGGCTCTTCTAGGAGCCACTCAAGATGCTGATCCAAACCAAGGCCTCCATATACAGCCAGATTCATCTGAAAAAAACCCCTTCAAAGTGGCGCTCTGGCCATTTTATAACATCAACAGAATTACTTCACCCTTCAAAGCTGACTCATGCTGAGGGTGAATGGATTATTACCTTCTGTGACATAGGAATTTAAAGGTTTACATGCAAGAAACTGTAAAACAACACTGCACATAGCTCTAAAACACCAATCAAATAATATGTATGTTTCCTTTTTGTTCAACAGAAACATGTTAAGAAAGTCCCAGTTTCTCCATATCTTTTATGGCAAGAAGCATCCAGTCCCACACATACCTCGAGAATTAATTTAATATTAACATATTTCATGTGCTAGTCCACAAAGCTCCCTCCTTTTTGGTGTGGCTGAGATTACCTTGGCAAATCACACTTTAATCTAAATTTCTAGCCTTATTTACATTGCCATCAAAACCATAACAAAGAGCAATCTTCCTTTTTATACTACTTTTATATTTTTTAAAATAAAATCATCCTTCCGTAGAGGTTCTTTTACAACATGCTATGTAACTAAGAATAAAGAAACAATCAGTCTGAAGGAATTTCTTCCTTACAAATATACATTTTTGGGTTTAAATTATTTACCCATAATGGTTTCTTTACAGCACACACCAATAACTGAAATATATAGGGAAAAAAGGGTCTCCCTAATTTTTTATTTTTTTAGGAATGATTAGAATTATAAAAAATTAATAAAAACAATGCAATTTTGGAAATAAAAGCTGTTGTTATGAACAGTAACCACACTACTTGCCTTGCATTAAATAAATAAAAAACCTTTTAAAGAATTTAAATTCTGTGTTATTATCTTTTGATAAATCTATCACTGGAAATCTACATTTGTTTCTCTTATGCAATTAAAAGCTTCCAAAGTCACTAAATATTACACAAGGGCTCAAAAGCACAGCCTTTCCTGACTAATTAAAAATTCACAATGGGTGTTCCAGACATTACAAAAGTGTGCTGTCATTTTCCATTGAAATGTTACATTTGTCTACAATGCAAATTTTGTATTTATTAATCATTTCAGCCATCCTGTCCCCATTCCTAAATTTGAAAATGTCTGAGCTTATTTTACAGTATTTTACTTAAGTCTTGTTCTCAGTCTAACAGCGGTGTCTGGAATTCACAGTCAGTAGTTCTGACCTTATTGATTAGCATTTTCTCTGCTTGATAATTTAGATTATAGTAGAAATTTTAATAAAAATGGAAGTATAATGAAGCCTTACCTTTACCAGTTCTGTATATCCGGTTTCCCTTGCTGTCCACCAAGGCTGAGCTTTCAGTCCCTTGACATTGTAGAGGGAGCGCTGCCAAACTGATGCAAAGTGACCTCTTTGGTATCCAAGCTCATACCACTTGTATGCCTAAAACATTTCAGTTGTTAACAACCAAATTCATAACAGCCAAGCTCCTACCAGAAAAAAGTGACATTTTCTGGCAAGCAGCAGACTGTCTCTTTGGATGTTGGAGTTATTCTTTTAATAAAATATACTAATGAATACTTCAGGGAAAAAAAACCACAAAAACCCCCAAATAACAAAATATTTCAGTTGGCCAAGTGCGTCCAATCCAACAGTAACAGAAGAGGATAATCTTCTCACAACCATTCACCTCAAATATGGGCCAGTAATTCATGCCCTGTCCTTGGACTTAGAAGAACCAATTATTCCTCATCTTGGTCAACCTTATTTTCTCTGTTTCAATGCTCTACCTACAAATTAAAGTTGACTGTCTTCTGCTGCCAATGGAGATGCTGCAATGATGAAAACACTGATGACTTTGTGGATCTAAACTGTTAGTTATCTAATACTTATATGCATTTGAGTTTCTTCAAATATTTGTTGCCACACCAAAACTGATCACGTGATAGAAACCTGTTGAAGTTAATACTAGACCTTTGCTTGTCTTTACTCTCACTTTACATAACTTGTTTTACCCCTGCATAGCAGCAAAACAAGGTCTTGCAAAGAACGAAAATGACATGCTTGGAAAGAAAAGATCCAGCATTTGTAGTACTGTGACAAACCATATGCAGAGAAGCTTATATAGGGATTCTCCTTCCTGTCCATTGCTGCTACAGCTGCAATTTGTCAGACAACACAATAAAAAAAATATCTACAAACAAACAAACAAAACCCCCCCAAACCACCACAAACTAAAAAAAACCCAACAGGACAGCTAAGTAGGGAAATAGGAGAATAAGAATTTCAGAACAGAGGGACTGAAGCAGGCAGCAATCCCTGCCTTGAACAGAAACTTGCCAAAGTCCTCACTGAGAGTCTGTAAATGTTCTTCAAATTTTTAAAAAATGTGGTACTCTGATCTTTATAACTCTCCCAAAGTATGGAGGAAAGTCTGCAATACAATGTTGCCTTACAGTATTTATTTGAAGTACACAAAAGTACTGTGGATGAACAGAATAACATCAGATCATATATAAACTGTCATCTTTTTCTCCCTAGGGAAGCTCAGTAAAATTGTGCATGGGTCAAAAAAATACAGTGTATTACCTTTGGGTAGTACACAGGATATCTTTAAATTTTGTTGTTATCTTGGTTAATTCTCTGAAATGGAAGCATTGTGATTTACAACATCTGTTCCCCAAAGTTGTACTACCAACGAGATATCAATAGATTGTTCATGCTGACTGCCTGCATTCATTTGCAATGTGTGGAGTTAGCCCAAATGATAAGGGGAATGAATTACTTGTTTCAGCCACCGAGTGGTGAGTATGACTGTTGCTGCTTTTTAAGATACATCAGCTGTAATCACAATGTATAATACAGTTAATCTTTACTTATTAGAAGAATTGTCCTATGGAAACTGCCTTTACCAGGATGGAGTAGGGTTAGGCTGCCTCACTCATCTTTTCCATTCCCAAGACTCCGTAAGAAACATTTCTTTTCTCATGTGGGTCTTGGTAGTGGAACATGGTATTATTCAGGAGAGTTACAACAGTGTCTCTCTCTTTTCCAGGACAAAAATTGTTTTGGATGCACTCAGTTTATACATTATGTGTGAAGAGTGCTTTGTTCTGTAATAACTTCCACAGTTTTAATTTATCTTTTCCTAAGCCAATTTGGCACTTTATCAAATTATAGTTGGAAAGGGCATACTCAATACTGTTTCCTTAACACTTCCCAAGGCCACATTCATAACTCCTAATTTAGCTCTAATAGATTAATATCTCCCTTCAACAAACCTTTAGTGATAGCAATTTCACATGTAACTTAAATATTGATCTGTTTCCTTGATTAAATCTTGAAATTCAGCAAGTCTAGCAGGGTCAGTGAGAAAAATCTAGCTGAACAATGGACTTTCCACTGATAAATTTAGAAGTCTCCTCTATCCCAAGAAGTTCATTTGTCATTAATTAAACTTTTTCTACAGCAGATTTGGCCATTAACTCCATAAACATTAACACATAATTATCCTGGGCTAGAGATGATGCACATTAATTACATCTGTGCGGTATCTTTAGTCAAACATTGCAGTGGGATGTTCTAGGCTCAGCAGCTCAACCCAGAATGTCCCATGGAAATGTACAGGAATTTGAGAGAAGGAGACAGAGTTAGAGAGAGTGTGAAAGTAGACTCTGTGTGTCTGTGAGTGTGTACATGTATTTCTAAGTAAAATGAGGTAAACTAATTCTGACTGATAAAGGAATATTTATTAAAAAATCTCATTGGAAGAATATTGCAGGGAAGGCAATCTAACTTAAAATTCAGATATTACATTTCAGTGTTCTAGATCTACTGTATATATAAAGCATTGTAATAAAAGTTCCATGAGTTATTAAATAAAAAGCTAACCTGATGAACCAGGCCTGAGAAAGATCACATAGAGAGGCTTCATCACAGCTCACTTGTCTACAGTTCATACTGGAGAACCACCTACTGACTGGGCCATGGTACTAAAGAGGTCGTCATCTTTCATAGTTTTTTATGTATTAATATTACAAGACATTACTACATAAGTTATTAAAAAGCAGTGATTTTCATGCCTATTTCTACTCTGCTTTTTAATGTTTATTCTTTTCATATTTCTCACCTAGGAATTAGAATGGGTTGGGATTTTTTTTGCTGTTGTTTTTAAATTCATGTCCATATTAAAGTTCATTACTAATCAGAATCTTCAAAGAAGGCCCTTTGCTCCCCTAACATGAGAGTAGGGCTAATTCATGCATTTAAATTTGGCTTTTAAGTATAATTTCATTTCAAATAAACAAAATAGAAACTCTTACGGCTTCCAGTGTCATATGTTTGTTTTTGTTAGGCACTCAACAGATACGTTATACAAATTTCTGTTTTCCTGATTGATTTTGCTAATTTAGCTATTGAACAAATTTCATAACTCAGCCTACACATTCAGTCCTCGCATGATCCTCTTTATCACATACTCATTAGTGCTTTTTCCTTGGAAAGAAAAAAAGATTTACAAAACACTGTTATACAAGAACTTCTATGCAGTAATATACACGTAACTGATTCTTTTAACTCTCATTGATATCTGAGTTGTAAGTGATATAAGCAGAAAACAGATTCTAGAAACATTTAAGATTCTTGTAAATTTTTAGTCCCTTGATTCAAGCTGCCCTACGCCAGCTTCAACAGTTTAAGTTAAATCTAAAGCAAGGGATACTAAGAGATTGTATTGTAAATGCTAACAACAGATTTTTTGCTGTTGACTTCTACACACATACGCTGGATTTTTGTTGCAATAGGACTACTCATGTTTTTTACATTAAACCCATTATTAAAGGCATTTTCTGGATTCCACAGTCCCTCAGAGATTTAGATTTTAAAGCGAGAACATGTTAAACATGTACCTCTTTGTCTCCCATTCTCTGTAAGGCATCACCCAGATGGAAATAAAAACGTCCATCATCTGTGCCAGGGTCACCAGACTCTAGTCCTTCCTAAAAATTAAGTACATAAATAAATAAAAATGAAAGGTACAAAAACTCTAATAGGACTTCTAAAAGAGTTCATTTGATGGTTGTAAATAGGCTGTCAATTCTATGCAAGAGACAGGCAATGAAATTAGGTAGAAAATGTAACCACCATTGTAACCTGGAAATCAAGCTGAATGAATACAATATATCAGCAAAAAGTCACTGAGAAATGTTACCAGCTTTCCAAATTCCACAGCCCCTCCCCTCAGTCCCTCCAAAACAGAGGCATATTCAGAGATGTATACTTGCCCCTGACCCTACAAACATATACACAAGCATTTTATAAAGCTGGATCAAGGTTTTATTTTGTAGTATTTCTTTCCATTCAGAAGTATACATAAATCTTCTCTGGATCTTTCAAGAACCTTAGGTTTGCAGCATATGACCAACTCCCCAAAAATTCAAGGCTCACAGCTCTGTACTTCAGGTTATCCATTAGTAAAACAAATACTTGATGTTTAAGAGTTGATGAGTTTCAATGTACAAATCCGTTCCAGTTCATAAGCAGTGATACACCAGTATAACTCCAAAAAATAGCTTAAGCAGTGATTTGTAATTAGTACACTTCTAGTCGGACACATTTTATACATTCCAATTCTACTTTTTGCTGGTAAAACATCTACTGTGGGTGAGAAAGTACCTGTAGATAAGGTATGCTCTCTGCTATCTTGTTTTCTGCCTTCAGGATGAAGCCATAATGTACTTTGGCAAAGCCATCATTTGGAGCCAGACTTAGAACCTGTTTGAGAGCAAATGAATTAAATACACTTGTATGAATCAATGCAAATTAACAAACCTGTGTACATACTACTAGTTAGTAACACAATAGTATTTTCTCCCATTACTGACTCTCAGGTAAACCGTTGGCTTGTCTTTACTTTCTTTTCCTCATTCACTTTTGTGCTTTCTCCAGACAAGCCAAACTTTGAAGTCTCAGAAGTAAAATTATTTCAAGAGGAGCTGCTTTATTTTTCAGTTGTTCGTCCTTTTCTATACTTCTCTCTTGAGGTACAGCATACTACATTACAGAATTAAAGCCACCATTAACACTTAATTTATTTATTCCAGGTTTGACTAATCTGAAGGAAAGCAGCTACTCTTGAAAAAGTCTGCAGCAGAAACATACCTGAAACAGTTTTAAATTAGATAGGTTTCCACTGGTGGCAAACTAGTTTTTGCAAGAGAAAATACGCGAAGCATGGTGATTACAATTTAGAAAGAAGCTGTAAAGTAATGCCAGCATCGTGTGGTGGGGTTGTGCAAACCCGGGAACACCAAGGGCACTCTCAGCACAGTGGTAAACTGGAGCACATTGTGCACTTTTCTGGCCATGAGAAAGAAGGTAATTAGAAATCTACTGCAGTAGTGACTCAATGTGCTTTCACACCAGCAGGTGATTGAAAAATTATTCTTTTATAGTTGTGTACTTCACGCTTTGACCAAGACCAAGCACGCTAAATTCAGCTAAAAGATTTTGTACTCTCAACAAGATTCAGATTATATCTGAGTTACAACCTGGCTTAATTTTGCAGAATAGGAAAGGTCATGGGTAAGTGCCCAGAGATGGATATTTCAGGAGGACTATGCAAGAGAAAGATTTGTGAGTGCAGGGATGGCTGTAGGAAGGATCAGTGTACGGGGCAGTGTTTCAGGGGAAGAAGGCATGAGGCTGGCCAACCTGAATTCTGAAACATGCACCCCCAACACCAGTCAGATAATTTAAGTGCATTTGGTTTGCCTCAGCCAAGGGGAAAATTAGAGAGAATATCTTCATCTACTTTTCAGCTCTGCATTTCTATGATGTATATTTCTATGATGTATATATGATGTATGTATATTTCTATGATGCAATATCAATTACATGGTCAAGTTAATCTGCTTTTACACCTCTCCTCTCCTTAAAATAAGGGTGGACAGCCTTATCAGGTTAGACCCTTAGTCTGCGAGGATCATCACAGGAGCCTGGCAGTCAGTGGAATTACAGAGGCTGATACCCACTCAATGTCTAGACAGCTGCTAAATACAAAACAACAGACAGATGAGCATTTTCTCTCGCCTAAATCCATTTCTGAAGCTACTAAACTTATGCCATGGGTAAAATGCCTGCATACATTATAGTTATTTTCCTCTGCCTTTTCCAGTCACTGTATGACATAATTTTTCAATCAAAATAATTACAAGCAAAATCGTAAGAAGTTGTCTGGACCAATTTCTCTCTTTTCTCAAATCTTAAGCACACCAACTACATCCAAGCAAAACCAAAAATCACAGCAATGAGGGTATAAAATGTTATGAGTTAAAACCAGCAGCATTTCACTTCTTTTCACAGAAAAGAGTTATTATGAAGGAACAAACAATTTGAGAATCTATCTGAAGTCTGCAGTATGAGATATTACTAGGAAAAAGTATCACAGTGAAGATGACCTTGATCCCTAGTATAAGAATACACTACCACCTTTTGCATCTTATGCCTTTTTACTACAGCATTCTGTGTATAATTATTTTGATCCAAGAATCTCTACCTGCAGGGTGAAATGAAATGACTGACAGAAATATTTATTAGCCACATAATTTTGTTACAGTTTCCTTAACTATAGGATAAAGCTATCTGATTAATTAAGACAGAATAGAATTTTCTGTATTACGGTTCATTTAAACTATGCCGAGTTGCATTAAGGAATGATCTACATTCAGAGCCCCTAAAGAGAAGCGAAGAGATACAATCAGCAGAAATTACACTGGAAGTATTTAATGTAAATTGTATTACTTTGTTGCTGTTGCTGCATGCAATATTAATTATGTTTAGAAATAAGTTTTACTAAACTGCTCATAGCCCATTAAATATTAATCATGAATATAGAAATTAACCTCTGGGGCTATCAGTGGCTAATTAGCCAGGGCAGGATACTGTATTAATGTGGATATTCTGGTTTTGGTACCTGAGATAGCTCAATCAGAGCTGGCTTATGCAAGCCTGTATAATGCTGCACTGAACCATGCACACATGCCTCAGCATGGAGGCAGAAAAAGTGCTATTAGCTGAGTAACCAGTCTTACAAAGTTCTCTTTCACTGTATTTTTTTATAATCTGTAGATGTTTGAACCAAAAATAGTTCTAAATTCTACCAGGGATACTTTTAAAGTTATGTTTTCTTCAAAAATACAAATAGCTCTGAATTCTGCTAGGACTACCCTTAACATCATGTTTCCATGTCCCTAAGTGCAATATTCAAAAGAAAATTATTTAATATTAGAGGCAAAACTGAAATCCTCTCCAGTTGGACACCATTTTCCATCTGTGTTTCAGCAAAAATTCTGGCAAACACAAACTAGAAGAGTGTATTTTGAGCAAGTTATACTATACCACACTACAGCTGGAAGCAAAAAACTCTCTTGGTCTGAAGCTCAGTGTTTATACACATTGCTTCTGTAGCTAAAAGAAGAAACATATATTAAAGACTTAAAATAAGCTGCTAAGATGTAACAAATATGGAAAGAAAAATAGGAATTAACTGGAAAATAAGTAAACTGGTTATTAAATGTAAAGCAAACGCAGAAAGTTTTCATCCACTAGGATTCCCTGGGCTTCTATTCAATTCCTTGGAGATGATGCAAGCTAGGGTTAGCCTGGTCTAAACGGGTATGTACTGTGATGCCATGTAGGGCACAGTGCCTGTGAAGGGTTCATCTGGTTGCATGTGCTCAGTCCGTGCTTAACACAGATCAGTAACATTGAACTGAGATTGAAATGCTACAGCAGGAAGTAAAGGTACCTTCTGCCCACTAATCTAGCGGATTCCCAGGAAATGGGAAATTTGGAGTTTAAGTTCCCCTGCAGAGAAGAGTGTTTAACTGCTTGGGAATTTTCCTGAGCAGCAGGAACAAGTACCACATACACAGGAAGTTAGACAACCACGAATAAGACTCAAGGGATATCAACAAAAAGCTGAGACTTTAAAGCTGAATAAGGGGTATGTTCTCTTGAGGATGCGTCCTGAACTCTAAGATGCCTGTGCTTTCTGCATTAAACACTTGAATAAAATGTATGAACATCCTTACAGTGGGAAATAGAACCCAGGATTCATAAATATTGGCGGTATCTACTTTGCAGCACTGAGTTCGTGTTCTTGTCTGTGTGCTCTTCACACATTTTTTCTATCAAAAGATTACACAGGTGAGAAGGACTTAGTTACACTTCAGAAGCTTGCCAGTTTTTTCAAAAATCATAGGAAGAGCAATGTCTCCTTGAGGCTGTCAGAACCACTATTCAGTTTGCCCCTTTCTCTACCATGCAGAGAACCTGAGCACCCATGGTAGGAGCTCAAAACTATAGGCCAAGCACTTTCTGAATACACATTGCAACAGTTGAGCAAAGCACTCCAGAGCAGGCCAGGTAGCCCCTATGAAATATGCCCAAAATCATGCAAAAAGCCTCCAGTAGAACCAAGAACCAAAGCAGGTCCACATGAGATTCTCCCTGTTTCTCTGGGTATGTATTCTTTCTCAAAATCCTTAGTGTAAATTGATCCTGAATTACAACAAAAAAATGACATTACTGTGTTGGAATTCAGCCTGAGGAATACCTAAAATATGGATAAACCCACCAGGATTTTAAAAAAAATTAATCCAAGTCTTTCAAAAAATTATTTGTCCTCCTTTTACAAAGACAGAACATCACTATGCTGTACTCTATTTCAGTGTTAGTGAACTGCAAAACAGAGTAATTACACTGGATAAAGAAGAATGGAAAACAATATATTAAAAGCACAGCAGTTGCATATCTGTTCTTAATCAAGGCCCTATATATTTCTTCTAAAGTATATAAAACTCAGTATCAAAGTAATTATACAGCAAATTCATGACCTTCCTCCATGTATAAAAATGGAGGTGATTATTGAGAAATTCTAACAACTATGTTGTTTGCAGCAAAACACTGAATAATTGCAAAGGAAAGTCTTGCCCAAAATGAGTATGTTTTTGTTTTCTCAAATTCCTTGCAGCTTGGGTAGCAGGTTAGTTTAATAAATTCTATCTTTAAAAGCCAACGTTTCCAATCCTCTGAGAAAAACTGACAGCAAGCCAAAAATTATCAGACAGAAACATTTTATGGAGGGACCTAAAAAGTAGCCAAAGTAGCAAAGCAAACATTATTCTGGCAACCTCTGAGACTACCAGAGGAGTTTGAGAAAAAGAAATTATATTCCTGGTGTTTGGCTCCTGCTTCCAACACAGGAATGTAGTTGAACATCCTCCTTCTCTTTGAGAAGCCACCAGAGATGAGAATCCCTTCTGACTCCCAGATGTGGGGGATGAAAAACTGGGCCTTTATTCTCAGGAGGTGGCAGTAATCCTGCTGATCCCTCTCCAGCCTCCATAACCAGCCAATTACCAAGCCTGTCCTACACAAGCCCCACAAGAGCACCAACATCAACATGACCATTCCCGGTCAGGTGTGACAATTTGTGCTCTGTGGATGATGTCAGACTCCACATCTGTCAGACAGTTTCCAGATGTTATCAGGGTTTCTAGATCACAGGAGCAGAGTGGCCTTTCCTGGCAGTGAAGTTGCCCCAGCCAGATAACCATAGTATAAGACAGAAATATAAATCCAATGAATTATCCACACTACAAACATCGTGAAAGAATAACAGATTTTAAGCTGCCTATAAAAAGATGAAATAACTAAGGTTAAATAGCTTTGTGAGTACTGATCTACTTGATCACATGGTTAGAGATGCTGTAGAGAAATAGACTTACTTCTGCTTTCCTTGTCTTGAAGATTGCTTATCTTTTTTTATGGTATGCATTACATATTACACATTACATACAACACATCTAGACGTGTTGTCTGTATATTCCAAACCTGGCTACCGCAAGGTAAAAAGATTTCAATTATTATTAAGCATATGGAAATAATATGCATTCCTCTGTCAATGAGGAAAAACTTAGCATTACAGTATCAAGAAAATATGAATTAAAATTAAAGGATGACTGCACTAGAAAAGAAAATGTATCTGTATTAACCCTTCAAAGTCTCACATGTGACATGCTTAACAACTAAAAAAGTTAAAATCAATCAATCCTTCAAATGAACATAGGAATGTAAATAATAATTTTCCTTGGCTGGAATGGAAACTCACCTCTTCATATACTTTCTTAGCATTGCTGTTATCTCCTATCAAGAGGTAACCAACACCAAGGTCATTCTTGAATGAAGTCTCACTGGGAAACAGCTGAACTAATTTCTGGAGAGTAAGCAGGGAACCCCTCATGCGACCTGATTTGATTGAACAAGACTTAATTACAAGTGCAGATATAAGAAACAGTAGCAAGACGTTTACACAACATCTAAGGAAACACAAATCAGAGGCAAGTGCTTCACTTTCACTGATGATCAAGAAGGAGAACCTGGAAAAACTTGTGCAGACAGGAGCACATTGATTCCGCTGCCTGGCTGTCACTGGGGGTGTAGCTGTACCAGGAGTATTTCAGGGCACCACTGCAATCACGCAGTGTTATGGCAGCCTCTTGTGGAGAACGCTTCACAGTGCAGAAGTAACATTACTTAAGCTTTGGTTGCACTATCATACAGAGATAGCAAAGCACTGGACAAAACTAAGTAAACATATAATAATAAACATCACCTTAATTAATTAAATTAATTTCTAGTGTTAAGTAATTGCTCTACTCTACTTCCATTATGAAATTTATCATGCTTTACATGCTTAAAATTAAGTATGTTCCTTGATTTCCTAAATGAGGTCTTGCTAAGGAACAGCAAGATCAAAACAACTTGATATTAAAAATCCAACCCATGGGAACAGAACTCTTGATTGTGACTCATATTCTAATCAGCACTTCTCATACATCACAGAACTGAGATCTAGAACTAGAATCTAAAACTCAGTCTTGGGGATGTAATCCCTGTGTTCAATTCCATTCTTCTCTATGTTTACTGAAAGTTTATTCTGAGTATGTTTATTCTGCTTATGCCAGTAGTGTCCTCTTGATTTTCTTCAGCTTCAGAAAAAGGAAAGTTTCTTCTTTGTCTGTCAAAAAAAAATTTTGACCTCTCATCATAGCTTCTCATAGCATCTGCTGCAGCTTTCTACAGGCCCTATTATCATAAATTATAGACACTAACTCCCTAGAAAAATTTTAAATAATGTAAAACTTTATCATTTAAGACACTAGGAAGACAAGTCCTACAATTTAATAGAATTGGCACTTCTAAATCCTTAGTGATCTGTTGAAATCCTTTCTCACACTTCTGTAATTTTTATACCATCCTCAAAACTTACCAAGGAACTGCTGCCTGTCTGCTTCTCGTTTCAAGCTCAGTTTTATCAGGTCTGAAGGGACATTTGGCAGACTAACCACCTCATCATAGGTGTTGATAGCTTGTTGCAGCATCTCATTGCTTCTCATTTTCTCAGCTAAGTCATCTTCAGACTAGAAAGAATCACAGAACCATTATTAGGACACGTAATAATCCGTTAGATTAAAACCCAACTGTTTTCTTACCAGCCAACTATGCAATTTTTAGACTATAGGTTGTGCCTTATGGGAAAGCACACTAGAATTACCATTAAATCTTGTTACCTACCAACTGTTTAAAAGGAAAAGTACAAGATTTTTGATTAATATTTGTAGAATTCATAATTTCTGCTTTCAAAAATAGATGAAACAATCTGTTTCAACAACACAGAAGAAATGCAAATTTTGCCTATGGACTATTTGTACACTAAGCCTCATCCTGGAAGCAATACACAGATCAAAACACACCAAGAAACATTTTCATCTATTCTGACACAAATTTATTTACATTCTTTCTTGCAAAATAAATTAGGAATTGCCTTTTGCCTTGCATATGTTGATAGAATATGTACCCTACAATTCCTTCAAAACTTAAACTTGTTCATCAAATTCAGAAGCAGACCTAAGGATATATGAGCTCTCTACAGTGAAATTACAGCTTCAGTGAATCTAACAGAAGCTATGACTGATCTCACACGTTGTAAGGCATGTTCATTTGCTTCCATAGCTGAAAAAGACTATGTCTCAAACGCAGAATTTTTGAAGGGTAACTTTGAATTGTTTATATAAATGCATGCATTTTCATGTGTTTAATGAATTCTTCCCAAATACTTCTATATTTATTAGCTTATGTTCTTTCTTAAGACAAGAGCCAGAGAAGATGCCTCACAAGCCTGATGGTGCAGAAGCCCTTGTTGCTCTATTTAAATTCACTGTTGCATCAAACACACACATTAAATGAAATTGCTTCAATTGTGTTAATTGCTTTAACTCTATATGTTATAGTGAGTACCTGAAATCTTTTTGCACTTCTGTCCTTTAAGTTTTTCCTTGAGTTGCTTTAAAACTTAGTATTGGAAATACCAAAAAATATGGTTATTCAGCCAAACAGTTCATCAAGCACCTTCTAGAGACAACTTCAGAAATCAGTTTTAAGCAATAACTTATTTCTTCTGATGTACATTCACTAGGAAATTTACTTCTCCTTTTTTCAAAGGAATTGCAGGGCAAAGAATATTAAAGATATATAACAAAGAAGCAAAAATTGTCAGCATAAACTCTGCATACTTCACCAGTATAAGTCATATAAGGAGGTTAAAAACCTATCTGTTGTTCTTTTCAGCTGTAAAGATGTAATTCTGTAGAGTACTATTTTATCTGGTTCAAGTGCAATCCAAACATCAATTAAAGAATTGTTCATATTTCTGAAAAACACACCAATAATTAAATCTTTTGCAGATTTTTTTTAGAAAACAGTTGCCTTTTAAAGCCATTAAGAAATCCACAAAAAAATCAATCCTCAGGTCTTATTAAAAATTGAATCTACAAAACTAGCATGTAATGTTGGTTCATACTTCACAGAAATGGAGAAGTACACTATTGTGGTGAATTCTTGACTTTCTTTACCTTTAATTTTCAAGGTCTTTAACCTTATCCTTCTCTGTAGTTTTACTTTTAGCTAGTGATGAGAAATAGCAAATTTAAATTAATTTTGTTGGCATAATTACCCATTTAAAAATAATACTGTGCTACAATGCAAATCTTAAGAATAATTCGTCGTCTGAACCCCATGGTTTTCCTATTTCTTCAAACAGCTTGAATTTACACATACTGGATTCAATTAAATTGTGATTGGTAATATTAATATGATTGCTCAGTAAAATGACTAGTATGAAACTCCAAAGGCTACAGAAAATGAAATCATCACTGTTTTTATATACTCCCAGAAAGTCCATCTAATTATTACTTCAGATTTTGGTCTGTATTAAATTTTCATGGATTATTAAAGTAGTAGTGGGTGACTACAAATTACTGTGAATGGACAAGTGAAGTTGGGTCACTGAGATGGGAATTCTGAACGAGAATAAACTTCACAACAGGCTGCAGTGACCTGCCCTTCTCCCTAAAACCACTGAGGAGGCATAAAGCATATTCCATTAGATATAGTAAGATTAGATACAGATTTGTAAAAAACGGTAAATATTAAAAGTGTAACTTAGAAGAGGTAAGTCCATCACATGTATGAACAAAGTGGTCTCCTCCTGTAAAGAGCCAGAAGAGTTCAGCAGACTGTCACCACAGAGAGCACTGAAGAATTTGGTCCAGTGTGTATCAAGTGCTTGTGTGACAGATTTTTGGACAATCGCGGTTTTTGTTTCAGCATGACTATTATTAACCATGTGGAAACTGGTTGTGACTCCCAAGTCCTCACCAATTGTCTAACAGCACAATTCCTTGCCTAAGTGAGGGCTTCACTTTGTTAATCTTGATTAAAATGAGTTCAAGGAGTCTGTTATTACTCCCAGTGCAGCAGGATTATCCTACTATTTAGGAAATTCAAAGATTATCCCCTTTTTAGACATCCCAACACAGCCTCTAAAAATATTATGAATGGAGAGATTATATTCTGATGCCTTCTGGGTTTTGGGTTTTTGGTCATTTTTTTTTTTTTTTAAGGGAAATACCTGAAACATAACTCACTCCACAAGTAAAGCTAATTAAGCCTCCTTGCCTAAGAATTTGTGTTCTTTATCCTTTGACACTCTCTCTATAAAAACTCCAAATCTATTCCAAATCTCTATTCCCACTAGAGCAAAAAGCAGCACTTATCCCAGGCTGACTGAAGTGTTGATTTACCAGCTACAGCAAATAGTATGTAACAGCTAAGTTCTGCTTGTTGTTTCTAATATCATTAGTTGTATTTATCTCCTGCCATTCACCTGACAGTTCTCCTGAGACCTACAGGAGTACCTCATTTTTTTGTTATTTACAATACTTCCCACAGAAATTCCGCAAAAGCTGATAAAGTAATTGGGGAAGGATAGTTGACTGAAAGGGATACAATATGACAGATCACATGGTTTTTTTTTTACCTAAGAAACCCCCATAAATTTATAAATTAATTCTGAATGGTGTTTATAACTCTATTGGTAAGACAAAATGTTTATTTTAGCTTTTTTCAACACCTATCACTTTTTTTTCTAAGTACCTGTGCTTTCCCGTATCTTGCTCGAGGACTTTGTGGATATTGATTCACTAATGCTTCAAAGGCCCTTAGAGCTTCTTCAACTTTTCCCTGGAAAGTAGAGATATTTATCAGCAATTCTCTCTAATAAAAATGCTGAAGGATGCAGGACCTAATAACACATGAGTTTCACAATTAAAGAACAAACACAAAACCGTGCAGAATGAATCAACAGCTTTCACTCATACTTTGGTTGGCACTGCCTTCTTATTTAAGAGAAATTCATTGTCATTATTTATGAAACAATATAATCTACTTTCCATGGTTAAAATTAATAGCTTGGTTTTTCCTATTTTACTCACTTTTCATGTGTTGACTGGATAAAATTCTGAGATGAAAACAAGCTGTCTGTATAAAAATGTAAAGATCCTACTGCTAATAACAAATTCCAGACCAGATATAATAGAGAATAGGAAGAAAATTCTAGACATAGGTGGAAATTTTCCCTCTGCATACCTCTCATGATGAACAGTGTCATAACTACAGTTCTTCCAGGGGAAATTCTGTAGACTCTTCCACAGTGTATGGCTGTTTCCTCCAATCTTTTTGCCTAACAACATCCCTGAGGACATCTCACACAAGTCCAAATGGAACTGTGGTATTCTCATGATGGATGTTGATCTCGTGAGCAGTTCTGGGCTGCAAGTACAGATGGAAGTTGAGAAGAACCAGCCCCACTGTTAGACAGGTGCAATATTTGGCAATAGACCCTCCTGCCAGTTCCATCTCTTTACAGCTTTATAAATATGAGTGGGCTACTACATACAACTGCTTTGCTATCTTCAAATATTACACACGTCCGATTTGTTCCTAAATTTATCCTGATTCCTACATGACATGCCTGACTATCTAACTAACCAAGAGACATAGCAGGAAAAGAGTCAACAAACTGACCCTACAGGCTCACCAAAATTTCTATTACACCTTTTTCTCATTAACCAATTGCTTAAGTAGCAAGAAGCATGAAAATTCCTTCTGTTTTTGTATTCTAACATGTAAAGAAGGCTTCTAGTGAGGAACAGCAGCAGTGGCAGTCGGAGGTTAGTGCTCTCTATGCAATAGCCCTCCAGTCCCATCAGAGACCTACCAGAACTCTGGGGCTGCAGAGATGGCCTGATAAAGTCAAAACTGCACAGTGTGTCCTGAAAATCAAGAATAATCCCACACCTGGAATGACCAAATTGGTTTTTATTGTACTGTACTGAAAATAGTATATCTCCTCATCCACTTCAAATCCAGGGTACAACAAAGGCCTGCAGTTGTTCTTTTTGTGATAGGACTGTCTGTGAGACATATCACAGTTTTAACAAGAATTACATTCAAAAGACTTAAAGTCTCTCATTTTTAAAAGCCACTTTCTTGCTTCACTATTTAATCTCACATCTAGAAAAGGGACATCTCTGCAAAGGTCTTGTTTTCTGGAATACTCAAATAAAAGTATAAAATTGGAAGCATAAGGGGAGATGATTGAAGATGATGATTGATCTGCTGCTGGGGGGTTTTTTTGTTTGCTTTTCATGGTCAAGTTATTAAATTCAGAACTACCCAAACTGACCGACTGATGTTAAGGTCTTGCTGCCACTGGTGAGAAGCAGGAACATGTGTTTCATCCTCTAAGCAGCTGTGCAGCAGAAGGGGCACACCCAGGACACAGAATCTCAACAGAAACAACTACTTCAACCTACTTCAACCATCTGCACCTCACGCTCACGAGGCATCAGAACACTTACTGAGAGCTCCCTGCTAACACACACAAAGGTCTCTGGTAACACTTGACTTCAGTAGTCAACTGGACAAAAGTGACAGGACAGAACTAACCCTGTTCCACGTGATCTATTTAAGCAGAAATTCAACAGTTAAGGTATGTATTTTCAAGGTTAACAGTGAGCAAACACACATGAACAGACATACACTTCTGACTTTAAAAAATTTAAGATCAACTATCCAGCAGAAATTAAACTTGAAGGACACATGTGCACTGAATTTTTCAAAAAGTTAATTTCACAAAAAGTAATCTAAAATTCATTCTCCCTTTTTCCAAGATTTTCATTTATTCTTTTTTATCCACTGCGTACAATCCTGAGTGAAACATTCAAAACTTACCTTTTTACGTAGTTTTTCTGCAGCATCTAGTTCAGCTTTAATGGTCTTATCAAACTTGTTTAAGAGCTTTGGCTTCTTCTTCTTTTTAGCTAGAAGATACGACAAACAGTTCATTACTTCTTTCATATTTCGATTGTCTAGAGTAACACTTAGCTAGGGACTGTGTTGGCAAAGTGCATAATTTTCAAGAAAGGCAGTTTCAAATTACACTGAAAAACAGTGAATTACACACTGATTTCTTCCTCATTACAATCACAAACTCCTATATGAAAAACCAAACTTCAGTGATTCAAACTGAGTAACTTGGCAGTTAAGTTTAGAATAAAGCATTTTTCATCACATTACAGTCAAGGAATTTTTTTTCCAAGTGGTTCAATTGACGTGGAAGAGCAAAGGGAACTGTTATTTTCCCCCATTTATATGGTAGCATGAAAAACATGATCATCAGGGCATACTAGTCATTTCTGAAAGCTGGGACTATATCCATCTACTTCTTCACCTAGAGCAATCACTGAGGCTGCACCTGGAGTGCTGTGAGCAGTTCTGGGCTCCTCAGGACAAGAGAGACACGGAGCTCCTGGAGTGAGTCCAGTGGAGGGAAATGAAGATGATTAAGGGACTCTCTTATGAAGAAAGGCTGAGGGAGCTGGGCCCGTTCAGCCTCAAGAAGAGATGACTTAGAGGGGACCTCATCAATGTGTATAAATATCTTAAGAGTAGGTGACAAGAGGATGGATCCAGGCTCTTCTCAGGGCTGCCAAGCAATAGTACCGGAGGCAACAGGAAGAAACTGATGTACAGAAAGTTCCACCTGAACATGAGGAAGAACTTTACTGTGCAGGTCACCAAGCACAGGAACGGATTGCCCAGAGAGGTTGAGGAGTCTCCCTCAGTGGAGATATTCAAGAACTGTCTGGAGGCAATCCTTTGCCATATGCCGTAGGATGACCCTGCTTGAGCAGGAAGGTTGGACCAGATGACCCACTGTAGTCTCTTCAAACCTTCTGTGATTAGAAAAGTTCATAGAAATCATAGTTTCTCGGGTTAGGAGGGACCCCAAAAGTCGAGTACTTGAACTTCCTGATGAAAACAAGTTCGACACTGAAATGTCAGGTTAAGATCCCTTTATGTGATCAAGTTTCTGCAGCTTAGTAAGCTATCACATGGCAGTAGAGCAGCAGCAGTATGTAGCAAACCAGCCTTGAAACAAATTGTGCAAAGTAAACTGCATTTGAAGCAAATTTAAGTAAATGGTGTCAATTTAAACAGCTATTTACTTCACAGCAGTTTACTCCTAAACAACGTCTACTTGGTTGCATTAAGTACACTAGTTCTTTAAAAAAATGCAAGTATGCTACTGAAAGGATATGACAGCAGGTAACTGGTTTCCTCCACATTTGCTACAGCTTAACTCTGCACTTGCACTTCATTACAAAAAAAGATTCACCTTTTCTGGTACAAGTAAGGGAAATACATTTGGTCTGATAGAAGTCACTACTAGTTATGTATATCTGTAAGTAGTAGCACATTTTTTTGTTTTAATTATGCATTACTGCTTCTTCCCCCTCTATGGAAAGCAAGTCATTAATAGCAGGAAAAGAAGTAAAATTACTCTTTTCTTTGTAGTAATTTAAATAGGGAATGCTGTAACTGGTATGTGTAAAGTTTAAAGCAAACATCCTACAGTTTAACATCACAAGACTGCTGCAGTGCTGTAGTGAGTATTTTGGATAACAACTTATTGTAACTAGCCATGTTCTACTCTGCTTCCCAAGTCCTTGGGTGCACTGTTCAGGAAAGACAAGAGCCACCACATGCCACTGGAAGCTGTGCTCATGATTCATTAAATGACATGTTAAATGACTCAGAGAGTCTCTCTCTGAGACTGTGATCCTACACAGAGATTTAGGCAGACAAATCACGTCGTCTGTGTTAAACCTCAGAGGGAGACCAATGCCTTGGTTAATGCTAAACCAATAGTAAATCCATCCAATCATTAGAGGATGTCATAAGTCTGAACTTCTTCTGTATGGAATGAAAAATAAACACTCTTGACTACTTTTGGTTTTTTCTGTGTAAGACTTTTACAGTTCTGTTCAATGCTGAACTCGGACAACTCTGTGTAAGAGATATTCTTACATTACCTTTTAAAATTCTTCTGCAGTATTGGTATGCACAGTTGAAAAGATTCTATTGCTTTTCAGGACCAGGAGGGAAACAGAATTTAAGCTATCCTACTAAATTCCATCAATTTATTCAAAAGGCTGTATAAAGCTTGAAATATAAAAAATGTATTAAGATTTATAAACGAAAGGTACTAAGGCAGCAATGCACTAGTATTATTATATCTCTGTTGATTCCTCTTATAATAGTAGGGACTGTAATTTTCCAAGACATTAGCTACCAAGAAGAAGAAAAAATAAAACAAAACAGAACTGTCCAACATTTAGGAGTTTACTTCTTTTACAGGACAAACTAACAAATAGCATAGTTTAATATATCAGTTTTGCTTTCCTAAAACCTTTCAAGTTTTTTTATTGTAACCTGATTTGAAATCAAACATTTATACTGAAGCACAGAGTAATGCTGTTAAGGAATGTAGTTATCATGGAACTGCACTGACTAAAGAGAAGTGTTGCATTTCTTGTAATAATACAGACGTTTCTAATGTGTTTTGTTTATTCATCATAGATGACGTAGGAGAAATGCTTTCCAGTCTGTCACTGATTCCAGCCTTTCTTGTCTTACTTTACTATCCTCTATTTCATAGGGAAAGCAATGTCTTTACTGCCTTTTCATGCATTTAATGATAATAATGGTTAAGGAGCACAGCACTGGCTCTCTTCCAAGTGTTCACACACCTTGAATCCAGTAAAATTCACAGGACCGGCTCTTATTACAAGTGCAAGGATCCCTCCACCCCAACCCTTCAGTCCACAGTGACTAACAGGTATGGTGAGGATTTTCTCACATAATGTCACTGGGCCTGAAAATAACAATCCATAACACGCAAAAGGTTTGTTGGGTTTTGTGTTTGTTTTCTTCCTTTTTAAAAAATATGCCAGCTCAGTTTTTCAAGAAACCATTGCTATTTCTAAGGCCTGGCTTGCTTAACAGCAGGAGTGGAAAAACCCAGAAGCATCAACTCAAGGAACCAATGAAAGTAAGTAACCTTGAGGACTTTCTTTTGGTTCATTTTGCTCTTAGCTGCCATGTGAAACTGTCCTTTGTTGTTAGCAAGAAAAATGAGGCACGCCAGCTCCTCTGGGTACAGTATCCGGGGAGCTTCCAATGGATATTGCCACCAAACATTTGGTTTAGTTTCTGTTCTCTAAGTAACATAAACTGCAACTAAAATGTTAATTCTCAGTTCTTATGGCATGAATGAAAATCTTTATCTAAGGCTGGCCAGCTACACAAGAACTGTGTTTCAGTGAGACAGGACGGCTATTTGCCATCTTCTTAGCTTCCAGCATTCATGGAAAGACAAAGTCATTTGGTCCTTCTCAAACTCAGTAAGCATGGCAACACTGAGGTTCCTTTGAGGCAAAGGAAAGAAGCTTTCCCAGCCACCAAAAAACTCCCACTGCCTGTGGGACACTGTCTCTGCAGTTCATTTGAGTTTACAAGGAGATGAGAAACAACTCAGGGAAAAAAAAGTAAATTAAAAAAGTAAATAAAAATCTTACAAGTCTGTGGCACAAAGATTCGATATCTTTCCCTTCATATCCAACTTGGGTGATGCGTTGAAAGAACCTTTTTGCCACCCTCCATTACAAAAAAAAAAGTATTATCTTCCTATTTCCAGTACAATTATATATCAGCTCTAGACCAGCAGGAGATCAATATAAAAAGCTGGAAAGGAGCTGTTAACATAAATATTATTCATCTGCTAGGCACCAATATAACACAGTAAACATTATATAACGAGCAATCATTTTCATCTCTCATTCTATTTCTATGTTAAAGGATTCACCAGGGAGCTTTCAGTGTAACCATCAAGCATTCCTCTATATTAACCAGATAGCCTGCTATCTCCCTGCAGGGGTATTTTAATAAATTATCCATTGCCTCCTTCTAGTGCAATAATCTTTTAGCAGATGTGACCCAATATATTAAATTCAGTGATACAAAGAAGTTAACTTATCTGTTTTCAGAGGAAAATATATGTAATTTTTCCTCAATGACAAATTTCATCATGTCACTGAAGTCATGCACGATCACACAACTGCTTGGGTGCGTGGTTCGTAGTCTAAATCAAGTTGAGCATTAAAATAGTAATAATCCTTTTATGTATCATACTGTGGACTTTCAAGAATATTACCAAGGATTTTCAGTAATAGCTTTGGATGTAAGAATAGGCATTCTATCTAGGACTGCTGTCATAAGATTCCTGAAGGCTCCCTTAGAGAAAACAGTTTCCACTGAAAAAGCAGCAAGCCAGGAAGAAGTCTTGTAAGAAACTCTACGCTAGTTCTTGTGTTGGAGAATAAACAATAGCTAGTGGTGACAAGCAATCTAACATCTCAGCAACATACAGAATTTAAAAAAAAAAAATAGGAGACTATTTCAGAAGTAGCAATGTCTTACATTAAATGTACAGTAAACTTAATAGCCTGTCATATCATCCAATGAAAGTTGATGAAATATTTCATATAACTGTTTTGGCATCCAACAACTAAAATACTGGGCATATTTTGTTTTTATGTTGAAAAGCATCTTGTCATCACCAAAAGCAATGACAGTCTTATTTCTACAAGGGACAGAGAAATTCTTTTGAGTAATAATGAACACACTGGTAGATACTCTTCAGACCACAAGAGAATCACATTAAAATTAAGGAAAAGTAACCAAATTGGTAAACATAATTGAATCACTTGCTCTTGAAGAATGGTTTAAAATATTTTGTCTTTAATTGGGGTGGGGAGGGGAGAAATAATAAGCAAGAATAATAAGAAAGGGTAAGAAAGGCCAAAATTCAGAGTTTGCCATGGGAAGAGGGGTACACACTGCTCTGTAAAACATAGATACAGAGAAGAAAAGAATAAATTATTTTTGGTATCATCACAGGATAAGGAGGAGAAGGCTTAAAATGGCTATAACAGAAAATTTGGCTTGAACATCTGGTGCTACTATCTCTGAGCAAGCACAGTAGAACAGGTTGCTGAGGGCAGTTGTGGAATTCTAATTACTGAAAATTTGCAGTAACAAGATGTACAAGCATCTGCCAGGAACAATGCACGCAGCTGATAAGGCCTTCGGTCAACTAAAGAGAGAAAGTGAGCTTTAGAAAGTGAGCTTGTCACGTGCTACAATTTCTGTAATATAGCATTATATGTCAATGTGCTTTAGTGGCAACATTATAATCACACAGGTAACTTCCATTCTCTCATTTGACAACCAAAGAAATCCCCACAGAAGCTCACTGTGCCCATCTTCACAGTAGCTGAGATTCCTCCTAGCCCTATGCCAGGAATAAAATACTGAAGATCCAAAACTTTTCCCAATGCAAAATTTCACCTCAGTGCTATAATTTCAGAAAAGTCGTAAGTGATTAGAAACACTGCCTTGAGATAGAAAGAAATCTCAATGACCACTGCTATTATTAGCTTTTTCTGTGAAAATAAAATACTAAAAACATTCAAAAAATCAAGCTCTGCATATCTTCATCTGAAGTAGATCTATCTTTTTACCTTAAGTAGCTCTTCAAATGACATCAGAAAAATAATTTTGCAAACTCTTGATTTATTCACAGAATTATATTTCTTGATACTTGACAGCTTTTAATGTGAAGAGCTGCCTGAAGATATAATAATCAAGGAATTAAAACTTTTCTAGAATTTCTAGACAAACTTCCTCAAATGATCAAATGACTGTAAATTCTTGTGTAACTGAGAAGAACCCGAGGTTTGAAATCAGTGCAAAATGCCAAGTAGACAGTTATGTTAAAGCAGTAAGTGCATCTGAACCAATTACACAGAGTAACAAGGAAAACAAAAAGGGAGAACTAGTAAATGGCAAAAAAATTGATTACATATGACCCTAAGTCCAAAGTAATAGAGAAAAAGCCCATAGGAATGTCACAAATAACTAGGAATACTACTTCTATAGTGGTGTAAACGAATCGTCTCTAGCCTCCAGAGAAGTGGGAAGGGTTGTGTGTGTGAAATCTCTCCATTTCACATTTTCATCTGAAATATAACACCATCATCCAAGCTAAGGAAAATCTCATCCTCCTAAAAGAGAAACACTGATGACCTGCCTGAGTAGATATCAGCCTGGTATGTCAAAACAATAAACATCACGAGCCAGAATTGGACAAAAATATTGAATACTATCATTATTATCTTTCACAATTAACACAGTTCTTTTACCCCAGAGAGATGCCATACACTTGGCATTTTAACAGACAGCAACTTTGAAGTGGGTGAAGGTATTTTCTACACTGTAAAGGCTTCAACTTCTTGTTTCCTGAAAAGATAATTTAAAAGATGGGGTATCTTTACCACAACACACAGCATGAACTGTTCTGTCCTTGCTGGCATACTCTGAGCCTCTGATTAAAGGATACATGTCCAGTTTTCTTCCTGAGCAAAGTAAGTAGGAGATAACATCACACTGCTATTAAAACTTCAACTATTCTAAGTGTTTGTATCTAAAAACCAGCATGCACTTCCATACACTTAACACAAATCTCACTCCTGTGCCTTGTAAAATATTGGGAGCAGATATTCTACAATTCTATGATTTTACTCTGACCCAACATGCCAGGAAGGACACTGCAAACAGAGAGCTTGTTAGCTGAGGTGCAACCATGACCAGGAGGAAATCTCAACTGGGACTACCTCAGGCAGTTTTCCACCCAATTTTGCTGCCCTTTTCTCCTTCTCCCTCTTTTGCTCTCAGTACTAATGATTCCCTTCCTAAGCTCCCTTTCTTATGTTCAGAGCCTAGGAAAACTGGTGGGGTGGGAGGGCAGGCTTGCCTCCGGTGCTGGAGCTGACATTTTGAACCTGTTCTGTTCACTGAGAGCAATGACTGACAGCCTGGCTAGTCTAACTTGGAGTTTTGGGGGGAAGGTTGCCTTCCACACAGGATAATAAGTCTTGCTTCAGTGTTTGGAAACTGATGCTGTAGGATTTACAGTCAACTGAGAGGGGCCTGCTCTGTGATTATGAGAGTCCATATTACGTATTAGCATAAGTATTTCTTGTTAAACATACCTTCTAATGAAATTTCTGGTTCCTCAGAAATGGCAAGACAGTAACATTACAACCTCTCTGTGGACTCGGGGAGAAAACGTGAGGATGGAAAGACACTACTCCCTATCTAACAAACCACCCCATAAATGTGGTTTGGTTCTTGTAATTAGATTTTTTCATTCACTTATGGATTCATTTGTATTGTCATTATAATGTTAAGGGAGCATTCCTGGTGGCTTCCTTGATCTTACACCTGCTATTGCTTGCATGCAAAACAGAGAGGAGTTAGGACGCCAGTTTTAATTACTTTATAACTGATTCAAGATAAAGGCTGGTCTTTACAGCCACCTTAAGGAGACATGGTCCCCAGACTTTTAATTGAAAAGTACAGTGGAACAATCCTGCTGCACTGACTGCATGTTGTGCTTACCGCTAGCCAGAAAACTGAATGAGCTCAATGCAGGGGTTGGACAAAATGGCCTTTAAAAGTCCTTTTCAACCCAAACTATTCTATAATTCTATGATTTGAATATTAAATAAATTTTCAATAAAAGTTATAATTATTTAAATGTAGAGGCTATAACTATATAGTTATGTCTCCTTATGTTACGCTGTCTCTAAAGCTAATCTGAAATAAAAATCCCTTCATGTGATGCGGTCTCATAAGTCACTTGCAACAAAGGCTCCTCCTGTCACTTCTCTGTCTTAAACTCTGAAAAACTAAGGAAGCAACTTCCAGGGGGGGATCATGGATTGTTTTCTTAACACCCTCCCATCCCTGCTGTGATACAAATTCATTAATAATGCTCTTGGCAACTTGTGAATGGCAACTTCTGAGTGTGGTACAATGACAAGTAGATACCGATGATCATGGTCTGTAGTTGTTTTCCAACTAATTTCATGACCTTTTGTTTTACTAATTCCCTTTACCACCCACCACCAATACTACACCTTCCCAGTCCAAGTTTCAAAGTTTCAATTATGTTTTGAAAAACATACACATATAGTAGTAGACTTTTACTTGAGATTCAAAATTTGCTCAAGTAATTGTCCTCCCTCCTGACACTAGCCCCATATCATTATCCAAATTAGTTTTGGAAATTGTGCTGCCTCTCAGTGGGCACTTGAACGAGAATTTGATGACGATGAAAAAATCCTGTCACTGTCCTGTTGTTTGGGAAGCTCATTAGGTGAGATACAGAGAGTGTAAGTGATCTACTTGCTTTATGGGCTTCTATAAATGATAACTTAGAAGGTATAAAACCAAGTAATTGCATCTAGACAATTTAAAGCCAGGAGCGCTACAATAATTAAAAGATCGTTCTAAACTCTACTGGTAGAACAGGCAAAACCACTATAATCAACTTATCTGGGTAAGTAATCAGACAATAAAAACTGAGGCATTTTAGGGACTAATAAAGCTGGAATCTAATGACTACAATAAATCTTTAGCTGCAGTTACTCCAGAACAATTTTCCTTGCAGTACAAAGTATTCTACAGGGCTTTCTGTATGAAATTATTGTTGGTTGGTTAGATGTTGATCATAAGGAACAACTGCAGAATGATAATTTTATTTTTGGCATGTATTTCCACCATTCACCTCTCTTTCACCATTAAAACTTTTGGCTTCACTCAAAGGCTAGACTCAAGCAATCCTTTGACAAACCAGAAAGAAATTTCTGCATTGACTTTCTATTCAAAAATGGACTATAATATTCTAATGTCCTATACATTTAGTTCAGAATGGCGTTATGCAGCAGTTTTGGACTTTCACAACTACACTTCTGTGTTGGTCATTCCGCACACAGCTCACAGATATTTAACTGTAGCCTGTATCAAATTTGCAAATCAATAGGTACTATGTATACTCCTGTAAGTAGAGCTTGCAATGGTGGAACTCAGCCCACCTAACTTGAGGTGACAGTGCTGGAGGTGAGCTCACCATGTAAGCTCTTTCTCCAGACAACAGAGCCCTGGTGAAGGTTCCCAATGGAATTAAAGGGAATAACTGACCTTACACTGAAGCAAACCCCTACATTTAGTCAGAAGAACAGCACTTTAGCCTCCTCCAATTAGATTTCTACTGGTATCACAGTGGCATCCTACATATCTTCAAAGGTAAGTATCTAGAGTAAACAGATACCGTTTTACTGTAAATGACACCAAGTGGCAAGGCCACTTGTGGAATGACATTGTCCTAAGCCTGGCTTACATTACTTCTGTCACTAATGCAATGCAACTGAGTGCTCCAGCCAAAGAGCATTCATTTTTACTGTCATGCTTTATCAGTTTTGAAAAGGGAAAATGATTATTTATAATAATAGTACCTATGCTGAAGTTCACTGTATGAAACAAACGTGTTCGTAGCTGAAAATTACTTTTTCAGGTTTTATATCTGTTCACCAATATAAATAACATTTAATATATATGTGCAATATAAATCAAAGTAGAAAAATTAAGCTTCTAACTTAAAAATTTTTTTTTTCTAGTCTATGTGATCAAAAACACCTAAAACCACCTCAGATCGAAAGACACCTTATGGATGTGGCATGTACGTCCTACACTGTATTACCTGTGAAACCTTTTAAAGAATTATTTCTCAGATTCACCTGGAATACCCATCCCATTTCAATTACTTGTTTAAATATAAAGTCTGATTACAGTCTTATGGAGAAGATGAAGAATCCACCTCAATTAAATATAATACAGAAACCTTGAAGCAACTGTATGTTAGAAACAAGTTTATTTTCATTTTTGTTTCTTTAGAGGACTTTCCAGAGGGGAATTTTGTTAATATCAAAGAATTTCCGTAAGACTTTTAATCAACTTTATGGAATACTGTTGAATACTGAAACTTACATAATAATTACGACACTTACATAATAATTACATCACAAGTACTGTGAAGGCTGCAGCAGGAAAAAATATTAATGTTGTAAGAGCTACTCAAAGCTATAAATACTTTCTGTACAGAAGGCTCTTCGGAGCTTTTATGTCGAAATACCACAAAAGAAGTGCAGACTTGCACATCAGAATACACTGTCAGAATCAGAAGCAAACCAAATCCAAGCCAAACATGAATTTTCAAATTCCCAACTCCTTAGATTTCCAAGTTTTCTACATATACCAATCACATTACAGTATATTTTATAATATGTGTTTGGGAAAACACAATAAAGACCCTTTCAGACCTGCCAGGTTCAGCAGGAAGGAAGGAATAATGGCCTTTATTGTGTACATTATTTCATTTTTATACACATCCCAACTCCACAAGGGATTGGAGAGCATGTCACTTCCTTCTCAATCCCACTGGAGAAGAAAGGTGCTCATCAAAGCTCTCATATCACAAAAGGAATGAAAAACAGAAAACACCATTAAGTAAACACTGGCTATTATTTACATGAAACTATGTGAAAGAATCTGACTCCAAGGTTAAAAACAGAAGGCTTACAAAAACCAGGGCAACAATAATACGTCTCTCATTGATTTATTTCTGCATCTTATTAGGGTAATTTAAAATAAACCAAATCATTAGTACCTTATAGCATTTCCTGTGACCAGCACATCTATAGCTACCCACTTTTAATTAAAGTGGAAATTTAAAACAGTTCAAACTATGAAAAAAGTCCAATAAATTTGAACTTGTATGAAAATCACACAAGCAGTGTAGCTATAAACAAAGTTCATTTTAAAAATGCAGGGTTGATTTTCCCTGTAGGATGCAAAGTTTTATCAATTTAACCTGGAAAACAAAAGCATCTCTTTTTCCACCTTATAGAAATCCTGTAATATGCAGTGGCATTTATTTAGTTGCTGTTTAAAAAGAAGCAAAACCACAAAGCACTTAGGGTACGAAAGGGAAGTAGCTCCACTTTATCATACTTTCATGTCCTAAAGTTCTTGTACAGGCTCTGATTAACAATACTGCATAATAGTAAGTTTCTTACACATTTTTGCCCATACTGGATGGCTCTTGTATGTCATTTTATTATACTGTTCTAACAGATCAATAAAAGCAGCACACAGTGGTGAGGTTTCACCTGCTATCAAGTATATAAGTACATTGCAGTAAGATATTCCCTGCCAGTAAATGGAAATGTAGGCATAATTGCCAAGCTTTCCAAGTTGTTTTGGTTGTTTCTTTTTTTACTTTTTATATGTAACGCTTACATGTGACACATTTAATACTTAAATAAAATGTTTAAGGTTTGTCAGTCCTAGAAACTTTACGTTTAAAATACCAATATACAAAACCAAACCAAATAAACCGTACAAAATCCTAAGTACTCAAATATAAAATAACAGCCAGAGAAAATGGAAACAGAATGAAAAAGGAGTAGAGCCACTGAATCCCTTGGCACAGGCCCTGAGGTTTCTGGGCATTGTCAGCAATCAGCCACGAAGCCCAGTGAAGGAGGTTATGCAAGCTTTGTGCAGTGCAGTGAACTTTTTGCGTGCAGGGAACGCATGGGGCCAGAACAAATGTCATCATAGGGAGAGCAGATTCACAGTGCTCTTCAGCAAAACCTCACTTCTTCCCCATCTAATCTGCCTGCATCTTCCTGCCTAAACTAAGCCAGAGTAGGTAATCATGGTGTTGACAAGGACCGATTTGCATGTCACCTGTCTCTTCATGCTTAGCGCCCCTGGCAGTGCTGAACCCACCCCGAATCCAGGGGCTGGGCAGCCCAGGTTGCCTCTCACCCTCAGGTGCAGAAGGAGCTTGGTGAAACTCTGACCTCCAGAATACTAAACTAGGAGTATGACACTGAACATTTTAGTCCTGAAACAGCAGGAGTTGTCACAACCATCCCAGGACTCAGTACAACGCTACAGACCTGGGGAAGACTGGCTGGAAAGCTGCCCTTCAGAAAAGCACGTAGGGGTGCTGGTCAACAGCTGGCTGAACATGAGCCAGCCTGTGCCCGGGTGGCCAAGAAGGTCAGTGGCATCCTGGCCTGTATCAGCAATAGTGTGGCCAGCAGGACCGGGGCAGTGATTGTTCCCCTGTGCCTGGCACTAGTGAGGCTGAACTTGAATCCTGAGTTCAGTTTTGGGCCCTTCACTACAAGAAAGATATTGAGGTGCTGGAGTGAGTCCAGAGAACAGCAAAGAAGCTGGTGAAGGGTCTGGAGCACAAGTATGATGAGGGAGCTGGGAGTGCTTGGGAGTGTTTAGCTTGGAGAAAAGGAGGCTGAGGAGGGACCTTATTGCTCTCTGCAGCTCCCTGAAAGGAGGTTGTAGTGAGGTGGGGGTGGGTCTCTTTCCCCAGGTAACAAGTGACAGAACAAGAGGCAATGGCCTCCAGTTGCTCCTGGGGAGGTTTAGATTGGACATTAGGAAAAATTTCTTCACTGAAAGGGTTGCCAGGCTGTACTGGTGGTATTTAAAAGATGTGTTACTTAGGGACATGGTTCAGTGTTAGGTTACAAGCTGGACTTGATGACCTTAAAGGTCTTTTCCAACCTAAACAATTCTATCATTCTGTTCTGTGACCAGGTAAGATTGATTGGAGTACACGGATGCCAGCCTTGGAAACAACCAAGTGTTTACAAGTGTTACAAAAGCATATGCTCTCTGGATGTTTATTCAACTGCAGTTTATCTACATAAGATATACAGGAGCTAAGCTTCACTACTCTTTAATCTGATTTAAAGCCTCCCAGAAAGCATGGTTTTGACTTTCAGAACAGAATGTTATTTCAGACTTACCTTTTTCTGTTTTCTCTTGTTCAGTTTCTTTTTCACTTTTCCCTAGAACATTAAAAATATAATTTCATTGAAATAAATTTATGTTAACATTTTATGATAAGAAAGAGATACAAGAAAATTAAAATTTATGCTCAAAACATAATTGAGTCAACAGGACTTTTTGTTTCATTTTATTTTTTAAAATAACCATAGATTATTTTCTGAACTATATAGTTACCTAAAAGGTCTTTCCCTGCAGATGCTTCAAAAATTACCTTATTGCTTCCATCACAAAACATTTCACAGAATTTCCCCTTTAGATATTGAATATATTTTGTTGATATACACTTAGAAGTGTGCAATCTATTTCACAAGTAAGAATATTTGTTCAGTAATTAAAAGCTATTGGGAACACTAGCTTAATACCTACATTTGATTAAAATGTGAAAAACAAAATCAATTGGCAACCTAAGCTGCATTTTCAGAAGTGACTTGGGCACTTGGAAGCTTTTGTCTTTCTTCAACTTTTAAAATAATCTAGCAGGTGTTTTGCAAACATGTGACTGCAGAGGTAGGTGTTAACCAAGCATTAAGACAGCCTGTAGCAAAGGCAAACTAAATCCTGTAGAAAAATCATGTATGTGTATTTCATGAAGGTGGTAGACACAAAGATCTTTTTTCTCCCCTCTAAACACTTCTTGATCCTGCCTGATCCTATAACATATAAAGCATCTTGCCTCACAATTCTAACACTGTTATTCTGTTTCCAATTCCAATTTTTTCCCTAAAAGCTTCCAATATTTCCTCCTAATAAACTTAGAGAACACTAAGCAGGGAGTTCTGTTGCCTTTTTAGCTAGTTACTGTCCTCTTTAACATATACTGTTTAATTTTGAGATATTAATATATATATTAAAGACATTTTATTTAATTTCAAAGTAATTTAGACACATCTTGTCAGAATACTCAGTCTTCACTGCTTTTAAACTGACTGCTCAGAAGCATTATAGTGTGAATTCAACATTTAAAAATGCTGGAAAACATTGCATTTTTTCATGAAGAAACTGGATTATGCATACACATGAAATCAAATTTTTTAACACTCTAATTTCACCCTTTACTATAGGCTGAAAACTGCTATTACTAAATGTATGGACAGTATAACTCTAATTTATATGCAGTACAGGGCAGAATGAGCCTTAACTTGATTATATGGTAAATTAAATAAATATGGTCACGCTGAAAGTTATTCACCTCCTCAATTACATCATGAGATCTAGATTGTCAATTAAATTGAAAGAAATGACAAAAGGTCTGTAGAGTCAATTACATGCTAAGGATAATTATTACTGTAGCAGTGTACTAATGAAAGCATTGTGCAGTACTTCCTAAAACCCTGGCTTCTGTATTTTTTTGCATATATCATACTATCAATGAAATGGCTGTATGTCATCTTAAACATTACTTTTTAGAAAGAGTAATAATGCAGCCCCAGATGGAATAAAAGTTTATTTTTACAGTTTTCACACAAACTAGTTTATATACCCATATTTCTACTTTTTATTGTCCCATTACCATGACACATCATGCTAGTTAGCCACCCATTTTCCCCTGTATCCTCTCCTTTATCAGCAATACTTGAGATTCTCACTTGGCCTCTTCTCTCTACTTCATTCTAGCTCACTCGATAACCCACTTCCACACATCGTGGACATTGATGTTATTTCTACAACTTTTTTGCCATCACAGGAAGAATGATGTATGACCTCCTCAGTCTAAAGCCTGCTCCTATCTCCCACTTCTCGTCTGGTTTCACATTTCTTTATTCCTGAGACTTACCCAACATATAACCTGCAGGTCTCTATACCTATTTATGCACTAGAATCAGGTCTGCAAACTCTCAGACCTTTTTCAGTCAGTATTCTGCTAAATGAGTTGCCATTGACTACACCAAAGCCTCTCCAACAATCTTTAAAAATACTCCAGCTCCTCCTTCTAGGCAGCTGCTTTTGAAGTTCATCACAACTTGATCTTTTTAGCTCTGAAGGTCTCACCACACTTCATTAAGAATTCACTTCAGCATATTCAGCAAACATTGCTTTGCTCCTTCCACACTGACCCCTAGCATATTTCAATGGTGCAAAAGGTTTTAATTACACTATCAAAGGCTTAAAAATGTGCTCTCTCAAAGACAGGGATATGATAATAAATCTTGAGACATTTTTTCATCAACTTAAACCAATTGTAGCTCAAGCAAACAAGCAAAAAAAATCTTAGCTCTTCAAACCACTCCCATCCTTTACTCAATTTCTTTATTTCCAGCAAAATAAATCAAGATGAAAATCACTGACAAAACAGCTTTAGCTCATCTCTATAGGCTAGGACTGTTTTCATTATATAATGAATGCACCAGGGATTCCCAAGAAGGTTTCTACCAGGAAGAATACATTTATTTTTCATATTACAATACAACTAAATATTTGACAGCATATGAGAATGACCCAAGTCACAATTAAAAATGTTTCAGCCCTTGCAGATTTTATATGAATCTAAATCAACACTATAAATGTACAATACAATTTATTTACAGATACATAATTTCTGAAACATGTAAAATTACAAATAATGTTCAGTAAAATCATTACATTTTTCAGTATCTTTCCTATATCAAATCTTAGCCATTTTCTTTACTTCTTAGAAAGAAGTGTCATGTACCTTTTCAATTACAGAGACTGTTAGAAAGTCACTTAAATTGTAGCAAATTGTCAGTATTAAAATAAAACTTTAGTATTCTACCCTTTGCTTACTGTAATTCTTCCTGTGACTTCCAAAAAAAACTGAAACCAAGATTTCATAGATGAATCCAAGGTTTCATAGATTCACTGACATATAACAAGAGGCTATGTAGCAATGTGAAAATATAAAGAAAAAGGTAATCTGACTTTTTCTTAAACTACCATTCAGCAATACCAGATCATTAAAGCTATGGAGGTGTTTGAAAACTGAAAAGATCAAAGAAAATTTTTGCTTTCACACAAGTGCACAGAGCTTACTAGATGTCTGATTTAAACTATGGACCATAACCATAATATTCTGTATGAAAAGTAGGTATATGACTTTCCGCAGACATTTGTGTTTGTTGAAGAATGCTATCTCATCCATTTTAAATTACAAATAGAAATGAGAAAAATTCATGAGAAAAATTCAGGCCAAACTGGTTGCAGAATGTTCATGCTCCAAAAGGACAATCACAACACAACTATAGAAAACACGGACCTTAGCATACTGCCCATTTCCTTCACATAACACCAGCCAGAAATAAAATTATTTTACTTGCTACTTCCTCCTTGTAAATAATACTTTCAAATATATTTTTAATATTCAAATTCAAAATTTAAAAAATAATATTAATTAGTGGCCGAGTCAAGTATTTATCCCTATAGCTAATATCTACCACATTTGGGAATAAATAATGACACTAGAAAGACAAAGATATTCTTCTGTGTTTTATTGCAGCCAAACATTAAAATTGATTAAATATACATATTTTAATAGTCCACTTGACCTTGCTCAGCTTGGCATATTTTTGTAAACATGAAGCACGTAAAATCACATACCCAGTTACAAAATACTTAAAATTCAATCACAGCATAATATACTCTCACAGTCCCATAATTCTACAAATAGGCTGCCACTGTTATATAAAAAGTCCTCCATTCACCATCCTAAAATAATTCCCAAGATTCCTCACAAAATATGGCTTTGTAAAAATTATTGCTCTGCAATTCACAATCACAGGTAATTTTACTAGAATATCCCATCCCAAAACACATCACAGTCTAAGAGTATTATTGCTTTCCTGAAAAGTCTGAAGAAATCACTATGGGACATCTGTATTTGTTGATCAGAAGTAACACTCATGTGGAGTCTTACTGACATCCCAAACCCAAAAAAAGGGCAAGCATATATGATGCCCCTTTCACTACAAACGTAAGCATTTAAAACTGACTTCAAAACAGTGTTACAGAAATTGAAAGTCTTCCTATAAACCAAAAGGCAACCAGCTGATAGGGTTACCAAATTGATTTTTCTTTTTATAAATTTATCTTACTTTATTTTTCCTAAGCTCCTGTAACAGGCTTGGCAACTTCCTAAAATCACAGCAATTATTCCTGAGCCAAAAAGGAACACATGCAAAATATCAAAGAATAAAATATGTCTTTGTAATTGTGGAACAGCAGCACAGAACAGGTAAAAAGCACACCTGTCATATTAAAATTCTAAATCACTCACAGTACCTAAATTTCAGATGTACCATTTTTAAGAGCATTCATAACTGTAGGTCTTAAATTTTGACACCGTATTTTTCTAAAGGTTGAATTTCCAAAGCTTTTTTTTTAAATAAAATTTGACTTTTAAAATAATTTACTGAACATAAAGCCTATTAAAGCCAGCTTTGAGATCATTATACTGGCAGGCAAACCAAAACACAATAATTTTACTGAATTCAACCTGATTCCAGTACTCAGTCTTGTCGCAATCTCCCCTGACACCCTGTCAGGTTAGGATCTAGTCTCTAGATATTTTTGCTTGAAAAATCAAATGAGCATAAATAAAAAGCACTAATTCATACATAACGGGTTTTTGAAAACTGTAATTTTGTAATCTGGCCTTTAACTAGTATAAATTAAACACACATTTCATATCTTGTCAGAGCATTCTAAAAATCACCTGAAATTCATGTAGTTAACTGTTGACATAACATCAGTGCAAAGAGAGATAAGTCAAACTTCACAGCATAGTGTGTGCCTGATTAGTGTTTTTTAATAAAATGCAATTAGGCTGTATGCTATATCAGCAGTTATGAAACATTTAAAAATTCATCACATCATATGTTTCATTTGACCAAACTGCTCTGTACATACTGTATGAATCCACAACAAAAGATATATATTAAAATCTGAAAAAAAATGTACTTGCTGCTACGTTATAAATAGAATATTAACAATTGCTTAAACAGTACATGAAATGCAGCTCTAAGTTGCAACTCTGTCACAAACACAGAAGAAAAATAATGAATTCACTAAACTTGACCAAGGGAAAAAAAATATCAGACAGGAATGTAAACTAAACATCCAAGTGTTAGAAATGCTTACTAAAATGACAGTTGGCTAAAACCCATTTACAACATCTTAGTGTTCATTCCCCAAACCCTGAACTGCTTGGTAAATACATCATAAGGTCTATTACAACCATCTGCTCCCCTTTTGTAGCGTATGGTTAGGACTGGTCCTCCTGATGTAGGGACTTTTCTTTTGAAGCTTTAAGTATCTGAAAAAATAAGGGGAAATCTATATTAAAGGACCAACCAAAACACAACTTCCTCTAAAACAACAACAAAAAAATCTTAAGTGCTAAAAAATGCAACTTTGTATCAGACTAGTTAATACGAAAAAGCTGTAATTTCTAAAAGCTACCTTAATGAATATACACAAAGTTGCTGTATAAGGTGGGAAACAAACTTTAAAATATTTTCTAGGCAGTAAATTTTTTATTACCATATGGCACTTCATTTACCTTGTAAAGGATATCTAGGCCATGCTGCAAATCCATTTAAACATTTTGATTCTGGTTTTGTTTTTGGTTTGGTTTTTTGTGTTGGTTTGATTTTGGGTTTTATTTGTTAAAGTCAAAGACAACTGGAAAAGAGGAGCCAGGGAATGAGGAAGGGTCCAAGTTCTAAAGTGGAAACTTCTCTACACATAAGGGATTTCAGCAGCTGGTAAAATACATGTAGGGTTATAAAAATGTCAAGGATACAAGGTGAAGGGGAGGAGAGGAACAACTCGTAGATATTTTAAATCTAAACACATACAAGAGGGATCAAAATCCAAATACAGAGTGTACTGGTATCTCCTAAACCCACAATGTCTCCCTTAAAATATGTGTCCAACAAGTACCACTCTATCACAACCACTGCAATTTATGTGCCAGTGTAAAGCAGGATCAGCCAGAAAACCTAAATTAGCAATATTTCAAGCTAGTTTATCATACCAGCCAAGTCCATTAGTTCATAAAAATGCAGATTATAACTGCAGCTAAAGAAGCCTACATCTGGAAAAGAATACTGGCAATAATTCCAGAAGTAAACTCGGAGAATTGGAAAACAGTACTTACAGATACCTAAAGATGTACTTAACTGGTATGACCTCTTTTGTGATGTGCCCCGAAGTCAGCAAAAAACTTTTGACTTGCACTTCAGCATATTCAAATTCCACACCCTGGTGATGTGAGAATGTTCCTTACAGCTAATTCAACCTCTGAGCTATCTCCTGTTTTCTTTCCAAAAAATCAAACAACTGCCCCAAACCTGTAACAAACTGGTGCCACATGCTTCAAATGCAGTTGCACGAATTTAAACTACAGAAGAATAAGGAATGTATAGTGACATTTCTGAATTTCTTTTACACTGCCTGAAGTTATATTTATTACTGCTTAAAGAATAGGAAATAATAGCTTTGAACAACTGACGAAATTAAATCACATCAACAAAGAAGGAAGACTTCTGAAAACAAAATCCTGCACTCTGAATCCTCCATCACAAAGAAGATATTAAAAAAAACTCTGGTAAACATGAATTTCATAATCTGAGAGGAAAATTTGAGAGTAATGTTGTTTTCAAATGGAAATATTCACATTCAAAAAAGACAAGTAAATATACTTAATAGCACGAAGAACTAAAAATTTAATAAAAATTTTATTTGTTGTCAGTAGTTTATGTCCTATGTTTCTTTTGTCAGTTTTCCAAGATGCTACTTGAATCTTACTTTATGTGCTGAAAGAATAAGATTTTTAGAAAAAGTTAGAAATACTGGTTCTTCTGCCTTCAGAGTGGTTCCCAAATTACTACACAAATTATATGGATTTTTAAGTTAGTGCAGGCTCAGATTTTGTGCTGATCAAATTATTTTCATTTTCTACTTCCTCAACAAAGGATCATGTACATTGTACTACATCTAATAATTACTTATGTCTTTAATAACTGTCTTTAAAACACATTTTGATTGATTTTCTCACTTTTTTCCTGTGATGGGAAAAAGAAAGTAATTAATTTCTTTCTAGTGCTGCTGCTATTATGTGTTTCCAAAAGATATGCCAGGATAGATGTCCAGGTAATCTTGTCACTTCAATGGTGACTTCAATGGTGTGTTGCACTAATAACAAACACAGGTAGAAAAAAGAATAAATCTAAAAGATTTATTCAGAAATACATACCACTTCAAAGTAGAACAAACTATTTGTCATTCTAATAGTGTTTGAAAATGGCAAGGAGTCTCTTAGTATCACATAAAAGTGATAGTACCACTTAGTACCACCATAAAAGGAGAGTGGATAACTAGGTTCAATTCCACCATCTTATTTGCAAATACATCTGCAATTAAAGGAGTGATCATTCCCCTCTACTCAGCAATGGTGAGGCTGTATCTCGAATCCTGCATTGAGTTTTGGGCCCCTCACTGCAAGAAGGACACTGAGGTGCTGGACCGTGTCCAGAGAAGGACAGACCTGGGTGTGGGTCTGGAGCACAAGTCTCAGAAGGAGCAGCTGAGGGAGCTGGGCTTGTGTAGTCTGGAGTCAAGGAGGCTCAGGAGGAACCTAATCACTCTCCATAAATGTCTGAAACAAAGTTGTAGCCAGGTGAGGATCAGTCTCTTCTGCCAAGTAGCAAGAGACAGTTCGAGGAAGCAGCCTTGAGTTGTACCATGGGAGGTTTCGATTGGGTGTGAGGAAAAATTTCTTCCCCAAAAGGGTGGTCAAGCATTGGAACAGGCTGCCCAAGGAAGAGGTGGTAGTCCCCACCCCGCACGTATTTAAAGGATGTGTAGATGTGACACTTGGGGACATGGTTTAGTGTGGACTTGGCAGTGTTAGGTCTACAGCTGGACTTGACTTTAAGGGTCTTTTCCAACCTAAATGACGCTATGATTCGAAATGGAGTATTTCAAAATTCATCACTACTACATAAAACACCTAAGATTTTTTTTTTTGTGAAAATAGGAAAACTAATTTACTGCTGCAAGACTGAGCCATAAATTACAACACAAAAGCTGACAGAAATATAGTCAAAACCCCCAAGATTTCAAGCTGGCACTTCTATTCTGAATGTAGTTTTAAAATAGTATATGTAAGTCAAGAAATCATCTCAATATCGTCAATTGACATTGTGGGGTAGAATTACCTACTGCTGAAATTTTGTAATAGTTCTGAAAGGGCCTTTTTGTTATTTTAACTTTAAACAGCAATCTTTTCTGAGAGAAAACATCTTTTTCTCTTCTCCAGTTCCAACTTATGCACAACAAACTGAGTGAAGACAACCTTGGCTGAACTTCTTGCCCATATTGTCAAAGATAAGTACTGTTTGTTCCTGCACTGATTATAAGCTTTGGTTAAAAATACTCCATACTCATTATGAAACAAAACACTTTCAGCTAATGCATCTATTAATTAGTAGCTATGGCTTCAAACATTTCAACACATCACGTGGCTGTTGTGATAAACAGCTTGGAAACACCTTGCAGACAATACAGTTATGCCCCAATATGAGCATTTCAAACCACCTCAGCTCTGGTTCAGCACATGAACTCAAACATGAACTAAACCAATCTGTACTGGACAACCACAAAAGGCCTCCTGTGTCTTCTTTGCTTTTCTGGCTACTTTTGGCATGACTAAGAACCAAATACAAATACTGTAAGGAAAAGAAAAACACCAGCCCAGAACTCTCTAGTCACCACATCTTGTAAAACCTTTTGCATAGTACAAAGATTAACTAACTCAGAAAACTGGTCAGGCTAATCAGCACAGAACAAAAATACAGTTGTTAGAGGTCTTGGATTGCAGCTTCTCTGATGTACTGCCCTGATATATAACTCTGTGTTTCACTCAACACAACTAGGTACAAGGAACACACTAGTAAATTGTAACAGTTAACTCTTTGGAACGTAACAATATACAGTCCTTGAATTTAGAAGCCATTTAACTAGTCTAAAATGGTTTTGGTAAAAGCTATGTCTAGTACTGTGAGGCAACAGATGGAAGACCTGGAAGTGCTCTTGTTCTTAAAATAAGTTATGCCAAGAAAAAGTGATGGCATGACAAAAAGTCCCTGTTTCCAGATCAGTGCCCAAAGAATGCGCCACAGTCAGAGTCCATTAGATCCGACTGACACACCGAGAGGTGACACTATCATTGTCCACAACAGTTGCTCTGGAGAGGAAGTAAACACATATATCGAGACCTGAAATTGTGGTATTTCCCTTTCAAAAGTATTCAGCTCTATCTGAAATCACTAAAAATTAAGTTTTAACTTAAAACTACACAGTTTATTTGGAATGCTTTCATATAACCCAGTAACTACCACTGGCATTTATCAAGTACAACAGAAAAATTATTGCTTCTAAACCAAGAAGCAGCCTTGACAATAATGGTATCCCTTCATGCCTCTCCACAAAGTAATTTGATTACTAATTTCCATGTAGCTACAGTTTCATTTTTTAGGAAAAAAAACCAAGCACCCAAGATTGACTTACCTACTTGAACATCATTCGAATAATCTTCAACTTTAACAGGTTTTTCTGTAAATAAAAAATGGAAAAATAATTCAAACTGGACTGCTCCCTAAGTATTTACAAAAAGCCTCTTTCTTTTTTTCACTTATATTCCAAGCAGTGACCTATCAAGACTGCTCTGTAATACTACTTTTGCAGAAGTGGGATACAAACTTCTTCCTCAGCTGAATTTTTTCAAGGGAAAGACTCTTAAGTAGGCCAGTGAGTATACTGTAGGACTGCACAATTTCAAAAATTATACTTCAAAGTTCTGAAACTATATTATCCTAAGCATACATATTCTAGTTTCACATGCCACTACAGTATGGGCTTAGAAAACATCCATATATACCTATTATGTTTCCAGCTGTAACTGTGAAATACTTGACTTCAAAATTCAATTACTTTTATTTCCATATGTATGTTTAAATTAGACGTGTCACACATCAGCTAGTGCTATTACTGCTAATAGTCTGAAGGCTGCACACAGTCCCCGTTCATGCTTGGAGGGAGTCAGATTCACCAGAAGAAACTTCACAAGAGCCAGGATGCTGGCTGTAGATAATAACAAAGAACTGAAGAGAGGGAAATACATTCTCTGATTTGGGAAGCCCAGAAATAAAGAGCTCAAAGCTGGTGGGACATTCCACTTTATTCCTTACATACACCCTCTTTTCTGAGCATGCACTCCTGACTGGCTGGTGGGAAATAGAGCATGGAAAAGAAATTTTCAGTTCCATCATATGACCAAATACGGTCATTTTTATTACTATAAGTTTTTCTAAACTGGGAGCACTCTCAACTTCTAAAACTGAAGAGTGCTTTCTAAGCCATTAAATATTGTCATTAAAAATCCCAAGATGCTAGATTCCAAAAACACAGATGTGTTTGTCCTTGAAAGAAAACAGTTGCAGAAAAAGTTATGAATGCATTTTTACTGCAGCACAGAATTCTATTCCATAATATTTATCATTCTCAATTAATATTTTTTTTAAGTAGCAAACACATGGAAAACACGATATACAAACCTGATTCTTCTGGTTCAATGGCCAAATCATCTTCTGTTTGCTTACTTTCTACTCCTAGATAGAAAATAAGCGTTGAAAGTTACATTCATAATTTTGTTTTTATTTCCCAGCAGCCAGACAATTGAATTAGCATCAAATGAAAAGGAAGGTTTAAATTATAAACTAACCAATTTGGTCAGCTGAAGAGTAGGAAAAAGGATACTGAATGCATTTCACATCCAAAAGTTTAGCTACTAGAAGTAGGACTTCTACTGCACACATCAGAAGGATTTTAGTTACAATTGTTGTTTGAGTGAAACAATGTATGTTACTCCTTTTAATTATACAAGAATGCATTTTTCAAATAGAAAATCTAAATAAATATAGCATCAAATCCTACACACAGTGCTCAGGCTAAACTGCTTAGATCACTTTGCTCTACATCACTCAACATCATGTTTGAGAAAAACTTTAACAAAATTTTTAACTTCTTAGAGCATATCTTTGAATTACATTTAATACAGTACTCATTTAAAATTTCTCAAGGACAATACAGCAAACAAAAATTTACAATGTAGTCTTTCTGAGTAGCAATGTGGGGAATTAACACAGAGCTCCAGTCTGAGCAATGGAATAAATACTTCATAAGAATGTCATGAGGTTCAACAAGACCAAGTACAACATCCTGCACCAGGGTCAGGGCAACTTCCAATATCAATAAACGTTAGGGGAAAAATGGATTGAGAGCATCCATTTTTGTGGAGAGTGGAGAGTGACTTGGGCATTCTGGTAGATAAAACACTGGACATGAGCCAACAGTGTGCACTCCCAGCCTGGAGGGCCAACTGCATCCGTGGCTGCACCTACAGAGGAGTCTCTCATGAGACCCCCCATGGACTGCTGCATCCAGCTCTGGAGTTTTTGGTACAGGACAGGCATGGACCTGTTTAAACAGGTTCAGATGAGGTCCATGAAGATGATGAGAGGGATGGAGCACCTCTCCTAGGAAGGCAAGCCTGAGAGACGTGGGCTTGTTCAGTCTGGAGAAGAGAAGACTCCAGCAAGACTTTATTGCAGCTTTTCAATACGGGATCTCGTAAGAAAGACAGATTTTTTACTGATGCCTGTAGCATTGGATTTTAAAGAGAAAGAGAGTAGACAGAGATTGGACATAAGAAGGAAACTTTTTATGATGAGTCTAGTGAGACACTGGAACAGGTTGCCCAGAGCAGTAATGGATGCACCACCCCTGGAAGTGTTTAAAGTCAGGCTGCACAGAGCTTTGAGCAAGCTGACTAAGAGAAAGATGTCCCTGGACATAGCAGAGGAATGAAATCAGATAATCTTTAAACATCCCTTCCAACCCAAACTGTTCCATTATTCTATTCTCTGCTGTGTTTTTCATTTGTTTGTTTTTAAATTATATTAACAAATATAAACGGAGGAAAAAAGTTTTTACAAACTATAAAATTTCATACCTGAGAGGTCTTTAGCAATATCAAAATCTTCATTAATTTCCTCTATAAGTATAAAAAGGAAAAAATGTATAATCAGATTGCTTTTTTTAACATCTAATTTTCAAATGTATATATTTCATCAAAACACTAAGATCACAATTACAAAATATATACCTGGCCCTGTGGCTTCATTCACCTCCTTTGGAAGGTCCTCAACAGCTAAGAAAACATTCAATTCAGAGCAATAATGAAATCAAGCCCTCAAGTGATGGAACTTACACACTACACAAAAGAACACAGCTAGCACATAGACATGTTTACCTGCTATTAACAAACAGATACTTTGATGAATTCCAGGGAAAAAAATACATCTTAAACATTCTTTCTTGTTTAACTAAATAAAGGTTCTATTCATCAGTTAGTTATTTCAAAATTGTACCTTTTAAAGAATTGTTGTTTGGATTATGAAACAATAACTGGAATTTCAAAACCTCTTCTTACTCCTTCTAAATACATACAAGTACTCCCACTTTCACCAACTCCATCCACTAGACATAGTGAAAACCAACCAAAAAAACCCTGCAAACCTATAAACTTTAGAAGTGTTTTTATTCAGATAAACATGCAATTCATTTGTGAGTCCTAATTTCCTTCTTGAAGGACAACGAAGAAATTCTACAATTTAAATCATGAATTCTACAGAAAAAATAAGTTATTTTTGTTGTCTCTTAATATGGCACTTTTTAATTCATTTTACTGTCCTCAAGATTATGATAACAAAGGTGACAAGACAGATACAATCTATTTACACTAGAGAACTTCTTGACTTCCTTCTAAACTAAATGATTGAGGGTTTTTTTCAGTCACCTGTCTGAGATGACTCTCAAAAGAGCTGGTATTTCAAGACAACAAAGCATACGGAACCCGGAGAGAATACTGCAGACAAATAATTTGCAATTGCTTCTACTAATTAGACAAATGCACCAGCAAGAAGTCTGCATCAAAGCAGAGCTAGTACCGGCAGCCTGTACATTTTGAATGATCGTACACAGTGGTTGCAAGATTATGAGCAGGGCTCACTGCAAGAAGCAGGTTGAGTGTCTGTGATTACTATGGTCCAGCTGTCCATGAAAAGCCTCAGATACCCCACTTTGTGTCACTCAAGACTTGACAGCAAAATTAAGTTTATGATTTTTATGCTAACTTGCCTAAAATATTTATATATATAGGTATATACCTGTATCTTGAGTCTCAGTCTGCTTTTCATGTTTTGGTTCTGAAAGGAAAAAAAAAGAAAGTTCCTGGGTGGCTGATATGCACAAAGTACCCTAAAAATTTGGTTGTTAAACATCCATGTAATTTCTTTAATGATAAATGTCAAGTCCTTAAAAAACCTTCTGTAGTTTGGGGGCCTGAATAGATATATGAGCTCTTTCAGGAGCTTGTAGTAGTAATTCTACATTAAAAAAAATACCATATGTGTACCATAATTGTACATACTATACGATTTGAAGACTTTCTACCACACAGATGAAATGTTGAAAAGAATTTCAACAATAACTCTATCATTCTGAACACTTGCTATGATTGTCCTACATTCTAATCTTTGCACACAACCAGTCTAATTTTTGCAATTCCCAAGAAGAAATAGGTTAATAAACCCCAATATTTAATTTTAGATGATGTCTGAAAATAGACAAAATGCTATCCATTGTCTGAATTTTCATTATAAACTTACTGAGAATTTCAGAACTAAAGAAGTTTGAAGTTCATTCAGTGTTTCGGATAATTTCATTATCTAACAAGTACTAATCCTCATCTGAAAAAGGTTATTTACATAACATTTGAAAAAAAAAACCAAAAAAAACCCCCCACCTTTACACTATTGTTGTATCTTACATGGTTCTAATGGTCATGAGGATCTCCCTACACTCCTAAGAAAGACAATTCTTACAGAATATCCTTTAGAAAAACACCCAGAACTCTTTATTTCTAATGAAAATCTCAAACTTGCTTTCTTTCTCTACTTAAATGGTGACAAACTGTAGGAAACTCTTCCTAAAACTACTGAAAGTTATGTACAATAACTGAGTTCTTGTAGTTCAAGTTCTGTGATCAATCCATTTACACACTCCACTGTGGGCAGTTATTCCAACTAAACAATTTTTAGCTTTAGCAATAATCTCAGTGATGTGATTACAGCAATCCTATTAGAGCAGTTCCTGATCTGAATTAAGAACCAAGCCACACAAAGCAGGAGTCACAAAAGAAACTGAACTGCTCTGGCCAACAATCATCTTGCACTGTCTTCAGCTTCAAGAACTCTAGAAAGCAACAGGATTGGGGAAAATATTTCACCAGAGAGTCTTGCCAGAAGAGGGGAGACAAATCCAATAGAGATGGGGAAGATAAATTGACTCAAAGCTTATACTTCCGTTGATTTCACAGACAATTGCATATAAAGGCTTTAAGGTGAATATTCTTGTGGAATTTTGCAGTTTTGGAGACCTTGCCAAAACCACAAGCTTTACATTTAAGAGAAAGAATTTCAGATCTCCACAATGGCCTCCAACTGTTCTTTGACTTTAGAAAACTGTGCCAAAATTGCTCTTCTCCAAAAACAAAGTAACGCTGTTTCACTTTCAATCCAACCAAAACCATATCAAAAGGTACAAGAAAGATGGGCCTAGAGACAGCAGGGATGAAAAACAGCTACAACTTCTAAAATGATGTCTAGCATATGAACACGAACATGCCCTGAAACTCCATAGACTGCACTCATAAGAAAAAAATGGTGTGTGACAGAAAGGCAGCCTCATCTGACTGGTCTTCTTCTACACTGCTCCAGGCTGCAGCTCTGATATGAAATTCCTCTAAAAAGTACAAAGGACACATTGTGCTTTCTCTCACAACCAGAATGCCTTTAAAGTGGAACTTGAAAGCAACGTAAAATTATGTTGAGAAAAGGCAAACTTTTATCAACAGAAAAGCAATGTTCCATGGATTATGTTGAACTGTGGGAATAATTTACTGCATAAAGAACCCTGGCAATTTAATAGCCAAGAATACTAAGTTTTTTGACAGTCACATGCTACCTTAGAATTTCCTTTTGAGAAAAAGAATGGAAGCTCCTATTCTCCTTATCATCCCAATCAGAGGACTGGTAAGAATAAAGAAAGAGTAGGGGGATTTATCTGATACTATTTAAAACTCTCATTGCAGCACAGAGAGGCAACTGCACATGAAACTACTGCTTCCTGAAGCACATGAATGACTCACAAAATACAGTGATTCACTGTTATTGTGCTGGGCTGCCAGAAGAGACTGCAGAATATGAAATGCTTTTCGAACTGATTTTAAAAAAAGCTGATGCACTTTACTTCCTAACCTCCTTGATCAACTTAGTCAAAAAGCAAATATAGATGTCTCTTCACAAGGGCATGGAAGCATTTTCTGTTTGTATTACCACTACATACGAAGGAGCATGAACAGCAAAGATTACAAGTTGCATTGCTTCATATCTTAGGTGAGAAGCAAGAGAAGTGATTCTTGATTAGGAACTGATAGTAAAATAACTATTACCTGGAAAGGCAAGTAAAAAATAAGCCCTGGGAAAAACCTAGAGTCTCTCGCTTTTCTATCCTATTAATGCTGAGACATTTTGTCAAGGGCACCGTAACTGACGCAAATAATTATTTTCTGCAGATTGAGAAAGACACAGGCTAAGGGCTAAATATACTTTTGAGCAACTGAAAGTCTTTCAATAGAATTATGACTTCTATCCCGAAGATGGATGTTGGAATTTACCTCCTGATAACAAAGAACGAATCTCAAGGTTTTCTGTTGCAAGCATTTGGAAGTTAAGAAACCCTGTCCTTTGCTCAGGTTACACAAACGTGGGAAATAAACAAGAGTGCCCTACAGATATGTTTAACTATTCTGAAGTATGGTAGTCTCCAGAAGGATATCACAGCAGGAATCACAACCACACATCTTTGTTTCAAGGCTGTGACTGCTATTCTTCTCGTTTACTTTTTGATTTGGTTTCAGCAATCATTAGCAAATCATCAACCAAATCTAACTAAAAAAAGAGTAATTCCCTAAGAACTGGTGGTGGCAGACAAGATGACACCGTGATACTGAGCTAAACTGATGCAATAAACCACAGCTGACCTGGCCACAAGGAAAAGGGCATGCAAAACCTTTGACATTCTTATTCCACATATGCACAAATTATGGCAAAGAGGACCAATATGGGAATATAATGCATATGCAAACTCTACGCATGGACCAATGTTAAAAGATTGATTGATTGATTGCAGACAGAGGGTTTGAACTGACAACAACCCAAAACCTTAACTGAGAACTTGCAAAGTGATGTCACAGCATAGGAAACTTTAAAGCTAAGTAATTCCATTTGCATATTAATGAAACATTTTGATACTGTAATTTCACTAAATACAGAAGTTGCCATACCTTGGTCTTCGCTATAATCTTCATGAACTTTATCCTCTGTTTAAAGCAAAAGAAAATTAGTAGGAAAATTAATGGAATTTTAAGACAATAAAGACGCACAAATAATACAATACAGTGTCAAGTTTATTCAGCCCAGAAGAAATATTTGAAACTATAGTAGTTCATAATGTAATAAAGTTAGTAAGAGTGCAAAGGTAAAGATTTCTAAAAGATCCTGCAAAAAAACCTGATTGATTTTCTGGTATCAAAAGATAGACTTAAAGAAAGCAATATCAGCAGGCTTTCTTATGCAGTTCATGAAGCCATCTAAAAATTACCTTTAGTTTGGAATCAAAATATTTATAAATCATTTCTATATATAGCTAACTTCTATAGTGTAATTTTGGCATCCACTTGTTATGGCTTACTCGTTTTTAAAAAAAATTTAGAGATACTACTTTCTTCTTGACATCACGCTAACTGTAACATCTCTGGCATGTTTAAATTCTTTTTTATCCACAGGAACACTTCTATACAATTTAAAATACCAATATCCATTCTCCTGGAAATTCAACCCTCAAAATATTATTCTGTCCATTTGCCTGACATTACAGAGAAGTACTTATGTAGGTTTTAGCATAATTTCCTTAGAAAGTTTTCAATTTACATTCTGAAAAAATATTATCTAGCAGCATCAAAGTCTTGGCTGTTGCATGTTTTTGTGGGTTGTTTTGTTTGTTTTGAGGATTTTTTTTGTGTGTGTGATTGTCTTGGTTTGTGGCCAAAATTCAATGAACCTTTAATAAAAAGAAAGAAGACTTTCGACTGTACCTGTGTAATGTTCCATAGCATCTTCTGGTATTACTGCAGAGTCACCTTAAATAGAAATATTTAATATTTTATATTCCAACTGAATTTTCACGAGACAGCTAAATAACACAAGAGAACTTAGAAAGGTCACATATTTAGTTCAAAAATAACAGAAATAATCATACTGACTTACTACAGTGTTTTATCTGAAAGTGACTGCTGAATTATAAAACACATCCAGGAACTGCACCATAAAACACACAGTACAATAGGTTTATGCATATTTATATTTAGGCTTAAAGTTAGGAATATAAGTAGGTGTTGGATAATCAATCCATTGATTAGGCTGGGAAACTCCTGACAGAACAAGATATTTATGTAAGTATTTGCAGATTGAATTCATGGAGTGTTATGCTTACAAATGTAATGGTAACATAGTAGCCTAAAAATCAGGCTTACTTGAAACTGTCTAAAAGCCATTTGAAAATAAAACTGTGATGAAACAGTCAATATGACACACTACTTTGTAGCACATTTCAAAAAGTGTCATTATATTATTATTTGAAGTAATGAAAATTTACAAACCTGGAGTTTCTGTATCACTTACTCTCTCTTCCAAATCTGCAACATACTCATCTAAAGCTGTAAATTAAAAATGAACAAATAAATATCTTGAAATTAAAAATATGAAATATGTTTCATATTTCAGTGTTTTAACCTGTATCCATAATCAGTCTTTCAATGGCTAAATGCAGCTCCTTAGTTGAAAAGTGAAGAACTAAAAGTTTATAAACTGATGCTTGCAACTTGACAAAGGCAATCTAACGGAAGGTGTTGGGCCACTCTCTCTTCCAGCCTTCTGCTACACTCTCTGTAGCAAAACTAGAGCAATGAGAGCCATTAATCTCCATCGATATTTTTTAATAATTTTTGTAATATGAATAAAAAATGCGAACATCCTCTATTTTCAAAATTGTTAAGTAGCTTGTTTACTAATGTGCAGGATGCTCACTTGGTGATGGATCTATATAAGACAAGATATGAACCAGAAATCGATCCTGTAAAATATGTACTTCACTTCTGGCATCCAGACTTAGAGCAATTTACTTCCTTTCATTACCTAGCCAAATCTGGGGATCATTTTCCTCTATGACTACAGCTCTTTTCAATGTTGTTAATCTACTCACTATGACATATCTAAAAAAACACAGTACCGAAGATAAAGTAACTTATCCTTTTACTTTGGAAGTACAATAGCTTGGATTCTAAACCAGTAATCTCCCACATCATTTGGAATAAACAGTTTTAGCTGCATCAAACAAATAAAACTATTTTTCTGTCACATCTGTGACATCTGTGACATCTAACACAATTGCAAGGTCCAGAGCTAACACTGAATCAACCTTAAGAAGCCTAGTCCAAACATAAATCAATTTCTAATGCAAATGCAAGAGACTGTCCACACTATAAACAAATGTTGTTAGAATCCTGAAGAAAATACTTATCAGACACTAGAGAAACTGCAATATCCACTTAATGCTTCTTCATAATGGGAAAGATGAGCTAATGCCATTGCACGTGATATCAAGCACAACATGAAGATGACTATAAGGTAATTGGATTAGTCCAAGCCAAATTTCAAAAAGCTTTCAAGTTGCATTAAGGCGTGCAGAAGGACAGAACAAGGTTAGTTCAGGATTATGTCCTTGGTGTTGACTCACTCTCTGATAGTAGAGTCAGCCACAAAGAAACAAACAGTCCTGAAGGACATGTACAAACAACTGGATGCTCCTAATGCCAAGAAAAATAGTCTAGAAGAACCTTAGTATTATAGACTGTACAAAGACAATATAAGCAACAAATCTCATTCTCACTTTCTCAGACTGTAAAGTCCCCAATCATACACAGCAGCCAGAAACACATAGTAAATAAAAAGTTTTTACACCAATGAAAACAAAGTTTCCATACCTGTCACCTGTTATTTGTAATAAAGACTTTCAATAGCAAGCATGATACAGTCATCCCGAAGTAAAATTCTCCAAGACAGTAACAACTAGTTATTGGAGAAAAAAACCCACCAAATTCAAAATTATATATTCCTTAACCAGTCTAACCTTTTCTATTTTTCTTTCTCATATAATTTGTTACATTGAGGCAGAAAACCATTATTACTGAGTATGAAAAAACAAAATGATACCTGGAATTTCATACGGTTCAGATTCCACTGCTCTAACATCATCTGCCATAGGATCAGCATCTGAGAAACAAATATGTTTGCACAAATTTTAACATTTTTAAATCAACAAACAATATCACAAACCCTCTAACACATATTATGTAAGAAGAGTCGTATCTCTAAGCTGAAATTCTAAGCAAATTTCTCCTAATGGCAGCAAGATATGTATAGAGACTGAAAAAAGGTACAATTTTATTTATATACAATATTGAGAATGTGTATATATGAATAAACTCTATATACATTTCCTCAAAATAAGATGACTCTCCACAGATATTTCTGAATAAATTGGAGGAAAAGAGAGTATATTCACTTTGCCTTCTTAACTGCAAAGATTTAAAGTAAACAGACTTTGAATTTCTCTAGTCTCCTACTCTGACTTGCGCTGTGGATGAGTAAAAAAGATACAGAAACAAGGAGGTACAACAGACCCAGATTGCAGAGTTACTTAGATTGTGAAGAAAGAATCTCAGTGCACTTCCAGCAATCAAACTTTTAGACGACATCCACTACATGGGTTTTTTCAAAAGGTATCAAGAGGTATTAAGGGATAGGTAAAATTTTCAGTAGTACAAATAAAAAGTATTCAGAAAAATCTCCCCTAGCTGGATTTATATACTATGATTCTGCTTTAATATTTTCACCACAGTTTTTATCATCCAGTCAATGCCCCAAGGTGACAAGATATGAGCATCTTGTTTATACAATATCTTCATCTCTGCAGGACTTAAATATAGTTAATGCATAACATTCTCTTAGGGAGCCATATTTCAATGAAAGAAGAATGAGAATAAAGTCTAGAAAAGACTGTGTTAATAAACTTTAAGATTGAATTTAATAAACCAAAAGGTCCAGAAGCAGACTCCATACAGGTATTACTGATAGGAGATGAACAGATGGAGAGCAGCCATGCCAAGAAGCACTTGGGGATGCTGGTAGATGAGAGACTGGACATGGAACATCTCTCCAGAGGTGTGAGAAAAGGCTGAGAACCGGGGTTCAGCCAAGAGAACAAAATGTTCTGGGGTGACCTTATTGCAGCCTTTCAGTATCTTAAGGGGCCTACAAAGGAGCCGAAGAGGGACTTTTTACAAGGGGCACGTAGTGATAAGGCAAGGGGTTTTGGCTTTAAACTGAAAGGGGGCAGGTTTAGATTGGCTATAAAGAAAAAATTCTTCACTGAGAAGGTGGTGAGGCACTGGAACAGGTTGCCCAGAGAAGCTGTGGATGCCTCAACCCTGGAAGTGTTCAAGGCCAGTCTGGATGGGGCTTTGAGTAACCTGGTCTAGTGAAGGGTGTCCTTCACGGCAGAAGGGTTGGAACGAGGTGATCTTTAATGCCCCTTTCAAACAAAATCATTCTACATGATTATATTCATTCCTATATTGGGGAGAGATATGCATATTTGGAGCACAGAATTATTCTGTTGAAAGCTGATAGAGTAGTAATTAATAATATATGGTTATCTGGATGCCAAAACACATAGCACTAAAATACCCCATCTTGACTTAAGGTACATTTATTTGCTAAATAATGCTGTAGTTGACACTTGATAAAGCTCCATTTTAAGCAGAAATTACAAGTCCAGGCTTTAATGAGACATATTTTCATTTGTCTGTTGGGTTTTCTTTTGTAAATTTATTTTTAAATATAATTAATCACTCAGATACCTTTCTGAACTGAGTCTGGTGTCTCATATGCTTCTGGTATTTCATTCTCAAATTCTCTGAGCAGGTCATCTGTTCCAGGAGATTCAAAAGTTTCTCCATGTATTTCTTCCTTTACTTGCCATTGGTCACTTACACTTTCATCTACATCTTCATGTCTCTCTCCTAATCAAGAATGCAGATTGTTAGTGAATAAATTTTCTTTGGTATATTCTATTACCAGCAAATATTCAGTCTTCAGTACCCCCTTTGTGTTTTCCAGCTAGTCTCCAAAGGGAATGAGGAGTGACTGACAACTTATCTACACAGTCCAGCATTATAAACCAACCTTGCCAGGACTTTCTTTGCTCACAGTAAAGGCCATCTCTGCTCTATCCATTCTTGCCCTCCACACAGTACTTTGAGGAAGTTTTTGTTAAATGACTGATTTGAGCTACTGCTGCCAAACAAGTCTGGATAAGACAGTTTTAGGATTTGGTGACCGAACTTTTTGAATTTTCTTGAAAATGACAAATGAGCTGATTTGAATGTTTTGCACACGCAAAAGTACTTCAAGTGCATACCAAAACCAGACTCTGAGATTCCTCTAGCCTGTGGAAGTATTTATAAACTCTTCAGTGATTTCTAAGTGTTAATGCATTACCAGGCTGGGAATGGAGAGCTTCATGAAGAACAGATTGAATTTCCTCTTCCAATTCTACGTCAGCAGTCTTGTGCTCTAAAAGGATTATAAATTGCAGGGAAGGTAAGTGCAAAAGGCAAAATCTAAACATTAACTCAAAGCTTGCAGCTTTTAGTAGGCCCCATAATGTTCTTAATCCCTTTCACAAAATTCCCTAGAGACTGACCTGGGGAACCTCTGTAATTCAATTAGAGAAACAATTTTGTCTTGCATACTCCCCAGTATAGGAAGTGTTGCAACAATCACATCAGATTCATCCATCTGAAGATGAACTGGAAGAAATTATCTACACTGCATTTTTTGCACAAGTATTTTTTCCAGGGGTAGTGTTGCCTTTCCCTGGTCTTAAAATTAAGAGCCAAACACGGTTAAGGGGAAAAGGGGTTTTTACCTCAGTATTTATTTAAGGATCCTTAAAGGTGCACCACTTTGTCCAGGTGGAATGCGCCGAAATGCACACACACGACAGATCATGTATACAATCTCTAGACCTTGCAAATTAGCGTATCTACCAAAGTTTCCCCAATGAAAGGCTTGAATAAACCTCCCATCCTGAGGAATTCCCCCCTGGATGGGCCTATCTTAGTTTACAGGATGTGTTCTAGGCAAGACCTTGGTTTCGTGGGGCTTTCTGGCCTCCAGCACCAAGGCCTCCAGGATGTTTTATCTCCTGGCTTAGTGGAATATTGGGACTATATTAAATTATCAAACTTAAGGAATTACAAGTATGCATGCTAAAAGCACTGGGGATACATAAAAGCTATATAAAAGGGGTATAAAAAAAAGGCAAAAAATCATAATGGCATCAGTAGTAACAGCTTCAAGTAACTCTTCAAACCAAGAACTCGCTTCTAAGGAATTAATTTACTAACACTTTCATCCATTATGTTCCTAGAATTTAGGCAGCAACACTAGCAAGTCAAATTTGACAACAAAATGTGAGTTGTAGAAGTAGAGTCTTGTCGACTTCATAAACAGGGAAAATAGATACTAAGATTACAATATCAATTCCGCTACGAATTGATGGGAGAAATCACAAACTGGTTTTATGGACAAGTGATTAGCATCTAACACACCAGCCCAGGACTTAATAGGAATTTGTATGAAGCGTTGTCTTCATATAAATGTCCTGAAATTAACACTGAGAAACCCTACAATGACCCATTTGACATAAAAAAGCTAAACTAGGTAACAGCTGCATTTGCAAATAAGGATCAAAAAATAGTACCAGTTATGAAAAATGATCCCACAAAAACAAAAACCACACACACACACAAAAAAAAACCCCAAACCTAGCCAGGAAACTATAGCTTAACTTGATATATTTTATAAATGATATCCTAAGAAAAGTAATGCAAGTCTTTGAAAACAAAACCTATATTCCATAGATTCCACTAGCCACACGCTCTGTATTTGTAGGTTTATGAATTAGGTTCACATAAACATCACATAGGGTAAGCCTCTTCACCAAACAGGAAAAAGCATGTACTCTCTGAGTAACACTAATGCAAATCACATACGTGAAATGTGACATGTAAAACATTTTTCCTTGACTCACTCTTAATACAGTCTACTAATAGCATATGGCTTTAAAAATATTTAAATTTTTTTTTGACAGTAGGAGCTCCATTTATTGTATTTATTATATACTAGTGGTTTTAGTGGAAAAGTGAGTACTCTATTATCTTATTAAGTTGGTTGTTGAAGGAGTTTTGTTTGGGTTTTTTTTAAGGTGAAGAATCTGCTCTTATTCTGGTTGGATATACAGTTGGAAATGTATCTAAGCCACAACCGTACATCGTCAGAAAGTTATTCTGATGTGATACAGCTACAACGGTAACCATGAAATTTTACACTTTTCATGGTCAGTGATTTATACAAAGTTGTAGACGGTGATTACTGTTAAACTTTAGCAGATAAGCAACACAAAATCTATAAAACAGCTTGCATGTTAATGACACAGAATTATAATTCAAATGAAGCATCCTGTCTTTTGTTTTGCCTATGATTCATGAAAGGTCTTACCTGATTCAGCATAGGACTTTTCAGCAGGCTGGACAGTCTCCTCAGATTCTGGTGATGTTGGCTGTGCTGGGACAGATCTTTCTTTAAGGCCTGCATTTTTCAGTTATAAAGTTAACTTTATGCCCTTTTTGAACTGATTTAGTTATAAACTAAGAAAACTCTTTCAATTAAATTAACTGATGTTACACTCTCCAAAAACGCATTCAAACAATCAAAATTACAGGGCTGCCATAATATACAGTGATAAATACAAAGACTAAAGTGTATTCAGATAGTAAACAAAGATGTCTGGAAGACAAACATACAATGAGAAGGAAAAAGGGGACAGAAATTTAAGCACTTGCCTTTATTTCAAAGTAACTCAACAAATGACTATGGTATTCTCAACATCTATTCAGTATCCAGTAAAAACACAGGCAGCAAATTTTTCTCTCTGTTTTCAATTTGGGCAAAAAGTGCTTCATATGATCAATTTTATAGGTTCTATGAAGAACTAATTTGAACTTTATGTAATGCTGCACAGAATGAGAAGAGGTATTTTAAATTCATTTTATATCTTAGAAGACCTGATTAAGATTAGTTTGTTTTGACAAATAAATGAGTATAGAAAAAGTATGACTGATGGAATTTTACCACTAAGATCCAGACTATCTATACCACAGAGTCTTTCTAGATCAAAACACAATGAAAAGAAAGCAATCCATAAATGCAATGATCAACACCATCATCATAGCAGGAGATAAAGATACAGCTGTGATAGATCATGTCACACCTTAAGATACCATATGCTCAAGAATGTGTTGGTATTACACTAATTCTCCTCTCAACTCTCCCTTAGGAAGGTTCAAGTAAGACTTATACAGGAAGTTCAGACTGGGTGTAATAAAAAACTTAACACACCCACACTCCCCCACCACGAGGGTCATGAAATCAGTTGAAAAGACTGCACAGAGAGGTTGTGCATCCCCATCCTTGCAGGTTTTAAAGACCACACTGGATAACAGCCAGGGCAACCTCGTCATTCCTCTGAAATGACCCTGTTTTGAGCAGGATGTTGGAATAAGGATCTCCCAAAGTCCCTTCCAAACAGCATTTGCCTATAATCCTACATCCAAGGTCCATTAAGAAAAGACTCCCTTCTCAACACACACACACACGCACACACACACACACTGGCCAAAGCAAACTAGTTTTTCAACAGTTGTATACACAGAAATCAATAGAAAAGATAGTATGTAAGAAAGCAGAGGCTAAACTATAATGAACACTCCCATAGTACTAGCAATCTTGTAAAAGCAACTCTTAAGTAGAAAAATATTATATTTCAAGTAAGTACAATTAAAAAAAATAATTACCACATTCCTATTGCAGTCAAACGCATCTCAATACAAATTGGACTAGTATGTCTCAAACCAAATTTGTGTAGACTAGAGAGATGTTATCATTTTATGCATTGTGAGAAAAAAGTATTTATTTCAAGTAATGGTTACAGGATAACAGAATAAAGTCTATCTTTTTATATTATTTAAATTTAAATTACTTTAAGATAAGTAGTTAGGCTATACCCAAAAGTACTGTAACTAAGAGTCCACCATTTTGGAGTCAAAAGCTAGAAGAAAACTGCCAAATTTACATTTAGGTTTTGGCCAATTTTCTTCTGTCGTTAAAAAACACCCACCTAGAATATCAAAAAATATTATTTGCTGCAGGAATATAAATGACTACAAGAGTAAGAAGTTACTTCCTTCTACAATCATCTTAGCATGGAGACAAAACCAGTAAGTCATATTAGCCACTCTCTCACGCTTTGGAATCCATAAGCATGGAAACAGCCACCCTGCTTTCACAAACACAGTTCAGTTCCCTTAACCATACACTGCTTTAAGTAAGTCTTCGTATTCTCAATAACCCACATGCCCACTTCCAGACAACCTCTTACTCTGCTTCATGAACAATAAATGAATTCAAAGCATTTCAAAAGACAGCCAATATTCCACACCCAACAAGCACTATGGGTATTTAACAGGAAAGAAGGAACCGGAAGGAGTCATTGTTTCACTTGCACATTTCTCATCTTGACTTTCAAGCTTTTTATACACATCTGTCATGTTAATCACTGATTTCTATTCAATCGTGTCAAGTATGCAATATATTACATCATTTACTTTTTGTAAGATACTATTTTCTGTCTTCTGTTTATTAAAATTATGTTGCACTTAGCTTTTACTTGTCTGGTGCATTTTTTCGAGCTTATGTGGTAACTTCCTGCATTAAGTTTAATGATAGTAATATTTCATAGAGATATACAACAACACAACAGATCTCTGGGGAAAAAATACTTTATTTTGTAGCTATCTTTATAGCCTGGAGTGCTGCTCAAATAAAGTTTTCTTTGGAAAGAAAAAAAGTAAAACAACCCAACTTTTTCAGAGCCAGATAAACTTTGGGTCATAGATACAATAATACGTTAATCAGAACAGCAATTAATTTCAAATTTCACTCCCACACAGTTACAAGTTCTGTTACATTACGGGAGAAAGTAAAAAGTGATGTGCACTATACCACTGTGCCACCATCCTTGAGAAGTGTGATTTGAATGCTCCACTGGCCAAATATGCATTTTAACACTTAGCAGAGCAAAGCTGAATAAATACATTTATCATCACCAAAACCTAACAGAGAATGTTCATTATGGAAGTGCATTTATTAGATCTTCATTCTCTCATTTTTGCTAAGGACTATAATGTTCACAATGCACATCTCTTCCCTCCCTCTTCATGCATTTATAAAAATTTAGAAAATACCTCAGTGTATCATCTCCGTTCATTATCACAGCCAGAATCTTAAGCTACTGTATTGTTTTCTATAGCTTTAATTTGAACTATTTTTCATAACTATTTGACCAATGTTTCATTTTCTCTAAAAGAAAAATCAAAAAAAACCAAGTCATCTTTAACCTTATTATCACATCTTATAACTCTAGGGATCAAAGCATGTTGCAGACATATGTATGGAACAGCTGAGATAAGTGTATTGGTAACTGTTATACACAAAATTTTAGCAAAACCACAAACAGAATTAACCTTCACGACTTCAGTCTTACATTACCACCCACATGCACATATATATGCTCATTCTCAACTTCACTCCTTAGTTTTGTTTTCTTGAAACTAATGTAGCAGTATATCAAGAATAAATCTTAAACTTCCATTATAAATTTTGTTCTGAATACAGTGTAATTATATTGTGCAATTGCTTGCAATATATTTGCTTTCAAATTTATTTAGAAAGTATTTCATTCTGAATAAACCTGAAAACAATCACAGATTCAGTAATATTCTGAAATCTCTTTAATATCTCTGCAGAAATGTTTTGTAACTTTATTTATTCTAATGAGACTGCTGGATAAATCCTTCCTTGATGCTTGAAATACAGAAGCTGTAAGAGCAAACTAACACAAGATCTTGCTTATAGAAGCATCATGAACTTGAAAAGTGCTGAAAAAAAAAATAGTTGCAAAAAACCATAAGCTGTTCTCTAAACAAGTTCAACCAGAATAGAGTAGTAGTAGCATATCACATCTTAAACGTCATTGGAATACAACAATACTTATCAGTGATGAAATAGGTGGCCTAATTTTCAGCAGTAGTCATTACCAAAAGGTTGGCAAACTTAGAAAAAATCAGGACACAGTTAAATAAAAAGTGATAGCAAATCAAGCTTTCCAACCCAAATATAGCTAAATAAAATAATTAAATAAATAGGGAATGGAAGAAAAGCGGAAACATACTGTCACGGGATCAACAGACAAAAACGTTGGAACATTTTGGCTGAGTACACCCTGGGGTCTCATAAACAAGTGCAACACTCAAGTTGGTTTAACTATTCGTGTATAAAATAGTTTTCTCAAGAAAAAAATAGTTTCCTCAGGGAAAAAGTCTGGCAGAGAATAAGTTACATTTATTTGTTTAGTTCCTGTGACACTACAGTCCATTAATGTTCCTCTTGGTTGTTTCTGTGAAATAGAAATATTTTATGTGTGAGTTTCCACTACATGTATCCACATAAGCCTGTTAATTTTGCTTTTAAACTTGCATTTTATATAGAACACTAGACTTTCATTTCCACATCAAGCAAATAGAAGTAAATAAGGAAGGAAAAAAAAACCCCACAATCAAAAAAACCTAAACCGGTATTTAGAGTAGGCTTGAAGTAACTAGTATCAGTTTGATATTTGAATGTTTTCAATACACATTGGTAGCCAGGCACATTAACATATGTACATACTTGAGTTTCATAGCAGATGTTTCTGCTTTGTGTTTACAATACCAGTACACACTGAACAGTTTTAAAAAAATATTATATATAGCTTTTGTTCACATTTATTTCCAGAAAACATTATTTTCTTATTGCCATATTTACCACATTCATATAAATATGCTGAATTTTGCATTCTTGAGGTCTGCTCCTCATTACCAGAACAGGAACTCTGTTTATTTCTTTTCTTTCTTGTCTTCCTTGGATTGGTTTTTAACTATCTTTTTTGTTTCTTTGTCTTTTCCCACCTGAACAGTGCCATCCTTTTCACTGGCTGACTTTTTTGTAGTCTCCTTGGATTTTACACTTCTGTCTAGGCCTTTTTCCTTCCCTCTGTCTCTTTTAACCTTGTCAGAATCTTTCTTTAATTTATTCATCTCAACAGCTTTCTTGTCCTTGCGATCAGTAGCATCCTTTCCTCTCCTGGTTTTCTTTTTTTCTTCTTCATTTTCCTCCTTCTTGGATTCCTGCTTCTCCCTTAATTTCTTGACTGATTCTTTAATAGCTTCTTTTACTTTTTATTTTTCCGTTTAAAAAAGAGGAAATGTTCAATAAGAAAAGCATTCTTAGGCCACAAAACATCTTAAGAACAACCATGTAAAAGCTTTGATCAAATTATTATTTAATGTTTGTTAGATGTAAACTTGTATAATTAACTTCTAAGCTTTAAGCAATTTAAACAAATTAGTTTTGTCTTTCAGCAACATCTCACACCATGCAGCCAGCGAATAACCTTGGCTTATACTGCAGCTGCATCCAAATGAAGCGTTAATCTAGAGAAAACCATGCCTATTCTCTATTCTCTTGCTGCTAACTTCTGGAGAATGCTAAAACCATTTTTGCCTGTGAGCATGAAAATCACAATCAATTTTGAACCTTTGACAACAGCATAACAGTTCTAAAAGTTATAGTTAAAGCATTATAACACAAATTTATAATACAATGTTTTACTGATATTATTACCTCATACTAAGCAAAGACTTTAAAAAGATAACTGAAGTACACATTGAGAAGTACAAGTGAGAAGAAACAGCAGTGTCCTGATGAATTAAATCAAGTTCAAAAAAGTTAACTGGGTTTGACTAAACTCAGTGAAATCAAAGCAGTAATTGTAAATTGGTTCTTACAACTTTGCTTTTCAGTTATCAGTAACACTGTTTTCTTCATTTTACTTTTGGAGTTGTGTCTCTTGTGCTTCTTTTCTCTATTTAAATTCACATTTGGCTGTGACAGGGTATCCAGATAATATGTCATAAGAACAGTCAGAACAGAATCCTTGAAATTTATGTTCAATATGTTTAATGTTCAATATTTACTTCCATTTTGCCATAGTTTTGAAAATATTTTTCAGTACCAGCAGAATTCTCCAGAACAAGGAATTTTAAAGTCAATAAAATTTAGAGATTTTTCCATTAAGTCTGTATGCAATATTTACATTTAATTTTAAAAATAACACTCTCTCGTTATTAAGAAAGTGATAATGATTTTACATCTAAACAGCTTATTTTTATTCATACTTTTGAGAGAAACTGCAGTCTGATGAGGCAAAAAAGAGGTCTGCCTCTAGCTGCTGTGCAACGTTTCTGTGGAGCGAATAATTCAATTACATAGCTCAGTCTAAAAGGAATGACATCACATTTCCTTCCAAATGGCTTTTGACATAAAACATTTGAAAACATGCCATTTCTTTATTCTCCTATCAAACACTGAAAAGTAATCCAAAACTCAGAAAAGAATTGCTAAGTGACATTTACTACATTCCCCGAAACCCACAGTTTGCAACCAAGTTATACCAAGAACAACACAGAACAAATCCTAAAAATTTCAACTTGAAGCAAGATGCTGAGAAAAGCCACACGGAAATGAGTAGAGCTTTCCTTAACAAATGCACTTTTTTTCTCATGAAGGTTTGTATGGTAAACAGCATGCGTTTTTCACATACTGCTGGAAAAAAACACCCTAAAGTCGATGTGTCTTTAATGCAACATAGACACTTGTAGTTTACATAGCCTCGTGCTGCCTGGAGATAACTGAGCAGATATAAAAAGCTAAGCACCTGAATTACATCTGGTACTTTGGTGTTTGCTGAGGCTAATTAGGTTTTTTGTCTTCAACACATTTAGACCATTATGACCTGTTCATACAGCAATGTACTCATAAATAAATATATATGGCATAAATTGGTTGCAAGCTGTCCTGTGTTAAGCTTTTAGAAAATGTTGCAATCAATCCTGCAAATAATACTAAAGGGGAAGTTATTGAGCTTCGCTTAAATTTCTCCCCCCATGGGAAAAAAGAATAGATGAAACTATTAAAGTACAGCCTTAGAAGAATTAAGGCTTTCGATTCCAATTACAGTATAGTAATAGTATCATGAATTCATGGAAGACAACTAAAAGAGGATTTCAAATGGAGCAAAATCTTACTTAAAAACATGCAGAATATCAAGTTATCATAAACTACTTACAATCCAAACAAAACATCTGTTGTAAAAAAATCCACACAAAATATAATCTCTAGTTAGCAAAACACTTGCATTGCCACTAAATTACAATCAGTAGTAAAGAAAAAAAAGGACAAGAAAATTGCAAGAACAATAGTTTGCTGCTCCATTAGCCAATATTTAGCCAACATAGCTGGTATTAGTAACCATTATTATAACCCAGACCTGGTATATGTAATGCACATGCATTTCATACATCATTATCTGCATAAAGTTCCGCATGAAAAAGAACATTAAAAATACCTTTGAGTTTAGTTTTTTTCTTGGCTACCCCTCCTGGCTCCTCACCTAATTTGTTGCAAAACGGAAATAGGTTAAGAATATATTTGTGATGTTTAACAAACTTGACATGAAATTTCCCAACCTGCCATGTTATGTAAAAAGTTCATTATACATAGCACATTGCAATGCTACGGAAAAATACAAAACATTAACTGATTAAGAATAAAGCAACTTCAGTTGCAGGACCATCACAAGTACTGAAATGAAAGACTAACTAATCAAAGAAAAGCACCACATTACCAGATGCATGCTACTTGTGAAGCTTCTTAACTTGATGATCGCTCAGTTCTCTCCAGACAAGTGCTGCCACGTAATCATGACCAACACCCACTCTGATTTCCCTGCAAAGTACTAGTCAGTTCCCTCTCAAACACACTAATTTATGTTTCTGTAAAAATTTATAAATATTTTATAAATACATTAAATCAAAAGGTCTTCCAATACATAGGTATTGCACAGTATATAATTTGACTGTTTTCTTACAATGAATTACAACATATGTTTCTTTATGCGATGGAAAATAAATGTTTCGGCAAAGGTATTGCTCAGATCCAAAAACCAGTTGCCATTTTATTTCAGTTAAAATACTTACTGCATTACTTCAGACTACTTAAGACTGTTAAGATTTTTATTAAAAATAATAAACACGATTCTCCAAAATCAGGTGCTGTCTTTTCCCATTGTAGCTAACAAACTGAGGGCATTCAGCATCTTGATTGTGCTTTATAAGCACAAGGCAAAAGAGGCATAAGGCAAAAGCCTTTTCAAAAATATAAAAAATTAGCTTCATCTTTTCAATACCATTAAAAGAGACTGGATTATCACTATCATGAATCTGTGCATTAAGACTTAAACCTCACAAACACAGCAATTTTAAAGACAAAAATCATGTAGGTTGCTACCTAAAAGTCAACTAGAAAGTAAAGAAAAGCCAAAAAGATACAGTAACTATGTTTTTAAACTCATACATCATCTTATTAAACAAGAAGAGATATTCCTATGTCTCAACATTAGGCTTCTCATTCAGACATACAAAACGCCTACACTGAACATCTGCACCTTGAGTTTAGGTTTCCAGAAAACAATATCTACCCAAACTGTGCCATTATATACCACTTATTCTGAAAAAACAAACAATACTCTGATAGCCTATATTAAAAAAAATAAAATCACAAATTTAAAGAATGTAGCCATTAAAGTCATTGTAGTCACTTTGCAGCTAATTTCTACATCACACGTTTTCAAAATATCAAACATTGACATTATGGCCAAAATTGTTTTTAAAAAGGTTAGTCAAGTAAAAAATAGTTTTTACATTAATTTCCTTACAAACTCATACCTGGGATATGAGTCTTTTCAAGCTCTTCACTCATAGATTACTGCTGTTGCTGAAGTCCAGAGCTCTACCTTGACTAAAATCATTATTCAGTTTTACTATTTCTAAGCAGTGCATGGAAGAGTAAATTAAAAATTTTTTCATATAAAAGGAAAAATAGACTCTAACTTTCTTTTATTACAACATCAATGAAAATATAAATAAAAGGTACTCAGCAAAGTTGAACAAAGCCATATTTAAATTTCCAGCTCCTCCCCTCTTTTCATATTAAAACTAAACACTACTGGATATTTTAAGATACTCTTAAAAGCATGTGTTGACAAGGAAAACTGCAAAATTTTACAAGGATCAGTATACACAAAAACTATCATACAAATATTTCAAATTATTTTTAATAAACATATATGCGCTATGTTGAAAGATTACAAAATACCTTGTTCACTGATTACTGTTATCTCACTTGTTAAATATTCAGACAAGCAGTAATTTTGTTTCAATCTGCTTTTATGCAATGAATAGCACTAAGGCTCTCAGCAAATTACCAATTAATGACATAATTACATGAATCATGTAAATTTTAACATATTATTAATAGAACCATTTACAAGGAAATTATGTAAAATAATATATTTTAAAATGTTAGTATTATGCAATAATCACAAGACAGAAATCCTGCTGCATCTTGATTTCCACCTGGACATGATTCCTCGAGAAATCCCTAGACAGGAAAGTCTCATTTGTCAGCCCCAATTAGCCTGAAGCAAGATGGGTGCAAAACACCTGATTTTCCAAGACAGCAATGCCCAGAGCATGTGGTAGAATCTGGCACCTAAAGGAATTCATGGCAAAGATTTAGGCTCTTACAGCCTGAGGGCACACAAACCAATATCCAGAATTTTATAAATCATGTAGTTGAACTTGTGGACTGTCATTCTAAGGTCCAATTCAAGTCACTTCACACTTGTTTTGAGCTAGTTTTAAAGTTCCTTCTTTTTTCCACTCAATCCTACATCATAAATGTCCAATGCTGGCAATATAAGAAAAAAATATAAACATTATAACATCAAATGTGGATACAGTGGAATGTCAGAAACGGCTACTATTGGAGTCAGTTAATTAAAAAGTTGAGTTCAAAATTAACATAGGTGGATAGGACCACAATATTTTCTAAATAACTGCTTTAAGTAGTCATTCTAAAAATTAAGTACTCCTGTCAAAGTGGTTATTTTCACATAATGCTTAAAGGTGGTCAACTTGCTATCTTAACTGATTCTTTGAAGCTTAGGAGTATTACAAAGCATTCTTATTCTGCAACAAAGTCCAGTCATTTCCTCTGTTTTTCCCCATAAAAACCTTAAAGAACATTCTCCACAAACAACCCTCAAGAGAGAGCATAGATTTAGAACTTAAGCATCAAAAGAAAAATACATAAATACTATTTTTATTCAGAAATATAAGCACTGCAAAACAAAAATAGGCAAAAAGCACTGGTTTTGAGCAGTTTCTCAGATGTTGACAGATAACATTCTAATATTTAACAATATATTGAGCAACCTGATATGCAAATACTATTTTATTCACTTAGTAATCCTGAAAACTTTAATGGCCTTGCTAGACAAAAGGCTTTGCCAGGTGAAAAAATTCCTGTAAGTCAATTTTTCCACAACATCTACCTGCATAAACACTTCTAACCTGCAGCACCATGAAACAAATGGACGCTAATTAAGGTGGCTTATACACTTAGATGTGAAAAAGGGAGAAACTACTTTGCATTTACCATAGAAAACACATGGGCCGGGTTAGCACTCAGCAGCTGACAGGCAGCACTTGCTACCCCTTCTGCAAATTGCTCAAAACCTGGAGAACAGAATATAAAGTGTCAAGTTTTAAACACCAGGGCTTGTGTTCAGACTCTTGCCTTAATTTACAATGTTCCACCAAGAACCTCCTTAACCACACAGAAAGTTAGCAGAAGATGTTAAAAATGCAGAACTGAAAAAGGAAATACAAATCTGTAAGCCAAAATCATTATTAACATTCTTTTTTCTTTTTCATTTCCCTTCTCCAGAAGAACTGCAAGTCAGAAAAATTTGATTGTTTGCATATCCCCCTGCACATAATTATTACTCTGATTGTGCATTTATAGCATGCTATATTAGATATACAAGGTCATCTGCTAAACAAAATTAGTTTACCGACAGAAAGCTAGCATCCACTTACCTTAAACTGAGCTCAGAACACTTGTCTTACCGTGGCCTGTAACTCTCCCAAGTGCAAGAGTTTTAATTCATACAACTAGCATAAAAAACCTCCAAACAACAAAACACCAAACTTCAGTACATTCTCCATCTGTTGCCGTAATATCTCTTGCTTATTTAACTGCCTAATGTCAGAAGAAAAATCCAGATCAGATAAACGTGGTAGAAAGTATTTTTGTTTCCTGAAGTCACAGATGTTTATGCTGCATCCTAAACAAGCAGATATAAGAAACCAAAAAGGAAATCTTGCCTTTATTAGCCTCATCTTGAGACATACATCCTAACTGACCATGAGAAAGACAGTATTTAATGTATTTCATGCTGCTGTGACATCATTGTGAGAGCTGCTTATCTGATGGAAACCAAAGAGGGAATACAGTAACACATCTGCCCAAAATGACTGACCTGTACACAACAGCTTTCCCCAGCTCTCAAATTACATTTACAAAATAGGTGGGTTTTATCGCTCCCATCTGACCATTAAATGAAATTAAAATCTTTCTAATGCTTCGGTACATTCTTCTTCTATACTGCCATGTAAATGCAACCTATACCAATAACTGTTATGAAAATTTGATTTCTTCTATAGCCAGTCAATTGAGACTAACTAATAATGAAAAATTTTTAAAGGGGGCAGGGGTGAAATACTGGCAAAAAGTTTTTTGCAATAAGAAATTCAACATGTATACAAATAATGTACTCTTTATTCTCTTCAATTCAAAGTTATTCTATACATTAGGAGCATTGCGATTTCTCTTCCCCATATGAAACACTCTTCTATTTTCAAATTAAATACTGCTGAAGGTGGTCATAAAAATCTGGGGTTCAAATTTTCCAAAAGTTTTCAGCCATTTCAGATGTATGGGTATTAAGGGTTTTTTCCCCTATAAATTTCTTTTCATTAGTATCACAAGCAAGCAAGCAAAAGCTTTGCTACAAAGGTTACTGCAATATTTGTTTGAAGACTGGAAATTAAAATATCAAACATTTACCAACAAATGACAAAGCAAAACATTCCACAGATTTCTAAAAATGTTAGACAAACTGGAAGACTACACTTTTAGTCACAGACATTTATTTCTGCAGCCCTGTAAAATTTAATATAAATTAACTGTTAGGAATATGAAGGTATCTAATAAAAACTGCAGGTCCAATTTATTATAAAATCAGTAAAGTTTCATTCCTTGCTAGGTATAAAACCCAGCAAGTTCCTGTCACTTAAACAATATATTTTCCACATAAAAAAACATTGTTTGCTACTAATTTTCTCCTATTTTAAATTCTCACACCAGAAACTGCAGGAGAGAGCAGCAACCTTGCCTTCTAAAATAATTATTCTAAAATAATAGGAGTCAAAGCTCCTATGGCTTTCAACCCATAATTTAAAAATCCTTTAAAAACAATATACTGACTGTATTTTTATAGCCACAAAAAAATCAAACAAAAAATTTAGTTTTCAAGTTCCTCAACTAATTTCAAACTATTTGTGTGGACTCACAAGCAAATTGGGACGCTGTTCAGCTTTCTTTGCTTATTTGCACGTCATACTCAGCTTAACGTTTTTTGCTGTTAAATGCTTTTTTTAAAACAGATGAACAAACAAACCAACCCGCCATGCTGGTATAACAGAAGATTCAACTACATTTTATTACCACCCTTACTAGCCAAGTTCTGTGTGCAACCAAAATCATTAATAGAATATATGAAAGCCAAACTTCTCTATCCCAAACTTTTGGAGACTTTTGAGAGCTCCACTCACCACTGGTGAGGGTCCAATTGTTAACTCGACAGGAACAACCCCAGGCAAGAGTGAACACTTCCGAGAAGAAGACTATATTCCAGAAACTACAAAGTTATTTACCTAGCCTAGGTCTTTGCACCCACCCCTCACCCCTTCTTCTCCTCTGACAAATTCTCCATTCCCACTATAACTGTTTTCAAGCAGATGTCTACACACTTAATAAAACCAACAAGGAAGTTGCATGATATCAAATCAGAACTCTGGTGGCTGGCATTTAATCTCTGTAGCCCACATTAAATTAATTCATTGTTTACTTATCACCTATCCCAGTGCCTGTAGCTTTCTTGTGATTCAAGCAATCCACCTTGATTTCACTTGAAAAATTTCCAGTTTATCAATTCATACTTTAACTATTTTGTATAAATTTCATTATGTAGAATTCTTATAGCAGATGTTTCCCTTCTCTTTTCGGTTATCTAGTTCCATTACTGAAGCATCTACAATAAAATTCAATGTTCCATAACAATTTTTAAATTCACACTGACAGGTACTATTATCTGAAAACAATGATGAAACTCTTATTTCTAATTCAAATCTGCTACTAAAATTAAGATTAAAAAATTCTCAAAAGAAACAAAACAACCCAAGCTTACTTATTTCCTACATCTCAGACACTGCAAGTTTCTTGCACCTGCTAACAAACTGCTCAGTAATATTTCAGATATCTACTAGTATTTATTTTTATAATGTTTAAGGGTACATTTATTTTCTTTGCCTTACACTTTATATATATATTTTTTAAAAACCATTACACTTATATGTGTTTAACTTTCTTATATCTTAATCCCCAAATATTTGGAAGAAAATGTAACCAATGCTCGTGTCATAAACCTTGAGCAGGAGGATTAGCCCATCACAACACTTCACTTGCTTAAAACTACCACATTTTTATTACTTTAGAAAGATTATATAGTACCCTGAACTAGATGATCTAGAGGCAGTTTTTTTGAAACAAGCACATCAAATTGCTCTAAAATTGTCATGCCAAAGTAAGTGAAAATTCATGTATTTCAAAAAGAAGTTAAAATTTCAGCCTGCAACTACTACTGCTAAAACTTGAGCATCAACTTCATATAGGAAACCAATACAAACTTAAGCAAAGCAGGTATTACAAAAAAACATTTGATATAAATTTTAACAGTGATCTGTTTGAGTACATTATTCATGTTTTAAAAGGACAGCTGAATTTCAGCTTTTGATACCTGATACAAATTGCAGGACACAATTATAAACTGCCCTTTCTATACCAGTAACTTCGTGATGGCACACAGAATTCACATACATGGAAAGTATTTTTGGAACAACTGTCATAAAACAGTGTCACAAGAAAACAATTTGAATTTGCAAAACTGTATTAAATACTTCAATTTCTCAAGAAATAGAAGACATTAAATTCTAATTTCCAATTAGTCTTTAATATATTCAGTATTACATTAGAAATACATAATCACAGCTTCCCACAGAAGGCCCACCTTAAAAACTAAAACAAATTTAAAACAGCCCTTGCGATATGATTGTCATATATAAGACATGACTGAAGACTTAGATTGAAAACAGACAAATCAGTGGGAATAAACCATATGACAGTAGCTTCTGAACACAACAGATGCCAGCTAACTTAGATATTAATGTTTATGTAGAATTTTCAAGCACTTATAAACCAAGTGCTTTTCACTGAACAAGTAAAAAGAATCTATCTGAGAAATCAGTGAATCACAAAATAAGTTATTTATTAAAATTATATTTCACATGAGAATTATCATTGTCATGTCTATATTAAGTAACATATAAATATGTATTTACAAAATGCAGTCATGCTAGAACACTTTATAATCAAGGCTGTTACAAAATGCTTCTGTTAATGTTCGCTAGAAAGACAAATGTTAGAGTGTTAACAGTAGAGATTATTACACTTAAGCTTTGTAAGTTTTGTGCACAAAATGCACAAATTGAAGGACATACAGAAACCAACTACACAACCACAGATACATGTTTTATTCTACATATTTACACACCTGCATAATACTTGTCATCCTGTCACAAAAATGGAAAAATTATTGAAAGGCTTTCAACTACTGAAACAGCATTGCATGCCTAACTTTAGTTCAATCTTTATAGTGTCCATTTGGAAGGTTTCCCTCAATGCCATAAATTCTTGTTATAATAAGACTGATGATTTCATGGACATTTTCAAGAACCAATCAAATTAGTCTTGCTGTTACTGGTTCTGTAAATCCAAAATAACACAAGTCTTTTTTCCCTGAACCCCTTCATTCTGTGACGTACCATCAACATCATCTGTAGCTTCACTCTCTTCTTCTTCTAGTATTTCAAAAGGAGTCAATACATCATAGAGAAATGAGAGAAAGCCATAAAACCAATCAGAGCTTTCCTCTGCTAAAATATTAAGGACTTCCTCAAGGGAATCAATATTTTCATTACTGCCATCTTTGGTCAGGCCTATACAAGAATAGAGGAAAGAGAGAGAGAGAGGGAAGGGGAAAAAAGAGACAGCAGTTAGGTGGAAAGAGGAAACTGTAAAAGGAGGATCTGTGAAAGACATCTCTTGTCACAGACAGAAGTCTTTACAGGAATGCTAACTAGGAAATAGAAGGATGTTAAGAAAGTTGAATCTTTCCAATACAGACTAGAATTTGGGCAATAAACATGCAAAACGTTATGCCACAATCTTAATAAAAAAAAAAGAAGAAAAAAAGGCAGTAGCTTTGCTTTCCCTTCTTCCTAGTCCTAAAACTAAAACACTTATATTCAGGTTTTTTGCCACATCATTCACCTTTAGACAATTTTTTATCAGTAATCTTCTACTAACTTTAAAATCACTCAATTTGCCTTTTTTATTTTTTAAAACATCACGTTCAAATTTGAGAGCTTGCAACTGATGGCCGAGAATAACGTTTAAAAGCAAAGAGTACATAAACAAACTTGTCACAGACACCTTGTTAAGGATAACATTCTACCATGCAGAATTTTGATGTTGCTTAGAAGTCAGGATTCTAATTGCTGGGGGGGTGTAATTTTGCAGTTTGTTTGCTCGTTTGGGTTTTTTAACATGTTTCTCCATCATTTTTTTCTACTATAGATATTCTACATAATATACCTGATTTTTGGGAATTATTTCCACACCCAAGGATATACAGAACACTAGATAAAAATGAATAGGTAACCAATACAGGGTATAAATTGCTTTATATAGAAAACCTAAAGCAGGGTAAAGACTTAAGTAGAGATGGCCAGAATAGGAAAGAAATTCCCAAATATTAGAAGTTACTACTTTATGTTACAAGACCCACTGATCTAACAGGCATTTGTAAAGTACAAATAAAGCCATGGCTAGTGCTTTTTTCCCCTCCTGTTTTTTGGGGAGGTCTTGCTTAGGGTTGGTTTTTTTTAAGTAAAAACACTGTTTTATAGTTGTTACTAAATAACTTTTCAAATTTTCCATTCTAGGAAAAGCACAACAGAATGACCAGGCAACAACAAACAATTATTAGTATGCTTTAAAGCTGCAGAAGGAGGAATTTCCCCCACTTCTAACCAGAACAAACCTTCATTTGTGCTGAAAGGACAAGCAGAAAAGTGAGCTAAAGGTGAAGACAGATTGTTGAAACATAAAATTAAGTGAACATGTTGCACATGCAGATTACAAAGCAATATTAGATGCAGGTTAATGAAACATTCAAGATAGAGAAGTTCATGGCAAAGACATTTAACACATTTCAACACGTTTTTCTTACAGCACATAGTGAAAGTATCAATGATAATTCTGAGGAAACTTCCAAGTCCATGATATTCCACATCCTTGTACCTGGATGTCCAGAACCTCTACTTGAGTGACCAGCCATTCTCTTTAACTTTTCACTGGATAGCCCAAAGGTTTAAAAAGGACAGATTCAATCCAGTAGGCAACAAGGTATTATAAATGTCCCTCTCCAACTTCTTCCATGGCTTAGTTCTATAAAAATTAAATTTTATAAACAACTTTATGCACAGTAGTCAGTCATCCTAATTTGTTTTCAAAATTTGGATCAAGCAAGATGTAAAGACATACTAAAGTAAGGGTATTTATTGAAGAACGAAATCTCAATTTAAGAATGGAAACTTGAATCCAAAAATCCTTAAAGCACAATCTAAGTTATAAATACAGATTTAATAATACTCGTGCCATTCTAGTCTGTCAGAGTCTTACATAAAAACAAAAAAACCCCACAACAAAACAACCCCACCAAAAAACCAACAAAAAACCCCCAAAACAACACGCTACTCCCAGAAGACCTCAGGCTTTAGAAATCTTTTCTGTACGCACGTGCACAATCATATAGATGCCCCTGTTCTTGCACTAAGTCAAGAATAAGAATTTTGGGCAATTACCTTTATAAAATACAAAAGCATATTTTCTTTGAAAATACTATGACGCCAAAGGGAACCACAGAAACTGGAAGCATGTGTCTTACAGTCTTCATCAAAAAAACACCAGACAACAATACCTAAACCCTTTACAATTCTTTGCAAAAATTATGCAATATGAAGATAACAGCCTTTGAACTGAACAAAAAAACCCAAGAACAAAACCAAAAAAACCCTCAGACAACACCTTAGCCTGAGTTAAAGAACACAGTATTTCATACAGTTTTTTTCTAAGAAAGATAACTTTGTTTCTAAGAAACAAAAAAAAACCCAACTAATTATTGCTCTGCTTTTCATCTTCATTCACCCCCATAATCAAGAACTGCTTTTCAAAGTAAAAACTGATAAGCTCACAAAAGCATCGTATCAAGTGTCTGAAAACAGCGACAAAACCAAAGCTGCCCAAGCAGGCAGCCATATCCTACTAAAGCAGGGACTTACAGGATACAGCTACTTTATTTCAAGAGAAGTCTTAATGCGACAATTTAAATCCAAGTGAACAAAGGAGTCAACTACTAAGTTCAACAGTTAACTTAAGTACTAGGGCACAGGACTCCCCTACATGCATTTAACAAGACAAAGCCTTTCTTCTGCTGTAAACACCTCTTTTTATGAGAATGAACACAACCAACCTTTAATACTTGAAAGTGCTAGAGTAGAACACAAGAAAAATAGGAATGAGCATGAAACTTATCCTGAACAGCTGAACTGTGCAAAATCATTCTTTTAACAGCTATTATCTCACTACAGACTTTTTGAATGTGCAATCTCAGTGTGACTGCCTGCAAACATATTTTTCTACTGTAGGTGAACCAAGGGAAAAATAGATTTTTTTACTTGGATTCTAATGCTTATTACCCTTTGACTGCTGATAGACTAGGCTTTTAGGGGTTTTTCCATTTTCTGCATAGATGGACTACTCTGAACTAAATGCACAAGAACAATACGGGGATTGTTTTCTGTAGCTGCAGTTCCATAACTGTACTAACTACTGTAACCATTTAAGCAGAATTACTCAGGATGTTGCTTGTTAAAAGGGACTGAAGTACAGAAGAAACAGCTTGGCTCCAAAGTCACTATTACAACAGACACTGGTACCCCTATACAGGCCATGTTTTGGTAATACCACTAAAGCCACTGCTTCTCTGTACTGATCTAAAGCAAGGTCAGATGTATAGCACTCCCCCTAAGAATAACACCCTTCAGAGGACAATCAGAGTGAAGTGGACAAAAACTGCGAAGCAAAGTACTGCAAAAAGCAGCCCCCAAAGGAGCAGAGTATGAAGCCTCTCCTTCCATTACCAGAAGGAATTCTGTAAACAGAACCTCACAAATACCTATGGAAAAGACACAATCTGCAAGATAATGGTGGCAGACTAGCTTCAACAAGTTCGCATTTCCACCACAGATAATTTTGTAATAAATGCTATAATACTCCATAAATACTCGGGGTTGGTTGACTGGAGGGGATGTAGTTGGCTTGGGTTTTTTGGTTTTTTTACTTCTCTTACATGGGGAGTGGGGTAAGAGGGGAAGAACAAACTTCCTGCATACCCTTTTTAAAATTACACAAATCCCTCAAGAGAACTTAATCATGAAACCTCCTTTGATTGCAACAAATAAAAAGAATAGATCCTATCATACCTCTACAAACAAGAAACAAAATAATAAATTTTAATTCTTCTATTTAGGTATGGCCAAGTAGTACAGAAAATTATTAACTTATCAGCTACTAAACCATTATTTGAAATACAAAATAAATTTATGCCAGTAGAAGCATTTCTCAAAATGTTAATTAAGTTAATTTAAACTTAAAACATATTTACTACTAATATGAAATTCAATCTTGAAATTTGTAGTGAAAACTAAAGGTTATGGAAGTGGACAACATTAAACCACTGTGCACGTCAAAACTTCAATATACAATACTAGTGCTGTAATAGCTAAAGAACAGAAGAGAGAAAAGCATATGAATTCCTATCATTAAATGCAAAGTGCAGTAACTCCTTTTGTACCGCAGAAACCCCTTGCTGTTATGGCAGTCTGACCCAGAGAAAAATCCCAGAAAGTAATAAGCCTTCAAATACAGCATATGTACTAACAAAATCCTCACAAATAAAAGGAGCTTTGCATTCAGTATTCAGAAAGGTACTCTAATGCAGTTCATCATAGGCTTACTACACAGTTTCCTTTACTACAAAGACTTAATTCTGGAAGACAAATTCCTCAAGAGGGAATCCAGTCTTCTCGTTTCTGCATCAATGAAATAATTTCAGTCTGCATTGTGGTGCTCATTTTTTATTTCATATTAAATTTTAAATGCAAACAAGCACAGTAACTTACAGGGAAGTTCAGTTAATCGTACAACATGCTAGTTATTAGAAAAAATGTATTTTTATATTCATAATTTTCTCAGTGTCATAAAACTTAAAATTTATCATTTCTTTCATACTGGAAAAATTATTCTTATATTTAAATGAGATTAAATCCTATTTCTAAGCAACTTTCCAAAAATAATAAAAATAAATTTTGATCTGTGACCTTTTAATGTCACATTTGAAGTATAAAGTTTAAATGAATGATAAGACAAGCTTATAATAGAAACACTTTCATGTACTGGCAGAACTCCCAGCTATATCAGGCTGCATAAAACAGAGATGTAGCAAAGCAGCAGAATGTTTCTGGCTGTATATGACCGTCAAGAAAGGAATATCCAGTTTCTACACGTTACAGAACAGACAGAGAAAGATTAGGATTATAACTATACCAAGTATTATCTTAGTCACCAATTATAATTAATGCTCATTAATTATAATTAGCTACTCAATCTGTAGCTCTGAAGCCTTTCAGAATGCTGGAGATTCTTTGGAGTGACTCTCACATTCACACCACTGCAAACTGATTCAGTCGATTATATGAGTTTTCTATAAACTGTGAAGGGATTAAACAAATGAACACACACCTTCCCAAACTCTTGCTTATATCTCCAGATAAAAGTAGGAAAAAATAAAGTTATGACAAGCTGATTTTTATGGAGTATGAATTTGAAATAGCAAACCATAACATCCTAATGTACTGCTGATAACTTTAACTAGTTTGGTACATCCCATTTTGTCCTCTGGTCAAGCTATTAGTTACTATGCTGGGGGTTTCATTCTTTTGTTCATTTGTTTAATTTGACAGGTTTGTGTGCTCAGCATAGGTTTAAATTTGAACAAACCAACTAAAGAAAAGTAAACTTAAGTAAAATTTCTACCATCAAGTATGCAAGAAGTATCTTTCAAATGCTTGACTGCGAAGCTGGAGAAGGCAGTGCTTTAAAAGGTGTAGGTAAAGAACATTATCATAAAGCATGTCTAGGCTTTGAAATTTCCCTTTGAAGATACACAGTGAGCAGAAAGACATTCTCACAAATTACAGGGAACAGAAGCCTAAACCCAATGTTTCAATGTTAGAGAAGAAAAATTCATGTCATGTACTATTTCTGAAGGGTAAAGAAAATGAACAGACTTGCAGAGAATTCAGAATAGAGGAAAGACAGTACAAAAATACACTACACAAATAGTCATCTAAGAAGTACAAAGGCATATTTAAAGTCATTTTAAAGTGGACCTGGCTTAATATGTTAACATAAAGGATGTTTTCACCCTTGAAGCATCCTAGGTCCTGCATCTGATAAACTTACTTATAATCACAACCATCTTTCAACATTCAATACAGCAGCACCAAGCACCTAATTTAAAAATCATCCTATAAGTAATTAAAAGCTTTCCACTAACATTGCTATATTAAAAGAACAAAAACTGCTATGAGGTACACACTCAATCCTAGAACTTCCACTAAGAAAAAAAAAACCATCACAATGAAATCAATTAAAGCTTTCAAACTAGGAAAAAAAACCAAACAAACAAACCAGAAATACTGTTTTGACCTAAAAAAAAAAAGCACCAAACATGCCAACTAAATTCTATAGATTGTTCCACCTGTATTTGTACTTGCCTAGCAATACTTTAGCATCTTCCACATCAAAATCTCCATCTCCATCAGCATCATATATCCCAAGCTTCCCTAAAAGTGCAAAGAGAGGAAGAAAAGACAATTAGAGATTTTGCCATTTGTTTCCAGCACAGTTTTCAACATGCAGCAGTTGACCATCAATGCTAGGTTGTTACCATGTGTTTTTTAACAATTTAGCTGTAATCCTCTTAACCACATTTTAAATTTCCTGGGAAATATTACAAATATTTCAAGTTTCTTTCTGTATTTCCTGGACTTGAGACCAAACATAAGTTTGTCTTTTTCCTGCACATTTATTTTGCAGCCTGCAGATTTAAAGCAAGTCTGTAATTATGTACTTGACATGGACATGCTTTGCTCAGAATAAAATTTAAGTTCACAAGAAACATTCAGTATGTTTGAGGAAAAATAATAAAACAAAAATTCATAAAATAATTGCCATTTGTTTTCTGATTACATGCTTCCTGCAATTCTAAATTCTTGGAGGAGAGATAGGTATATAGGTATATAATGTTTAGTCCCAAGTTAATAGAGAGTAAACAGCCTACTTCCCAGACAAAGGAAAATCACTCATAAATTTTACCAACAATTGTATAACCTTCCATGCAGACAAAAGTTGTCCATCCTTTCATATATGAGTAATAAATCAGTTTTCTCACTTTTTATTCTTGAAACTGCAGCTCTATCAGCCCTAGGTATATGCAAAAAGGGAACTCAATTTCTAATAAAAGAGAATTTTTAGCATAGAATTGTGGTATCCAAAATTTGAAGTACCCTGGGAACACCAAACAAGTAGAGAGTTATCTAATTATAGGCTTGATAAAATTCAGACACAACTTGCAATAGGATCAAACTGCAGAGCTTGCAGAACTCTGTGTCCTTATAGTCTGACAGTTTACTACACTTGTCATTCTCTAAATGGAGGTAGAACTTTCTTGCTATAAAAGTAAATGAAATATAGTTCTTAATATGGTACTTAGAAAATTAGAAAACAGTTCTGTGGAAGAAAAAATTCAGACTTGGGTCTAGAATAGACAAAAATATGTCCATCACCATTGTATGGAAGAAGCCCATTAGAAAGGAGCTGTATCTTTTTATGGATAAACACAGCATACTGGTGCAAAAATGTAACTCTCTAGAAATAGGAATTATATTATCTTCAAAACCATGAAGAATGAGACAGATGAGAAATGACTGAGCTTGATGTCATTGCAGAAGAAGAGTAATTCTTTAAAAAAAAATAAAACCATAATAAAGTAAACCAAAACTTTCAGCCAAGGGACTGTAAAGCAAGTGTATTTCTCTAATATCCTACCTTGTAGGACCTCTGACAAGTTATAACGGAAATCCTTTGCTTTGGCTGCATGCATGGTAAAAATACAAAAAACATTATTTGCATCACTAGACCCAATTAAGTTTCAAACCAGAAGCTTCTCTTAAAAAAAAAATCAGTCCAGATCAAAAAAAAAGCATGTACCAACAGACTTGTACATTTTGTAAAGCTACCAGGTGCAAAAGTGTATGTTGAATCCTACAACATCAGGGATAACAGCTGTACCTACTGACATACATCTTGACATTTGAGATATTAATTTATTAAAACTTAAATATTATATTAACAGTACTGTCTTACTGTCGCATTGAGATACACATTATGACCGCTGTAAGGTTAAAACTGAGGTCATTCAGCACCTCACTCATGAGAGGATGACTGATCAGTTGTCCTGACCCTACATGCATCACAGCCCATCAGAGGAGAGCTAACATTAGCTGTCCACTTTCAACCACTGCTGCGAGTTTCTGAGAGCTTAAATTTAAACTGCATATTTAGCTGACCTCTCCAATGAACTACAGTATATCCCAGCCAGAGTCAACCCACTACAACCTGTTTCAAAGACATCCTACAGGATGTTAATACTCTTTTATGAGAACCCCATTTTAACATCATAATAGTGTTCAGCATTAAAACATACATTTTGAAATACACCACCTATTCTTATCATGTAGGTCATTTGCAAACGCTGCAGTAGACAAATCATCTATCTAAAAATACAAAATGGCGCTCATTTAATGCTTATCATGATATTACTAGAAAAATCTTAAGATTTAAAATTCTTACCTAGAACTTCTTCATAATCTACAAGTTCAAACCAGACAACTGCTACTGATGTCCAAACTCCCAGCAAAGCAATTACCATAAACCAGGTGAAAAATGAGCTTCCAGAGAGGCCTTCTTTCTTTCCATTCTTGCTTCCTCCATGCTTAGTCTCTGTTAAAATAAGACAGAAAAAATGGATGTAAGAGTTAGAAAATTATTATTGAGGATACAATTATAAAACTTGCTGTTTATGACTACACAGAATACAAGACACTTCAGCAACGATTTTTTGGTGGGTTTTGTTGTTGTTGTGGAGTTTTTTGGTTGTTTGGGTTTTTTTTTTAATTTTACCACCTACACTTGCTTTCCATTTCACTGTGAATTACCATGAGAAGCTTGATGATTATCTAAGCAAAAGCCTCATAACCAACCAAACACCAAAAGCCCCCATCTAATTTGTTTTAAAACTTAACTGGAAATTCTGCCGTGCTCCTCTTTGATGTGTATTTACACAGAGCTTCACATTTTTGAGATGCTTTGCATTTGTTCCCTTCGGTTCCCAGACTGCCACCAGAGGACACTATGGCCAGCAGAACAGCTTTGCAAGAGAAGCATTTCTCCTAAATTGAGTTTCAAAACTAGTCGAAATAGCTCACAGAACCAAAGTGATAATTTAAATAGTCTAAGAAAACTCTAGAACTATGTTAAGACTTCAAATTCAGATACTTTACCAACTCAAGCCATCTTCCCTGATGCTTAGAATTAAGCAGAGATTCACTCTATGCTAAATAACTAGAATTTCAATCCTACGGAACATACAAGTAAAAGGATGACACAGAGATAAAACACAAATCATGGTTTCACTTACAACTGCGCATAAGGAAAGTAAATATATATTAAAAAATTACATGTAGTTGTAAACAAATGACTGCAAAAGACAGACCTTGACCTAGCATACATGTGGCAAGTTTCAAATGGGCATCCTCATTAGAGAAGACAAATTGCTTGGTCTGTTGTTTTAGTACTGTTTTAGTGAAAGAGGGAGATATAGATATATATATACAGATATATAAATATATATATATATCTCTATATATCTATATAAGTAAATAAATATGTACTGAAAAAGATGCCTGCCTCTGGCCTTCCTCCAAAGCTCAAGGTCTGCTCTTCTGCCCCCTGACATTACTGCTGCAAGGGTGGCACTTGGCTGCAGTTTCATGCCCATTAGTCTACTCCACTTCATTCCATTGTAAGAAGCAACTTTTGTCTGTTCAGCCACATGCAGACCCAGTTATTCAAGCAAAACTACTTCTTACATGATTTAAAGACTATTTCAAGAAACTTAGTCATGAATATTGTGATAAGGTAAGGAGTTATCTTTATCATACTAATTGCAAGTAATGTTTGATGTATTTATCAGCATTGTTCATAGAAAACACCAAAAAATACTCTCAAGATAAATATCAACACAATTGTTTTTTAGAATAAAATGGGGTAGCTCTGAACAATAAGTAATGAGAGATGGGCGACTGACTTATTTTTGTAACAGGAACTATTCGTAAGTACTTTCTCACCCTGCTTGCCATCAGGTTTACAGCCATAATAAAATACTCTTTTATTACATTAATTGTGCTATATACTGAGTTCAGACGAATAAAAAAAACACTGACCCATGTCAGCTCTTGCTCAGCTCAGCATTTTATTGAAGAAAAGAATTCTTTTATTAAGACTACTCCCTTCAAAAATCAAACAGCAACTATTTTGTTTCTTTTCTACATTAAAAACAAATGCCCAATAATATTCAGAGAGAAACTGAGGCAACTTAGCCTCACATCATACATATATCATTTGCTGCTGCACAGTCCTCTAACTACATACGTGCAGGGTGCATATACACAGCTCAAAGTAATATCTCTCTTGTGGGAAAGGTATGGGTAGCCTGAAAACTCAGGGACAGACAAGCAGCGTCTGCATTCAGACACATGCTCAACTGTATGAAAATTACTTACAGTACTCTTGAGCTGGTAATGTTAATATTGAGAAATTACAGAATGTATCATCAGGGCTTTACTACACCTGTATACCAAGGCAGTCAGTGAAAGCTTTGTATATACTTAAATGAAACCCTTACGTTAAAAACAGTTTAAATTATTCCAGATTGCAACTTGGTTCTAGAGCAAACAGGAAAGAGGATCTTACTCCATTTCACACTCATTTGCCTTACTGTTTTCNAAAGTAAATATATATTAAAAAATTACATGTAGTTGTAAACAAATGACTGCAAAAGACAGACCTTGACCTAGCATACATGTGGCAAGTTTCAAATGGGCATCCTCATTAGAGAAGACAAATTGCTTGGTCTGTTGTTTTAGTACTGTTTTAGTGAAAGAGGGAGATATAGATATATATATACAGATATATAAATATATATATATATCTCTATATATCTATATAAGTAAATAAATATGTACTGAAAAAGATGCCTGCCTCTGGCCTTCCTCCAAAGCTCAAGGTCTGCTCTTCTGCCCCCTGACATTACTGCTGCAAGGGTGGCACTTGGCTGCAGTTTCATGCCCATTAGTCTACTCCACTTCATTCCATTGTAAGAAGCAACTTTTGTCTGTTCAGCCACATGCAGACCCAGTTATTCAAGCAAAACTACTTCTTACATGATTTAAAGACTATTTCAAGAAACTTAGTCATGAATATTGTGATAAGGTAAGGAGTTATCTTTATCATACTAATTGCAAGTAATGTTTGATGTATTTATCAGCATTGTTCATAGAAAACACCAAAAAATACTCTCAAGATAAATATCAACACAATTGTTTTTTAGAATAAAATGGGGTAGCTCTGAACAATAAGTAATGAGAGATGGGCGACTGACTTATTTTTGTAACAGGAACTATTCGTAAGTACTTTCTCACCCTGCTTGCCATCAGGTTTACAGCCATAATAAAATACTCTTTTATTACATTAATTGTGCTATATACTGAGTTCAGACGAATAAAAAAAACACTGACCCATGTCAGCTCTTGCTCAGCTCAGCATTTTATTGAAGAAAAGAATTCTTTTATTAAGACTACTCCCTTCAAAAATCAAACAGCAACTATTTTGTTTCTTCTCTACATTAAAAACAAATGCCCAATAATATTCAGAGAGAAACTGAGGCAACTTAGCCTCACATCATACATATATCATTTGCTGCTGCACAGTCCTCTAACTACATACGTGCAGGGTGCATATACACAGCTCAAAGTAATATCTCTCTTGTGGGAAAGGTATGGGTAGCCTGAAAACTCAGGGACAGAGAAGCAGCGTCTGCATTCAGACACATGCTCAACTGTATGAAAATTACTTACAGTACTCTTGAGCTGGTAATGTTAATATTGAGAAATTACAGAATGTATCATCAGGGCTTTACTACACCTGTATACCAAGGCAGTCAGTGAAAGCTTTGTATATACTTAAATGAAACCCTTACGTTAAAAACAGTTTAAATTATTCCAGATTGCAACTTGGTTCTAGAGCAAACAGGAAAGAGGATCTTACTCCATTTCACACTCATTTGCCTTACTGTTTTCTACCATTTACTGCTAGTTGCCTCTGAAGAAAGAAGCTTTACTTATGAGAAGAAGAAGAAAATGAAGGAAAAGACAACTTATTTAAGCAATTGAGCATCACTATTCATATTTTTTTCCAGTATAAAAGACTGTTTCATGCAAATTACTCAAAAATAGATTCTGCTATAAGAATGTAGTTCACAAAAATATATTTTTATGCTGTGGTTTTCTACCTTATAGCAAAATTATTTACAAAACTCTTGAATAACAACCACGGTAGCTTGATCACGCAACACTTTTATATAAATGGAGGTTACGTAACAAAAAATTTACCTATGATCTGCACAAATAATGCTACATGCAGGGTCAGAACAAAACACTGCAAGGACTGAAGCTGGCTCAGAGCTCATTCCAAACAGTTAATTCTCAACTCAAGCCCTTTCCCTGCACATGCTGCCAGACATGTCAGAAGTAGGTCACTTGCCATATCTGGTAAGCCTGTGCTTACACCACCAGATGTCTTTATGCAGACATCAGAAAGTCTTAAAGCACGGTCTATCGCTCAACAGCAAATCTATAAAATCCTATACCACTCCCACCCCCCCTTAAGTCACATCTAGCTAAAAATGTATGAAAACCTTTTTACTTTAGCTTACCTTCAGGACACCTAGCAATTTTACATACTCTAAAAATAACTTTGAAGTCAGATATTTGAAGACAAAATGTCTATTATGTTAATGTATACTCTATTAGGCAAAAAATTATTTACAATCAACCACCTGCCATAAACTCATGGAATACCTCTAGTCCAGAGAACACACAATCAAAGAGAACAGAGGCAGCCTGTAACACAAACTAGAACAGCAAACTGGCAAGAAAACACACAACAGTAAGCCAGTTATTTCACCGATTATAAAATCAGACATAACTGGTATTTGCGAGTACACATTTTCCACTTGCTCACAAAAAAGAGGTTAGGATTATACCTGTGTCATCAGCCATAACATTAGTGCTCGATTTCCACCAACAAAGCGAGTGTGTCAGTATTTCCAAAAATTAATGCTGAAGGCAGAATAAGAAATATCCTCACTGTAGTCTTGCAACAGGAGCAAACAAGTTTCCTAAAGCCAGCTCAGCTGGAACCCGAAACTGGACCCAGGAGAAACCTCTCCTCCAAATCTATTTTTAGAGCAGTTATCCTCAGGAGCCGAACGCTTTTCAGAACTCATATGGCAATCTAGTTCTGACGACAATGAAATTCACTTACTCCTCCAAACAGAGCATCCTGGGTAGTTGATCCTTTCCCCTCCCCTTAATCCTCCAACATGAAAAACAACAGCGAATGAAACCAAGCACATTGTAGTGTAGTACTTTTGCTGCAATTTATGCCACAGTGCCTGATCTCTAAGGACATTAAATCCATGTGCATAAGCTGAAACACAAGTCTGGACACAAAGCTTGCCTGCTTGCATTTGTTAAGTTGGCCCTCACCCAAGAAACTTTCTCCATGTTGGCACGCCCCTACCAGGCTCCCTGAGTATCCCTGCAGAGACTGCTCATTTGAAACTTACTAACCACTTGAAGAAAAACGAGACAACTAATTTCTATAATGTAGTTGTGAGTCTTCTAAAAGACTTACTTGAAACCAGCCTTATGCATTCTTGCCAAAGAATTTTCATATCAGAACTGTACACACTGTATTTGCTTCTGGCAGACCCTTTCCAGAAAGGGCTAACACTAACTCATCTCACCCACACCCCGCCTTAAAGTCCAACAACATGCATACTGCTTGTACAATTCAAAGCTAATATAAATGATTAATCACCAATACACCCTCTTCTTAAGGACCGGAAAAAGAGGAAAAACCCACTAATACACTTCTCAATTTTTTTTACATCTTCAATTTTAGCAAACTATTCTTTTCCTGTTGCTTATCAAACAAAAGCCAGCTCCTCTTAACTGGAAGTCAGAAACAAACTAACTTCTCTTTCACTACAACCCTAATGAAAGCTTTAGGATCTAGCACTCTGTCCTTCTATCCCCATGCTTCTTAAAATAACACAGCTATCAGGTAGATGGAGTGAACAGAAGAACATTACAGCTGCTTTGAAAAGCAACACATATCTCCTGTGGTTTTAACATCCAGCAACTAATGACCAAACGCAATTCCCAATAGTTCAAGGGAGAAAAATTGAGAAACAGCACTAGAGCTTAAGACTTTTCAAATGGATGAAAAGGAACTACAGGCAGTTGATTCTATAACTAGTGTACCTTTTAACTATCTTCAAAGCCACTTCAGTACATTAAATGGATCAGATGCTTCAAGAAAGATCTCCTGACTAGTACATTTCAGTAACATAACTGGTGCACATGGGAAAATTTACACAGAGCGAAAGTAATCGAACATGGAGAAATCAAAATTATTAAGAAAAATAATGTTACATGCAATGATATGTACTCTGTACATATAAACCATACAGCATTTTGACAGGCATCAGATTAGGCAATTCATTGCAACTTCACTTCAGCTGCATCTGCATTTGCAGACACCAGAACTTACTACAGGTGCATTTATAAAGCATTTAACTGATGCTGAGAACCTCCTAGTCCACTAATACATATTTTGGGCAGGATTGGTCTGAATCAGAACTTACCTGGCTGAATGCCCACAACTATTTCAGCACATTTTTTGCATCTTTCACTCAGACCTAAGTGAGCATATTCCATTCAGGGACAAGCACAAGGCTTAAAAGCAAAGTGAGCTGAGAGAATCAAGAAAATAACTTCAAATGTACACTCCAAATCTGAACTAACACATATATGTCAACCTCTAGCTGAGTATCCACAGCTTTAGTCTTGTGCCCTTTAAAACTCAACTGATTGCAAGAATGACAAACATCCTTCCTTTAAGGGGAGGCTACAGCTAAAACGGGGAAACTCTTCAAACTCATCAAAAGGAAAAAGGACCAAGAGAAAGCTGGACCAAGGTTAGCTCAAAATACCAAATGATATCATTTTGGTTAGTTTTATGAAAGACAAGCACTAAGTTGAATATATATCTACTTACAATGCAATTTGAGATTGGGATAGCTAAGTCAACAGTGTAGACTTCTTACAATGTCTCATTTCTACTGTGTAATGCTGTGACTGCTGGTTCTTGAAGTAATTCAAATTGCTTCATTAACACTCGAAGTTATTATTCTTCACCTGATTTATACAACCCTTCCAATTTTAAAAACTGTTTTCAAGTTAGTTGTGCTACAGCCATACGGCCCATGTATTTTAATTAATTTTACAGAAGCATAATTGACAATTAAGACTAGCAGCATTAGTTACACCTCTAGATCACTACCAAAGTGCAAGCAGAGAAGTTTAGAGGTGAAAAAATAGTAAATTATAAACACAAAATGTCAGGCTTCAAGTCATCAAGCTAAGCTTTTGTAACGTGTATAATCATTTCCCACAAAGGTGATAAGGAAGTAATATGGAAGAAATTATGGTTTATCACTTGAAGATAAGGATGCATACAAGCAGGCACTTACTAGAAATTAGAAATACACACTAAAAGGAAAAGCAATAAAACACTAATCTCAAAGAACTAACCTCAAACAACTAAAAATCACATTTCAGAAGTAAAAACTATCAATTAGCTAGATTACAGGGAGACTTCAGAACAAACTGTTTTAAGAACAAAATGCAGTGCAATAAAAAAGCAGATATGGGAGAGAATTAAAAAGCTAAAATAAGGTACAAAAGAACCATTTTATCACCAATAGAGCAGTGTGAGTAGCAATGCAAAGACAGAAAGCAACCTCTATTCCTCTATTTTATGAGCTTTTTCTACTACTGCTTGACATTTTTGCCAAATTATCTTGTCCAATATGATTAATGATAAAGCAAGTGTTGCTAGCCATTTCCAGTAATAGAACTGCAGGTAATTATTTTAAACTGGTTTTACATACCAGTTTTACATACCAGGGTTTTTTTCAGTTGGGTCAGTAACAAGTAATTTGATTAAAGTGTCTCAGGAAATTCACAGCCTTCTCTGTTGGTACTATTTTCCCCTTTCTATTAAAATACAAGCTTTTTTTCACTCTCTCACTACTGAGAGACAGGTCATGTAAGTGCATACACTCACACTTTTTGTAATATGTACTTTATCATTGACTCAATAAGCACATATTGAACTGTTGCATTCTAAGAAGTCCCTACACCATAATGATTCCAAGTGCTATCCTAAAATAGAAATTATTTTCATCTTCTATTTTTATTCAGTGTTATTCTACATCAAGGGTAGAATAATACACTTTCAATGGACAAATTTGTATTTTTATGAACTCTTATTTTTTAAAGGGAGACAGGGTTACTATTTTCTGTGTTTACTTTACAGATGGAACAGAGATTTTTACTAAAATACTTACAATATCGTTCATGAAATATTCCAACCTTACATTTTCACAAACATCCATACTCAGAAATTTTTGTTTGTTTTAAAAACAATCACGGCAGCAGGGTCTTTAGAGGTAAGATCCAAAGTTTATGGTAAAGGCTTACATTCAATAAATTCAATAAAAATTCTTTACAATACAAAATTGATTCTTCCTTTTAGTTTCTAAGAAGTTTTCTTCAGCATTACAACCTTAATGAAAATTAGGAGTGGGAGGAAAATAGCTTCTTTAATTATTATTTTCTCATTAAAAACTAGATCTCTGGGCTGAACTTTGTATAATCTAGACTACATGGTTATAAAGATACCTCTGGAAGCTATCAAAAGACTTTAATAATCTAGATCAGAAACTTACTGATTAGGAACAGAGAAACTGAAGGAACAGAAAAAGCACTAACTTCAAAGGAAACACGAAGCCCAAAATGCAAATTTGAAATAAAAATTAACTAACTGAAATGCAATTTTGGCTCTCCTGCTGACACTTAACAGATTTTTACATTAGTATTTGAGGATCTTTTCCTTATTTCACATATAATCAATCCAAACATAAACCTTTACAGTCCCTAATTTTCAATCTCTACAAGATTTCTCACAGTAAAATATCCTACCGTACAAACAATTGAAGAACATAAATACTGAAAGCAAGAGCAAAGTTGCAAGTTCAGGATTAGACAACAAAGCAGGCTGATCATGGAGATGCTGGGAATGGCCAACTGGAGGGGAAAAAACAAATAAATGGCAAAAAAAAGAATGCATCACAAAATATGTAAAAAACCTCTACGATTGTAAGCACCCTGCTGAACTTTCCTAGTTAAAGGAAGCTCCTCCCTTCAAGAGATGAAGCGATTCCATTGAAACATCTCCTCGAATTCCTCACTTAGCCAGGATGTGAAAGGTCAGACTTAGTTCTCTCCTCTAGGGAACACTGTTTAAACTTCTTAGTAGGTTTAAAAGACATTTCTAAGTATACTCAAAGGTATAAGAACAAAACCATTTTACCGCCTCAAGAATCAAATTTGGGATCCTATTATCTGAAAATATGCTTCAATAAAATAGACACATACAGGTTTTTACCTGTTTTATATTCAGTTTACAAAGAGATGGTCAATAACCCCGTTTCTGAATATCAGCTGCTATATTTCAAAGTACTTTTAAGCCTAGAGATAGCTTTCTGACTCACAGGGAGCACCACAATATTTACAAGAGTTTTCTAGTTGCAAGCTAATGTGATGTGTTACTAAGTCAGAATTAATTATTCCTCAGAAAAAAAAAAATCCAAAACAAGAATAAGATAGTCATTTGGCTGACTGAAGTTAAGCATCATTCCCAGGGTGGGGATTTTTACATTTATTTATTCTTCTTCAGCAGTTATATTTTTTCTGTCTATAAACAAATCCTATTGTTTTCCATTTACATGATTCTTCTAAGACATACATACACAACAAAAATAATAAAATTTATTCACAAGAAATCTACTTAAAAACCCCATCACAATAATGACTAGCTTCAGGGTTGTTAGTTGTTTGGGTTTTTTTAAAAAACCTAAGTATTTGTCTCTAAGAAGAAAACAGTCACAAATTAAAGGAAAGGAGAATTTTAAAGAGAAATTCTGTCCTAGAAGGTTGCACAGTTTCAAGAGACTTGTCAAAAGCACTTGATCTAAATACAGCACAGCAGTGGACTCTACTTGCAGTGCTGGCTCCACACTCCTCAGTGAGGTTTGGAGAGACCAGCTGTTTGCCCCATAAGAGCTGCTGCTGTTAACAACTTTCTCCTATCTTAGCATAACTACTGAAGTCAGAGAGGGAGAAAATACAGACATGTACGTTTGTAAGAGAAAATCCTGAATCTGCACCTGCTTCTTTTCTAAATGTGATAGAAAGATTATCATTTCCAAACCTAATCAAATTTTGTCCAAGCCATGTTTTTGCTTTTTATTTTAATTTTTGGTTATTTGGATGATTATTTTTTGGGTAGTTCCTCAAGTAGGATTTACTACAAGGAAGAAATACACACAGACGTGCACACAGCTTAAATGATTAAAACCAACATTGCCTACAACTTGAAAGAGATTTATAATGAATATTATCAACAGGAATATATTTAAAGCAATATTTAATGCATCTATAACTATCTCAATACTTTGGATTACTTTTTTTTTAAACCTTTCCTCCACAAACTTAAAGACAGTACAATAACAGGCTTAGACAGTTAGCACTGGAAAAAAAAAAAAAACAGGAGTCCTGTAAAGACAGAACAAAAATCTTTTGTAATACATTTACCTTATCTAAATAGATTTGTACAGCAAAGTACATATTTTTCCCAAACACTTCAGTCAGTTTTCTCTAGGTTTTTTTTCTATGTGTATACAAGCACAAAATAGAATTAGTCCAAAACCAAATATAGAATGTGCCTCTTGTAAACTTACTTGAGTCAAACACCAAGCTAAGAGGTTCAAGGTTAAGACCATATGCTTAAAAAGAAATTTTAGTTTGCCTCATGCTTTAGGAACAATATCTCTGTAACACCAATGAGTAGACAAAATACTGACTTTAACTGTACAAATTACTTAAAAAGATTTTAATGGCTGCTATTTCGATTAAGCAGCTCTCTCCCACAGAACATTTGGAAATAAGATCTAAAATGATACAATCTACCTATCTTGCATTTGAATGATTTAATGCAGCCAACAGTCCTACATAATTACTAGGTTAATTAAATAGTTGGTTGTATTTAGGACAGAGCAGAGTTCAGGGAAGGTAAATGTGGAGAGGAAATACAAGAAATACTTGGGCCTAGAACATGCAAATTTTGCTGGTGGTGACCTTTAAAAAATATTCTATTACATAAGGTTGAAAATCCTCATCTCCGTACATAACATGCTGGCATTAATTTAAGGGTATTTTTTCCTTGTTCCATTTTGCTATCCTGTAATGTGGGTCACACCCATTTGTTTCAGCAACAAGTCCTAATTAAGCCACAAAATAAAGAAAACAGACTATGTTGCTTTAGTTAATTAAATTTTTCTCATGCTTTGAGGGAGATCAAATAGAAAAACTCCAGTTGCCACGCAAGCACCTACAACTCTGCTTTTCACATGTTTCTGTTCATGGAAAAAAACATTTTAAAATGCTTAAAATGCCTAAAACTTATCAGAGTTTCAAATCTGATACTAAGCCAATCTAATTTAGGTGTTTGTCCACAGGAGTGCTATGCACCTGCACCTCTTACAGGATACAAAAGAGGTTTTAGGTGTCTCATACACTACTAAAATATGTTTAGGAAATCTCAGTTGCAGAGAAATTGCTGTTTACAGAAACTTCTGGCTTCAAAACATATATCTGTGTCTTCTAGTTACTATGTGTCCTTTAGCTACTATGGAAAGAAATAGGATTACAGTTACAAATTGCTATGTGAACTTTGTTTAAGAATTTTTAAATTTTAAAAACACCAGCATAAAGAATGAGAAAGTGAGATATGTTGCATTAGTAGTTAACTGTCAATTAACAAACAGAACCTCAGGAAATAAAACTCCAAAACCAGAAAACCGCTACTGAATAGTTACAACTCTCCCTAGATATTATATGTTTTGTAAACAAAGTCTTCAAAGAAACAACTTGGTAGCATTTGTTACATCAGGTTAAGTACATGCATAGTAAGAGTGCAACTCCATGTAAAGAAAACTAAAATTTGTTTAAAGTTCTAGCAAAGTTGAACCACACATACTGCAGTATGTTCAAACTCAGTACATAGTTATTTGCATAACTCATTTCCAACATGTTTAAAGACACATAATATTATGAATTCCACTTCAAAGCATAGCTCAAAACTTTTCCATGCAAAGAGCTATCCCATAGATGCAGTTAGGAAAAAGATTGCTGCAGGCTATCACACAGATTACCAGATTGTGATCTTCATCAGGAAAGAACCGCTTGGGGCAAATCAGAACTTCATTGCTCAAGTTCTCTACAATGAAGAATTCAACATAAGAATTAGCACAAGAACTCTTATTACATGTTTTAAAGTGATCCCAGCTGAAAATGAACCCTTTCTTTTCATACAGGTGATCAGCCAAGGGGTTTCCAGTTTAAAGTGACAGCATTGTTGAAATGTCACCTCTTTATGCACTCCATAATTAGAAATAATCTTGACATATAGGCCTTCTACTGCTAGTAAATTTTGTTATCTTTACTGAAGCCCTTATATATCTAGCTACTACATTAGCATAGCCAACCAAACCAGTCAACTTTCTATGTTCACACCACGGCTCCGTGATTACATGATGGAACCTAAAACTCTGGATTTCACCTCACCCTCCCCTTATGCCCACCCACTCATGGTCAACTCTTCCCTCCTCCCCAGATGACCTTCCGTAAAACTGTGCATTGAGACAGTCTAGCAGGGGGGACATTAAAAAATCAGCTTTCTGCTTATCAGTTCCCTGTGTGGTTCACCTTGCACCCGCACAGCCAATAACTCAGGTACAGGGAAGGGGTATTGAAAAGAGGAACACTGCAGAGCAGCCTCAAACTAGACTAAGCTGACCTGTAGCATTAAACTGTTAAAAAAAATTTAGCTTCTTAATCCCCCAATATGATGTACATCGTTGGTGTGTGAACACTGAGTAGCTATGACCTCTGATGGGGAATCTTCGTGTGCATGCTCAGAGCAACTGCCAAAATGTGAGAAAACACACTCCAGCTTCCGGTCTCCCTGATACTAGAGATACTATAGGTTTTCCACCTAGCGTTTTAAACAAGCCCTGTCCTCAAAAGGCTATTGAAAAGGTTATCATTTAAACACTTAACAAAATGCTCAGAAAGTATATTAAAGTGAACATTCTTGCAGATGTGAGTGCAACTTTCCTCCGTATTTGAAGCACAGTGAATAATTTCTTTTAGCCCACAATGACTTCCTGCACACAGGTAAGATCCATTAGAAAACACAGAGCAAGCCCAAGATTTCAGCCCACACTGGATCAAAAGGGGCATGAGAAGTTTGATGTCTTTATCAAGCGGTAGCATCTCTGGAAGTTTGGAGAGGAATCTCCCAGTGTTTCAGAATTCTTCAGGAGAAAAAGAACTGATAGAGAGGAAAGTAGCAGGCTCTTTGTATTTATGTCCATCCTGCTACACTTAAGTATCAATCTTAAAACCCAAAATAATACATCCTTGAGAAAAAGCAAAGGAAGGATATACAAATATCAGGCAGCATGGGAAAAACAAAAAAGCATAAAAGCATATACTGTACACTCAAACTGATTGTTTCTAATTCCAGAGTAACCTCAGCAATCGGCTACGGCACCTTTCAACAGTTAATGTGTAGTGTAGAGAAAGCTTCATTCAGATAAACCTTAAGGGTTGTCTGTCTTTCTTCACTTGACTCCAGTATCAGACAAATGAATCAAGAATGTATTGAGGATTCACTATTTCAATGGAAATCTGTTCAAGTAAGCTGAGGAATACCATTTAAACCATTTTAAGCATGTTTTTTATATCTTTATACTTTCATTTAATCAGAGATGAGAAAACTGGCTTGTTTGAAGAGTTAATGCCTCCAGTTTTGTACAAGACATTTAAAAAATAGAAAGAAAAAAAAAATAAATGAGAAGAAGGGAGGAGAATTAGCAGTGGCACTCCTGGAACGTACCAAGCAAATTACAGATGTTTGGACCATTACTGTTGCTACAACTTTTAAATTTGGCAGATTATTTTACAATATGTTAAAATGTTTTCAAGAAAGGCCACCCTGAATAAGACCCAAGGCAGAGAGATGAATTACAAGGAGGTGGCTGTCTACATTTTCATGGTTTTGCTATTTGTATTAGTATCTGGCATTAATGGTAAAAATACAAGATCTTTAACTAGTTGTAAGCAACTAAACTTCCAGAAGAAATCACTGCAGAATTTCTTAAACAGTATACGAGGTTTCCACCAGTAAGACACAAAGTATTGCTCATTTTTCTACAACAGGCCAACAGAAACTCTAAGATAGTAAAAACAATGCATTGTATACTTCTGAAAACCAATAACGTTACAATAAAACACTTTGACACAGAGTTTCAAAAGCCAAATCAAAGCACAGAGCAGCACACTAACTGAATCATGAGAATTCTTTTTAGTTCAGCAAACACTTGCACTTTGGTCACTTTTGGTCAGCAAACAGTTTGACAAGTCAAAACATCATTAAGCCCTACACTGCATCCCAAACTTAGGTCTCACTTACGATCTCCAATACCTTAACACCCTTCTTCCTAAGGGTTTCAATTAACATGAAGAAGGAAATAATGGATAAATTGTAATACAAGAAAGCAGATGACACACTAAACAATTGTAAATATCATAAACAAGCACACTGGACAGTAGTTGAGGTCAGAAATTACAGAGACCAAATTTTTAGCTAGACGGAAGTATCATATTTAAACACAATCCATGGTATAAGAAAATGAGATGTTATACCATAGCACAGCTGTGTAGCTGAGAGACACCACAGAATGGATGGGCAATCCCACTTCAAGCACTGGAAGCACTGATGTGAAGTTCAGTGTTCCCAGTGAAAGAACTTCAGTAGCAAAATGTGACCTGTTTAGTTGATGAATTTTCCCTGCTCTTTAGGTAAATTAAAAAGCTAATGGAGAGCCTCACCCAGATAAAAGCACACTCTAAAATACAATGGAGATGAGATAGAAAGTAGAAGTTCTTGCAAATTAACAGGCACAACTTCTAGAAATGATACAGTTAACTAAAACATTTGTAATGATGGCACAAAATTGAATTTGGATAAGTACATCAGGTGACCTTGAATGCATACCAAAAAAAGCCTCCAAACAAATGTGAAGAAAGTTGAAACGCCAAAAATTAATCAAAGAATTACAGTAAGGAGCACTAGAGGGTGCAAAGGATGAGTAAAAGGAGTTAAAAACTTAGCAATACTTTTCTGCCATGTAAGGAAACGACATGGTTAAAACAGCAAAATGAGAAAACATCCCCTAGGATCTTGCAGAGAAAAGCAGGGGATGCCAAAAGATTCTCAATCATTATTCTAGAGATTAAAGAAAATTTACCAAAGCAACAGTAGAGTTCTTTGTCATCCTGGAGACTGAAGTCAGCACAGCCTCAGAATGAGCTGAGGTAGGACTAAGGGTTTTTTAATATAAAATACAGTTGTCTGTAGATAGAGACGATGCCTAGCATTGGAAATGTGTGGTGTGTATGGTGCCTAGCTTAATGGAGAACTCCTCTCCCACTTACCATCAGAAATGCAAAGAAAGCAATTATTGCACAACTTATCTTCAATAAGAATTGTGTTTAATTAAGTCCTCACTTACATACTGTAAGACCCAATACACCCACACAACATAATGATAGTTGTCTTATGATCTGGACTTCTGTAGGTAAGCTTAGCTTACACTAAGTAATCCATATTTTTTCAGCCATCTGTATTTGAAAAGTAGCTGGGCTGCTGATCCTCAGTCTTGCCAGAAAGCTTCTCCACAGGCACCTGCTAATGCCAAAGACATTTCCACATTTCACATCTCATGAAATGTGAGGGGGTTGATTCATGACCAGGTGTTACGCATTTCTGTAACAAAACTGTCCCTCATCTAATGATGCTTCAAGTAACAATGCAGCAACTATCTCTTACTTCATCTAGTGTTTAAAACTGATATTCTTCGTTTTAAGAGGCCAAGTTTTTACAATGGATTCTGCAGGCTAGTAACAAGCGGCCAAACTTTCCAGTAAAGATAATAACAAACACATGTTTCCCTCTGTAAGTATCCCCAAATGATCAAATTTTCCCCTGGTTTTCACTTCTGTAGTCCAAATAAAATCAATGGTATAGTCGTATAATTCTGTAAATGTAGTTTTCAAAGAATGAGTAGCACTACAAAACTATAATTTTTTTTTTTTTTTTAATTAGGACTGATTTGACAGCTTCTAGTATATGACTTCCAAAAGTAAAAGCTAGAGTTCTATTTCTAAAAGCTATTAAGTTCCACTTCTGACATTAGAGTGTATCTGCAAACACCTATATAAACTATAGTTGGAACTATTTTGGACTTAATCTATTTGTAGATTACTGTAAATATTTTCTGATGCAGAAACCTAAAAGCAGATTACTAGATTCAGATGCTGGCATTGTCTTGAGTGCACAGATTTTGAAATAAGCTGTTAGCCTCAGTGGTTTGAGAGCTGTGAGCAAGGCCTTGGCAAGAAGCCACATCCTCTCAAGAACTGCTGTGAAAGTGAATACTTCTATCAAGCAGAAACTGCCTCAGACTTGAGGTTTTCATACTTCCCAGTCTCAATTACTTGCCATCTCAAAATCATTTCCTCATCTCATTTTCACATCCCTTGACTGTGGAAAGCTTGCTGGCTGATGTGAGGACTCTGCTCATCCAGCTGTTCCTTTATTCACACAGGAGTTACCATCCCTTACCTCTTTCTTCAGCTGCAACTATGAAAACAGCATCAGCTTAATGCTGTAATTCCTCTGGCTGTCCAAGGGGTTCTAATTAGGAGTGTCATATACTAATAAATTTAAGAGGTTACATATTAGCAGAGTGCCTAACACATTATCCATACTGCTTCATCCTCTCAAAGACATCTTTTAATATAAAGAGAGAAGATTTTACTCAGGCTACCAATAAAAACCCAGGGAATGATTTTTTTATTCAGTTAGAGGTTCAGTTTACCGATAAATTTACTTTTCAAACATTGACAAACGTTTAAAGTGATGTTTAAAATATTAACTACCATATTCAGTATTCAAAATTACAACAGGGATGCATGTTTTTAAGGTATTAAAATTGAAAATCTGTATTCAGCATGCTTAATACTGGGTGATCATCTCAGCACCTCCAGTTCAAGCAAAAACTGTAATTAACATAGACTACACAGCATAGATCAGTAATTGAAAAAAGGATTTAAAAATAAAAAAAAAAACCAACACTTCTACAAACATTGCAATATAATCTCTAAACTCTTTTAAGCTTAAGTATATTTGAAATCTTGCCCTCTTAAATAATCATGTGATAGGTAAACTAATCCTATATGGTTCATCCTTTAATGAACGCTCTTCTTGCTATTATTGCTATATTCAAAGAGGGACAACAGATACTATTTCTGTGTCATCACCACATTTTATCACTGGAGCTCTGTGCACACCAAGCTCAAATCCAAAGAAGCTACAATGCAAAACACTCAAACTGTGAGAAAAACACCTCCTTTCTCAGCACAGTGTGCATGGCTCCATAGTGATTCTAGAAGTACAGACACTTTTTTCCCTCTTTGAGGCGTGTACTGCTACGCTGAGAAACGCCAATGCACATAAAACTTTCCCTATATAAACTGTCCACACACAGCGGTGTGTGAACAGTCAGATTTGGCAAGGGGTTCTTTACTGGTGGGGTGGGGGGCGTGGGATCACTGCCTCAAAAAAAACCCTTCTGCTTACATTCTTCTGAGATTCTTCCTCCTTGCCTCGATAGTTTCAGAAACAATTAACTTCGGTGCTCCATCTACAAAAGATCTAATAATACTGATCTAACCAGGTCAGTCTAAGGAGATATTCCACATCCAAGTTTGGATACCAGAATAACAAAGACTTGAGATTGGGGCATCCCGGTTCTATCCCCATCTCCGGGAGGGAGAGGTTTCAGGGACACCCACAGATGGTGAGGCCTGCCCGGCGTTCATCTCATCCCTTCTGGAGAGCCTTCGAGGGGCGTCCCCGCCACCCAGGCCCGACAACTCTTCCCTCCACGTGCACTCCCCGGACAGGGAGCGGCGGACACGCGAGGGACACATCACGGCCATCTATCCCTGCGTCCCTCTCCCCAGCTCCCGCAGCGCGGGAGGAACCGGNCCGCCGCCGCTGGCCCATTTGAACGTGGCAAGCGCGAGCGCGAGCGCCGGCCTCTCGCGAGGGTTCGGCTGCGCGCGCGCGCCCCCGGGAGCGGGGCCGCCCCCGCCGCTGAGGGAGGGAAGGGTGGGGAGCTCGGGGAGGGAGAGCGTCGTGGGCGGCAGGGCGTCATTCACGTGGCGACTCCGCCTAAAGCATCCCGTCCTGTGTCTTAAACCGCGCTCCGCATCCTCTTAAACCCTCGGACTATGAGAAACATCGTCGATGTGTATAAAAAGCTAACGGCCAAGAGGATGGAGCCAGGCTCTTTTCGACGATGCCAAAGAATAGGACAGGAAGCAATGGGCAGAAACTGATGCA